>JABXJD010000093.1:1517500-1942500 GCA_013375575.1 Percina caprodes | reverse complement strand
TGAGCCTCCAAACAGGCAAACAGTCATGCAGCTCTCCTATCACAATATAATGAGATTGGGAGCACCCAAATTGAAAGAAGCCATTTTCTACAGCTGTCAACTTATTATCGAGAGGGGACCGACTTATTCTCCTGTGAAGGCAGAGGAGGAGAGAGGGATGGAGATGATGGAGGGATGGAAAAGAATGGGTTTGAAGTGAAAGGGGTACTGAGTGAGGAGGTGAATGGGGGCTGGGGGGCAGCAGTGAGCTGTTTTATGTTTTGAATGGAGTTGTTTTTCCTTCTCTCTGGTATTTCAGTTTGGTTACTAGTAGAGCCTTTAAATCCAAGTTTCCTCTTAATATTTACAAAAGCAACATGTAAGGCTTTCTGGACCTGTGTTTTTATTTTTATTTATTTATTTACACTGAGTACCTCTCAGTGTGTGTAATTATTTAATCCCCTTCTTATGACTATTTATATGCAAAAAGGAGGTACGCCCAGTCGAATGCAGGTGCTGACCTGCACTGAAACACATTCTCAGACATGAGCATAGCATGTCTCACATATTGACACCCCGATCACATCCTTTAAATGTCACACGTCCTGCGATGGCCCACAAGGTTTCAGAACTGGTTTTGAAGGTTTTGAATATTCCTGCACAAACTGTCAGACCGTCAGCAGTGTTGGGAAGGTTACTTTGGAGCAGGGGCGATTCTAGTATCAGACTTTTAGAGGGGCTCATCGAGAATGTGACATGGATACAGTGCCTTGCAAAAATGTTAACCCCCCCCCCGGTAAATCAGTTTCATTAGCCGATAATTCTGAGCTAGATAGTGAACAACAACGTCAGCTAACCTTTTTTTGACACTATTTACATTTTGATGGAACTAAACCTGACACTTTATAAGTCACAGTAAATGCCCAATTCAGCAATTTGAGTTGCTTACGTTTCAATTTGGGTTCTAATCTTCACCGTTAAATTACCAATTTTTTTTTCCTCTGGGGACTACCAAAGTTAAACTTTATTGTTTGTTACTAACAAACAAGTTTGCAAACTCTCACTTGTAGTGTAACTATTTGAATTACTTTATCAACGTAATTAGATTAGATTAGATTATACTTTATTTATCCCACAACGGGGAAATTTCCTTATTACAGCAGCAGCATTTTCTTCTATAATTCAGCTTATTACATTCAATTACTTTTGATTACTTCTCTAAATTTCATTATTGTTAAACAAATTAAAATGTTTAAACCTGGAAATGTTAACTTTACAGCAGTACTCAACACTGACTACTGTCAAACTTCTTTTAAAATCCTTCATCACATGAATTAAGATTATAAAAATGTCCTTTTGAAGAATAGCCAGCACAAAGTCAGACTTCAGCTCCTCTTTTAATATGTGATCATTCTGAGGTTACAGATTTAAAATCATAATAAACATATATATATATATATATATATATATATATATATATATATATATATATATATATATATATATATATATATATATATATATGTATATGTATATCTCAGGTTTTTGTATGAAATGTTTTTTATATTTCCAACACTGGAACAGAATTTATCCGTAGCCATAGTGACAACTCTCAGACAGCTTGAGAGGCCATTTAACTGTCAGGCGGGTGGTGTTGCAAATTCAAACAGGAAAACAAATTGAAAGCAATAGCATCAAACTTTAACATTTGGAAATGGCCAAAGAAAACATTATGCACATGAAAACATGCTAAGCAACAAAATTAATATTCAAAGTAGAGCCTAGCTTTGTACAGAAAATATTCAGATGTAAGCCCCACTGTAATCATGAACATTTTCATAGGTCAGTGTAATTTAACTACACTTTTTTTTCCCACTAACTGTAAAGGATTACGGATTATTTTATAATTAAAGTGGCTATATGTAACTTTCAGTTTGTTTTGATTCTAGCGGCTGCTTTGGAAAAAAAACTGTGCTTTATTGCCTACACCGTAGATTACCAAGGTAGTATTACTGGGAGGTCATATAGTCGCGTTGAATATTTTGCTTAGACACAAACTCATACATTTACTAAAAGAGAATACGTTACAGATGCATCATTGCATTTTAAGTGTTGCATTTGGTAATTTAGCCTGATTTGGATGTAGCATATCATGAGCTAAACCAGGTATCCCTGTCACTGTGTCACAAGCCAAAGCATTAAGAGATTATTGTAGCAACAAACGCAATAATATCTTGAAACCCACAGATGCTTTACACAAGTGTAGAGTGACAAAAGGAAAGAAACACAGACTAAAAGGAATAACACCTCCACAGCGTGCTAAATGGAAGGGGGCGTAATTTAATGTTGGCTACCGATGTACAACCACATAGCACAATCTAAAGTTATTTTATGAATGTTATAGACATATTACATACCTGACGGTAAATTCGGGGACAGTCCTGTAATTGTCTCCAAATGTTGAAAGCGTGACTCAAATTACACCCATTGTCTTTCATTTTCCCGTTTTGCTTTCTTCGTTTAATTTCCTTCTTTTCTGTGATGGCCCTGCCCTAATATCAGCCATAACTACAGCAGAAAACCTCTGAAATAAAATTAGAATACAATTAGAAATCTATATAAAGAAATCTCTTGATACCATTTACCTGGCTGGATACAATAACACAGGCTTTTCCGGTGTTACAATGAAAAATGTGAACTGTCAGAATGTCTGCTCTGTAGCACCGTCTACCTGCCATATATCGTTTTGTCACGTAAGAAAAACTATGTAAAAATAGCGTTCTTTTCTCTGTTAGTCTCGTTTCCTGTTACAGGTCATTTATGATCATCAGATGAAAAGTCACACATGTTCAGAAACATTAAAAAGTTACATGTACTTGTCACTTACAGTGTAACAGTTACATGTCACTCTAAATTACATGTTACATGTAACTAGTTACTCCCCAACAATGTCAACAGGGTCTGAAGACGGCTGAGTTAAATTAGTCCTTATTTCCAACCAGGACAGGTTCTTTCAAGATCTTTCTTTATTTGAAAAACAACAACAACAACAGTTTAATCCATTTTACGAATTCAAGCTTAATTTTGTTTATATTCCACTCAAGGATGATTATCGGCTCTGTTTGTACCTTTAAAGTGTTGTGTATTGTTGTGGCAGATTTCAATACCTTCAATACAATTCAGTCCAGTGATTTTATTTGCTTTTTGTCTGTTACTTAGCAGATATCTCAAAAAGAATTTAACAAATTTCAGTCAGATTTGTTAAAAATGTAAGCCTTGGGCCAAGAAGGAAATGATTAGATTTGGTGCAGATAGCAGCCTGGATAGTGCTAATATGCAATCATTAAAAAAAAAAAAGATTGCATATAAAAAATATTCCCCATGTTTTGGGGAAGTTTTATTTAACTCCTGGATTACTTGCATCATGACAGCATCATCAGCACAAGTTTGGAATTTTGAACTATTGTAAAACAATTAATTCAATCTTTACATGGTTTGGCACATAATGCAAACAAAGTGTTTTGATTTGATTTTGAAATTGTAAACCATACACTTTCTTTTCTGTCATAGTTTGCTACATTCTTTTAGATATAGCCTGTTTTCAAAAGACTAAAATTTCAGGGAAACTTGTAGTATTAACAACAACTTTAGGGTTAAATGTTTGTCGGCGTGTGGCCTTCATCAGGGGATAGGTGCAGCCTTTTTAACAGGGAACTCAAAGTGTGTTTATAGGTGTTAGAGATTGGAACAAGCATTTTATGGCTCTTGAGGGATCTGTGTGAAGTCTGATAAACATCCTCAAGTGATATAACTTGAGTCAGCATCGGTTGGGGCTGAAGACTACAAGCTGAAAATGAAAAGAATTTTTTGGGTGGAACTAGAAATAAGTGAGCTAACCAGTTCTCTGTATATATAACGCTCCTCATCTCTGACTGTGGCTAGCCGCTAGAGGCTGAAGGCTACATTAGCTGCTAGTATGCATGGCAGTTGCATTGTGGGTAATGTAGGCACAAGGTTTGGACAGAGAAGAACAATGTATAGAATAAAAAGGACAATATCGCTGTTTTTGCTGTTCTATTTTGACCTTTGTTTTTAATGTCTATCGAGAGTCTGACAAGCTTAAATTATCTGCACTGCACTGTTTTTGTGAGGTTGCTGTTTGCCAGCACTGTGCTTTGTGCTTTGTGCATGTGTAGCTGAATTTTTGTCTGTCCTGTATCTACCGCCTGTATAGCAGAGTGACCTTGTCTGCACTCAGCAGGAAGACACTAGAGAGGAGTGATTAACAGGAGAGAAACACAGAGAAGAGAGAGAAGTGTGAAAGAAAGATGGGAAATTACAAAAAAAGAATGGGCAATGTGACATTAAACATGCAACGATGACAAAAAAATCTGAAATAAGAGAAACTAGACCCAGAGAGTGCAGACAAGATTTTGTAAAAGACTGAGAAGTGGAGAGGGAGGGAATGTGGAGTAGAGGAGTGACTCACCACACATCTTTTTTTTCTTCCTCTTCTCCCTACAGGCAATCTGGAGGTGCAGTCATCAAGAACAGGTAAGATGGGGGATGAGGGATGGGAGGGAAGAGGGAGGGAGGACCAAAGAGAAGAATGTTACGCTGAATATTAATCAAACTCACACTTGTACAAGTGAGAAGATACAGTGCATACATTGTTCTCACATTGAAAAATGTGTTCCTGTACTGCTGTGTGCAACTGTGTGAGGTTTTTACAGTGTGTAGTTACAAGCTCATCTGCTGTGACCCAGGTTAATAGGACTGCACACACACACACACACACACACACACACACACACACACACACACACACACACCAGTCCACATTCACATGTAAACACACACAAGATCATGCTGTGGTTTTGGCATCCTTTTCCCTTACTAATGTTGGACTTTACTCCATCTTCATCCTTTGACCCCCTGACACCCTCTTTCTTTCTATTCTCCCACCTCTTCCTCAACTCTCTATTCTCTCTCAGTCTTGGTGAAGAGTTCTACAAGGAGGCCATTGAACACTGTCGCAGCTACAATGCCCGTCTGTGTGCCGAGCGCTCCATGCGTCTTCCCTTCCTGGACTCCCAGACCGGCGTGGCCCAGAGCAACTGCTACATCTGGATGGAGAAGAACCACCGTGGACCAGGTGTGTGTCTCTCTGTATGTGAGGTGTGTGTGTGTGTTGATACCTAGTCAGACTAAAGTGGCATGTAGCTTGCTAAAGCTTTTTAAGATTATTTCTGGGGCATTTTTAGGACTTTATTTCCACAAGACAGACATAAAAAGGGGAGAGAGAGGGGGAATGGCATGCAGCAGATGGCCACAGGTCAAAGTTGAACCCACAGCAAATGCATCAAGGAGTAAACCTCCATATATGTGCACCCGCTCTACCAACTGAACTAACCTGGCCACAGCATGCTAAAGCTTGACGAGGTCTTTAGAGCACTCTTCTTTGTCGGCGTGTGCATTGTTTACTACTTGTTGTGCTACACAAATGATTTTCTATAGTCATTTGTCCTGCAGCTTCCTTCCTTCCTCTGCCCTGCTTGTTTCTGTCTCATTTTCCTTCCTCTACCCTCTCTCTCATTTCCTCTGCTTCTTTTCCAGGCCTGCTACCTTTCACACCTAAACTTTTTTCATACTTTCCCCAATGGGTGTTTTCTCATCGCTTTCTCTTTCTCTGTAACATCAGTGTACTTTGGCAGTGAATCAGACACCCCTGTAGGCAATGATACGCCGCTGGCACCAACTATTCCAGAGAGAATGCACTTTTGTGTGTGTGTGTGTGTGTGTGTGTGTGTTGCACTGCCTGATGAATTCAGTTTGTGGGCTTTGCATGGTGTCTGCGAGTACAATTCTTTTGTTTGCTAGTTCATTTTTACCCATCATTAGTCATTTAGTCATCTTGATTTGAAAATAATAGTAATGAATACAATTGAAAGATGTTAACATTCTATGTGTTTAAAATGTAAGGTTTATTTCTATTCAGTTCATGGTTTAATGACTGATTATTTTACAAAACCAACAAAAAGTAGTTTATATTTAAAGAACAAATAAATAATATAACATTTTTGGTTTGTAAACTTGTACAGCACAGACATTTATATTCGTAGCCATGCTAAGCGAACCGACTTTTAGATGGATTAAGATAACATTTTGTTCAGACATTCGTGGTCCCCAGTGGATGAAAATCTGACTCTCCCTATGGCACCACCTGCAAGTTGACATTAGTGGTTCAGAGTCAATCTATTGGATGAATTTGGTTTGAATGAATTTGAAATTTGGTTGGTGATCAAATATTTGAAAATACCTGAAAAACAAATGTCATTCCCATCATCTGTACAGTTAACATAAATGTAAATGTGTTAGTATTTAGCTCAAACGGCACTGCTGTGCCTACATGTAGACATATGTATCTATGTAGACATCAATTTATCCAATCCAGTTTTTGTTCATGCACTACTTAATGTATGAACTATGGCAGTGTGTCCTGTAACCGAGTTGTGTATTCTCTGTGTTTCAGGTCATGCTCCAGGTCAGTTGTACACATATCCTGCTCGCTGCTGGCGCAAGAAAAGACGGCTAAACATCCTGGAGGACCCACGGCTTGTACCGATTGAGTTTAAGATCGGTAATTAAGGAGCAATAACTTTTCCCATTGATGGAATTGTGAGATCTGTGTATCAACTGGGCGAATATTGCTAATTTTAAATGAATGTTGGGAAAGTCTTGTCTGATAGTATTGCATAGGCTGTGTATTCTGTATTTGCTTGTACAGCTATCATTGAAGCTATACTATTTTAATTCCCTGAAATTCAGCAATTTGTGGTTTTTGAAAATTGGGAATTTAAAACAAAGTTTTTGTGCATTGAGCAGCGTTTGGTTGCTTACCATGCTTTTGTAATACTTTGCCCACTAGCGAGGTGGGGTTAAGATGAATCTTGCTCCTTTACATTCAAGAGGTCAGAAAATATCGTGCCTCCACTTTTTTCTACCTTAAAAATAACACTTAACGGCTTTTGTGTCACAAAAATGTTTTATGTATATTCATAGTTTTTAGTTAAACTCAAAATAAATTTAAATGTGTTGCTCATTCACTGACACAATACAGCAAGTGGTTATATGAAAAGAAAACATCTGTAGAAAAATTGTGACACTTTCCACAAGCAGTCCACAATTGTGTGATATTTTAGACAAATTGCAGAAGACCACTTCAGCATTTGTACAGCAGAAACTGAAGTCCTTGTGAAATCTTGTTTTTTCTGGGCACTGCCAGCTCAACTGAGCATGTCAGCATGAATGTGAAATCTCTGCTGTTTTCTGATGGTAATTGTCTGATTCTCTAGACTACGAGGCTTCTCTAAAGAAGGAGGGGGGTATCCCAGATGGTCCTGTGTTGGAATCGCTGCTCGCCGGGGAAACCTTGGACAAGAAGGTAGAAACCAAGGAGGAAGAGCCAATGAGCGAGTGTCAGGTGAGACTTTTGTTTCTCTTTCCTCCCTCTCTCATTTTCTCTCTCTCTCTTCTGTACTTAGTTGTTCTCTTTGTCTTGTTCTATGTCATGCTGTCTGTCGCTTTTCATTTGTCTGTATTACCCTCTGTGTTTGTGTTTCTTTGTCAGTCTCTGCCTTTGTCTCTCTTGGAGTGTGTGTTTTGGCGGTGACACAGGCTCCCACGGCTCTAACAACTCCCTTCTGGCACAGAGTTTGTGTGTGTGCGTGCTTGTGATTGTGTAGGATTGCCCTGCAGTCATTCTGTTTTACCGGGATTCCGCTCACATGTCCTACAGGCCAATGTTGTTTTGACAATTGACAATTATTTTGAGGGATGTTGATCCACCTCTTGCTCTTTGTCCTCCTCTACAGCATGTTTCACTCAGTATTGTAACTTCTAAGCAAAACCTTCATGCCCATCTGGCTGGAGTATTTCACCAGCTTGAGGCAGTTGCTCTCAAACTCAGATGAACAGCTAATCAATCAGCAGTTGAGTGAATGGCCCTCACAGTGGCTCTAGATACAGAAGTGTTTAGGGCCTATAATCCAGGATTTCCCCTGACTCCAGCCCATCTTGGTACACACCAGGCCAGGCATTACTTCATCATAGCTCCATGTGCACACCTAACTCTTCCCTTACTGCTTATCTTTGTCAGATTTTTATGACTCAATATCAGAGATCAGAATGTTATGTATTATGGGAAATGAAAGCTCCAATGTTTTTGAAACTTGACCTATTAGGGACTAAGAATCAGGATATCTTTGCCTCTGCTGCATGATTATTATTCTTAATGCACCCCTTGCGAATCCCCTAACATAAAGAAGTGCAATAATAACTTGCATGGTATACCCCTTTATTTGAGGAAGTCTTAAATTGAATCGTTCATTGCAATTAAATGACGACATATTTGGTAATATGTAGTGGTAATGGTTCTGCTCAGTTGTTTCTTGCACTGGAATTATGTGAATAATCACAAAACCAGCAGGATAATGTTGCAATTTCATGACCACCCATGGGTCCATACGGGCAAATGTAGAGCCTGAGATTGTTGAGGGGAAGAGGAAAGAAAAGAGTGTAAAAGGTATGGAAAGGAAACTTACTAACCTGTCTGACAGTCCATCTCTGTCTTTCTCTCTCTCTCTCTCTCTCTCTCTCTTGCTGTCTCATCCGTAGAAGCTGCTGGTTGGGGATTTCCCTCATGAGCTGGAGGTGGATGAGATGGAGGAAGACGTACCAAAACGCAAGAACCGTACCAAAGCACGGGTAAGACATCAATGACATTTCATGAATCATCTCTCTTTTTTCCCTGGTCATTTTATACTGAACTAACAAGCCACAAAGTAAGCTTGTCAAAGTGAAAAGGAAGCAAGTCTGCAAACTGTAGAAGCTTATTATCCTGCCTGTCAAACACAGAGCAATGAAAAGTTCTGATGATTACACTATACTATAAAATGACAGCCCATAAGTCATTCCTGCTAATATTACAAGGATTAAACTAAAGCTTTTACACCAATACTAATACCAAAACTAGTCTAATTGCATCTACAGAAATGGCACTTCTTCTAATTCCCAGTCTGAGATTATTATAAAATCATTTATTGTATTTTATTTAGTGAGTTTGACTTATCCATATCCTGAGTCTATAAAATGTCATCTAACATTATGGAGAATGAATGCAAATAGATCCAGAGACTTCAATCATGCTGGGCCAACCATTTTTTTTACAACTTTGATTAGATCAGACAGGTTTTTTTCCAGTCTTTTTGGGCGTCTTATGGGAAGATAATCAAGTGTTAACAATGTATTCTGAAAATCATCACATACACATGCTCACACAGACACCAGGGTTGCTAATTGGAGCAGTTGCTCCCCTGCTAGGTGTCATCAGCTCCCTCCTGCTGGAAGTGGAGCTTTACACTGAGAGCAGATGATTAGAATGCAAACATGTGTGTGTGTGTGTGTGTGTGTGTGTGTGTGTGTATAGACACTCTAAAACACAAGTGAGGAGTGTGCTGTTACACTCTTTATTATGTACAGGATGTGTGTGCACGCAGGACTTGTGTGAAAGTTCAAACTTTTTGTTTGCATCTTATGTAATATGTAATTTAGCATGTGGCTGTCTGAGTTCTCACAAGTGTGTGTGTTTGTGTGTGTGTGTGTGCATGCGTGTGTGTGGACTCTGCAGGCCTACGGTGTCGGGGGCATGAGAAAGAGACAAGAGCCAGCTGCTATTGAAGACAGAGACAAGCCTTACGTCTGTGACAGTGAGCGTCAAACATTTCTTTAACACTGTTTCTCCTTGCTCTTTTATCCTAAACTTACACATACAGAAAACTAGTTTCATACACACACTGTGTGTGTGTGTGTGTGTGTGTGTGTGTGTGTGTGTGTGTGTGTGTGTGTGTGTACAGTCTGTGGAAAGCGCTATAAGAACCGCCCAGGGCTGAGTTACCATTACACTCACACACACCTGGCAGATGAAGAGGGAGAAGAAGACTCGGAGCGACACACACTACCCTTCCAGCGCAAGAACAACCATAAGCGTAAGTCTGCTGCATTAATATTAACCTTATAATTGTTTAGTTGTCCATGATTCTGGTCTGTTCTGGTTTTAGCAGTTTCAGGGTCATTCAACAAACCTTAAAAAACACAATATTATCAAGAACTATTGATCGTCTTAGTTTTCCTCTTTCAGCATTATAGATAGTTACAGTGCTGACTGAGCCAAATCCAAAGTGTACACTTGTGTGGATGAAGGATAAGATTTATCCCAGTGGAGTACTGAGTTTGGCTGACTTCCTCTGCTCTCACTAATTCGCTTTTCAGACTGACGCAATGACACAGGTTAAAGCTGTGATTGCGGTCATTCAAAATGGGTCGCCATGAATCATCCAACTTGACTTCTCGACACAACTCAACCTGGGTTAAACAAAAGTCTGAGCAAGTTTGTGTGAACAGGCTAAATTCTCTAAATGACTGAGAGAAAGTGGAGTAAATTGCATAATGCAATTCTGGGCATTTCTATTGTTATTCTGGGCATTTCTATTGTTTTGCAATAATGTGTGAATGCAGCTACAGTTGCAGATGGGAGCGTCTGTAGAAACAATGACACCAAGGATTAACCTTAATATGAATGGGGACCAACAGCTCAAACATGCATTGAGTAGACCTGCATAATATGTGCATCTCCTGCATTAAAAGGGTTTTTACACTGTTGGAGGCTGATTGTCACACTTCTGCCTGTTGTTCCGTGTCGATAGCCAGAATATGTGACTCCAAGTGTATTTAAGGTTGCACAGGACACCTGGATATTTCCATGATTGCCCCGAGGCTAACTCAGCCCAAGGGTAATTTTGGTTGTCAGTCAGCGTCCTTCCCCACTGGACCATCACCAAGGCCAAGGGTAATTTTAGCTCCTTTTTTTTTTTTTTTTTCAGTGTAGCATTTAACCTTTCACTGTCTGGGCTTCTGTAGCCCATGGCTAAATTCACTGTCAGACCTCTAGTGTTAAAGGTCTGACAGTCAGTTTGAATGCAGAATCAAGCACATAGAATCATATAGATCTCAGCCTTGATGATAATGCATAGGAAAAAAAATGAGATTACTATTTACATGCAATAGGACAAGTGGTGGCAAGCATACTGAAGTACTCACTTCACATTACAGCAAAAATTTTCACCATTTCTCTTACTCTGAAAATGTAAAGGTGAACACCATTCTGGTGTGTTTCTATCAGTCAGTCAGTCATGACTTAATATAACAGTTCAGACCATTTTAACAGCTGCTTCGTTCAACAAACAGCTCTTCGATCAATACTCATCAGCTCTTAAGAAACTGTCAGTGAGCAAACACCAGTCAAACAAATTACCATCACACTCTACATTATATTTCAACTTCTTTTGTACAGTGCATACCTTTCAACAGGTATTTTTAACAGGTAGGTTTTAGGTATGTATTTTGATGCAAAAATGCAGGGGCACAGATGTTTTGTCATGAAGTGGCATATACATACAATAAAAATAAAAAACAAGTCATTTAAGCAATGCTAGCATATATTATATATATTAATTGCAATGTTGGTCTCAATGTTGGACTGAGATATCTTAAGAACTTTTGAATGGATTACCATAACCTGGGCACCTCCCTAGGGAGGTGTTCCAGGCATGTCCAGCTTGGAGGAGGCCTCAGGGAAGACCCAGGACTAGGTAGGAATTATATCTCCAACCTTGCCTGGGAACGACTCAGGATCCCCCAGTCGGAGCTGGTGGCAAGGGAAGTTTGGGGTCCCCTGCTGGAGCTGTTGCCCCCGCGACCCGATACCGGATAAGTGGATGAAGATGGATGGATGGACCATGAAATTTTGTACAGTGCTTCATTTTATGACCAAATACTGACAAAACAAATGACATTCAACTCAGCCTCAGCAGTACATTGTGTTTTGTGTTTAATTAGCAAATGTTAGCATGGTACATTATTTCAATGATCTCACACTCATCAGCTTTAAATAACTATCAGTGAAAAAACACACACTCTGGGAAATTACCAGATCACTCTACATTTATATTTCAGATGTACATGTAAACAGTAGACGATTTGTTCATTTCTAAAAGGTTGGATGGTTCGTTTTGTTCATCCGTTACCAGTGAACGGCCCCATTAACGACACTTGTCGTTCTATATTAACTTTAACCTTAACTGATTGTTTTTGTTGCTGTTGAACAGTTACAGTAATACACTCAATGAAAGTTTCAGATTACATTTTTATAATACAATTAACATCTGTTACAATTACAGCTTCAATTTGTGGTATTCTGAATACAGTTAATATCTTTAGAAATAAGTTGTTTATAAGGATTGGACTACTTTATTACCACAGCCAAGGAGGTTGTGTTTGTCAGCAGGATAATGGAAAACTTACTGCCCCGATTTTCCAAAGAACAACCCATTGCATTTTGGAGGGGATCTAAATCACGGAGTGGATGCACAAATTATTTTTCACTTTTGTTAACATTGCTAGATAGGGGCATGGCTTTGACAAAGGCCTGTGCTCTTCAAATGCCAAAAGGACTCTTTAAGAAATGTGTTTTTGGCATGGAAATATAAGACCCAGATGAATTAAAAGTATTCCAAAAGTAATTTAGTATTTAGAAAATGTTACTTAATTTGGGTAATCTAATCTCTATTTTAGGGCTGTATTCAGTCATCTTTAGTGGAACACGCTCCCAACACTGCTTTTAACATAATGTGTTTGCATTGGTCATTGTCATTGAATGTAATCATCCAATAACAACATTCTCTGGCAATTAGGCCCCACAAGGTAAATGAAAGTGCCCTTGCCTTATGAAGAAAGAACACAATCTGCATGTTTATTATTTCATAGAAGTTACCCATCTTCATTCCATGTTGGTGCTCCAATAAGCCAGCATATATCAACCATGTCTTGGCATCACATGGAACAGTTTAATGGAATGTGGCCACTAAATGTTAATTACTTACACCTGTGTTGGACAAGTTGTCCATTATGAAAAATGTCTCATCTGGCTAAGGGACATGTACTCTCATTGAATATTGGTCGCATCATTCCCTTTTGACTTATATTTAATAAGATGAACTGCAGAAAGTTAGAGTTATTAAGTTTTGGCAGTCTTCCTGAAGCTGTAAAGGGGCAGAGTGCAAAACCTGCAGGTTTGTGCAGTAGAGCACGATTGTCCAAAATCATGTGCAGTAAAAAACATTGAATGGAAGTGTGCTTCATACATAACAGTACTGTGGGTAGGCATCCCAAGATTGCATAAATGTATCAAGGGTACCGTAAGAGTGCCAGGGAACGGCAAAAGCAAATATTTAGGTTTCTATAGACGGGTCATAAATCAGACCTCAAACTTCCCCTCTTGTCAGCTGCAGCATCCACACTAACCAAATTGCTAGCCTTTGTTTCTTGTGGCTATTTATTTTCCCCCACAGGACCAGTTTTCTATCAGTGTGCGTTTTTTGTTTGGTGTTATCTTCTGTCTGCGTCTTTTGTTCCTTTTTAAGCACTCATTTTAGGGACAATAATATGCATTTATCCTGCAGGAGATCGTGTTTTGGTCAGTAATCGTTATTAAAATGGCTATAGTTATTCACACTAAAAAAACAACAAGAGAAATAGCTGTGAACATTTGAAAAGAAAGCATAGTGATTCCTCCCTCCACTTTCTTTGTTCCTCCTGGTCTTAAAACAAGCAATTTGTTCCACATAAAACACAGATAAACACACAAAAACATACTGTACATATCAACATGGCATCATGAACATTAAAACTATGTGCTTCTAAGTTAATTTTGTGTGTGTTATTGGCCATGTCCACATGTGTGTGTGTGTATTTGTGTGTGGTCATGCAACTGAAGAGAGACAGTTTGAGTTATTAAAGTCCTAAGCAGTTGTGCAGGTTTTGAATGGAAGTGTGGTCTGTGGGTGGCATGATTGCATAAATGTATGTGTGTGACAGTTGTTGCAGTTGCTACTTGTGGTGTACTTCTATCAGTGTGTGTGTTTTTGTTTGTGTTATCTAAATGTATGTGTTCCTTTTGCACTCAAATTAGGGGCATCCTGCACCAGATCTGGTCAGTCGTGGCTATTTTTATTCTCATCAGCTGTGTTTAAAAGAAAGCATTGTGAGAGCAATTTGTTCCACCTGATAAACACACAAAAACATACTGTGCATATTTAACTACCTGTCCACACCACAAGTAAGTGGCTGGCCTGTCTGACCAGACTGGCCATTTGTGGTGGTCATGCTGCAGTCTTAGGCAGTGGAGGAGAGCAAGAGAGACAGCGAATCGCTAAACAGTCAGCACACACACAGCACGCACTGTGCACGCACGCACGCACGCACACACACACACACACACACACACACACACACATCCTCAGAAAAGGCAATCTTCTCTGCTGAAATGAAAAAGGAAGCTTAGCCTTTTGGCTTGGTGTGTACATCATTTGCAAGGCTCTGTGAGTGTGTTCATATGTTTGAGTGTGCATGCATTAAGTGTGTGTGTGTGTGTGTGTGTGTGTGTGTGTGTGTGTGTGTGTGTGTGTGTGTGTGTGCGTGTGCGTGTGTGCTATGCCCAATTTGCTGAGTGTCATGGCAGAGACTGCACCACCCTCCACCCTTCGGTATATTGCCACATATGTAATAATATTAACACAGCTCCCCCGAATGAGAACAACCCTGTATGCATAATTTATGCTGTATTCTGGCTCAAAAAGCCGTCTAGACGCCCTAGTATGTATATTCATGCTACTTCTATGGCAAAAGTGTGTGTGTGTCTTTTTCTGTCTTTTCTAAATGTTATCCAGCTCCATCCTCTCTCCCTGTTTTTCCATCAGTCTGACAAATTAGAGATTATTCCCTTTCTTTCTCTTTGTCCATCTTTCACCAGTTTCTTCTTCTTCTTTGGCATTTCATCCTCACTCTCCCCCCTCTCCTCTCCCATCCCTATCTGCTTCTCATTTTCTATTCTCTCCTGTTTTGCTTCATCCAGTATCCATCTCTGTGTTTCCTTAAAATGTATTTCTTTGTTTTGTTTTCTTTGTTTTGTTTTGTGATCATCACCACCAGAATCAACCACCACCACAAAACCTCCCCATATGTCTGCATCCCACCTAATATATTTATTGAAAATGAGCAGTCCCACTAAAATTCATGACTGTGCATATTTTTTTGTTTTGTCTTTAGTCTTCTTCTACTTTCTTTCCTTCAATCAGAAGGTTGGAGGTGCAGAGTAAAGTGGGTTGGGGGCTCCTTTGGCATTGATGTGATGGTGGGAGGGGTGGGGCAATACGAAGAAGAAGATGAGGAGTAGGAGATGTGGATGAATAAGGGGGATGTTTATTTTAGAGGTCGGCCCTGCAGTGTCCACCTGAAAATTGGTTTTGTTGGTGGAGAGAGAGAGAGAGAGAGAGAGAGAGAGAGAGAATGAGAGGTAAATGAGAAAGGGGTAGTGAAATAGAGCAAAATAACAGGAACAAGATAAATAGATTGCAAGAAGGACACAGACAGATAAACTGCAACTGTGAATGAATAAGAGAGAGAGTAAGAGAGACAGAAGGGAAGGGACAGAGAGAGAGACAGAGAGACAGAGGGGAAGGGAGAGAGAGAGGGGAGAGGGAAAGGGAGAAGTAGAATGAGAAGGGGGGAGAATAGTTGTCATTAAATCCCCCCTCTCAAATCAGAACTGAGACTCAGAAGCCACTTTATCTGGATGGACAGACGGTCCTATGGTGTTGAGCAGCAGGGACGCTTTAAGTGTGTGTGCCTGAATGTGTGTGCTTAAAAATGCACACAACACACACACACACACACACATGCATGTGCATTTATTTAGTTGTGTGTGTAGCTGGGTTTGTGCTTCTGTGTGCCACTGAGCTGTGTGAAAGCGCCGTATGGGCAGTCATGCCCAACTTTGAGTGTGTGTGACATGTAATTGAGCCCTTTGAAGGTCAGCGTCTCTCTGTTCTTACTCACCATTGTTGGTTGTTGTGTTTTTTCCCCTCTCCAGTTTTTTGGCCTTGTGTCTCAAAATGGCCACACTGTCCTCCTCCCGCTGTCTGCAAACAGAGGAATGATGGACTAATTTTGATCAACTAACTCACTAGCTAACTAACCAACTAACTAACTAACTAACTAATAAATATATACAACGCGAGGAACCTTAAATTGCCACTCCCCACTCTGTGTGTATTGTCGCACTGTTTTTTTTTCTCTCTCTTTCTAGATCTATTTGTCTTTCTCTTGATTTGAAGTGTGGTAAGATTCCAGCTCTTGTGTTTCTTGCTTTAGCTATTACATTGCCATTTATAGCCCTGTCACTGGGCAGATACCATTGTTTCATTACTGGGACTGGTTTTTGTCAGTTCAATGGGTCTTGTAAGCTGTTAATTTTCTGCATCTAATGCTTTGCCACCAAAACAAACCACCACAAATTCTGACTTCTATAAAGATCGATTTTGAAGTGCAGAGAAAGCCAAAGCTTGCCAAATTGCCAAAAATGCCTTGGTTTAATGACTTTTAAACTTCTTTCCAATGGGCTCAAGTGGTTTTTGCACAAAGGTATAATTGTATGTGAATGAGCATATGTGTGCTTACATTATTTGTCTGTATGTGCATGTTCACATAAACAACAGGGCAACTGGCTTTGTGTTTAACATTCAGAGAAAAAAAGCATAATGTTTTTTTTAAATTGTATATTTCAGGCTTATTCTTTCAATTTCCTGTCTTCCAGTGCAAACACAGATTGATTTTATGTTAATGAATGCAATATTTCTCCATGTTAAGACAGCACATGTGGAAATAGAGAACATGCAATGCTTTCTGGATATCTTCTGAACTTTTCATGTATACCGGCATTCCTCCTCAGCTTTAGATTTGTTGATTCTTGCCGCTGCTGCACAGCACAGAAAAGGAAGGGAGAAACGACTGTTGCCTAGCAATCTGGTTGCCATAGATACCACCAAGGCTCCCACCTAAAGAGTACACTGTTATGTACATTGAAAAGAGAGAGAGAAGGTAGGGAAGGGAGGGAGGAGAGGTATGGAGACAATAGAAAATGGGAGGAAGAGAGGAGACAGAAAAAGAGAAGAACGAAAGTAGTTGAAGTATAGGAGAGAGAGAGAGAGAGAGAGAGAGAGAGAGAGAGAGAGAGAGAGAGAGAGAGAGAGAGAGAGGGAGCGGCGGGCGCACAGAGTTCATTAAGAATAACATAAAGAATAGGAGGAGAGAGAGAAAACAGACAAAGACAGAAGCAGAGTGAAAAGCAGAGAGTTATGCAAAAAAACCTCATCATGATTCATCATATAGATTCCCCCAGACAGTTGGAGTGGTGAAGGCAGGGTAATATCGGAGTCTGCTTCATTTGGTATTCTGTCTTAACATGTGGTGCTGTGGCTTGCCTTGCCGGCTGGTTGTTTTGTGTTACTCAGTTGTCTAGGCCACATTTGGATAAGCTCCCACACCTACCCCCCTCCCACTCCAAATACACCCTCACCCACAATCCATCTCTGTCTGTCTGGTTGTTGTGTGTGACTACGGCTAACTGTAACTGTTACTGTAAAAAAAACAGAGGAGAAGAGAGAATAAAAATCGTAAAAATGTCATATTCATATATTATTTTGTCCATATGTGATTTGAAACAATACAATGGTGATTCAACACCAAAACTGTCAGAATACAGTATAATTTACTGGTGAACAAAATGATCACTTTTACAATTCTGATTTTAAAATGCTAATTAGTAGTTAGCACAAGCAGCAATAGCCCCCCATTACTTCCCATTTCATTGCCAAAATGCCACAAATAATGGGAAGCAGCTTTCCACTTTAAATGTATTTTAGAAAAATTCCTCATTTCATGATTTGTTTTAGGTTAGCTGGTCATTTTTGACTCGTGTACAGGGCTGACACAGTATAGTGGACCATGTGAGGTTGACCACAATTCAGACTGGATTTCACAGACAAATTCCCAGCCGGTTCTCTCCCTGGAACAAAATAGGATACATTTTTTGCATTTTAACTCTTTATCGACAGGGACACAAGCCTGCACTGGCTAAGTGGCTCTTTTAAAGTGCGTGCAGCAAATGTGAGAACATGTGCACAAAGTAGGCACACATATGTATAGGTGTTTGTATATGTCTTTGTGTCTATGTGTGATTTCTTTAAATGCAAGAGTAATGGGGGAGTTAGTGTGTCTATGTGATGTATTGGCATGTGTGTCTATTTGCTACTAGTGCACATATCTGCAGACTGCAGAGCCTGATGCACTCTGTTTCTGTGTGGTTGTGTGTATGTGTGTGTGTGTGTGTGTGTGTGTGTGTGTGTGTGTGTGTGTGTGTTTCTGTTTCTGCGGGTCAGTGTAATTGCAAAGCAGCCATAGATCAAGTTTTATTATGCACCAAAACTGCTTCTGTCCTCTTTACTTTGCAATGTCATCCCTGCACACAAGCTCACATTGCAAGCACACACACACACACACACACACACACACACACACACACACAAATGCATGCATGCAGACCCACAAAGCGCTGAGAGTTACGCAACCTGCTGACTGGACATGACTGAAAGTAGTAATTCTAGTGTGTGCGTGTGTGTGTGTGTGTGTGTGTGTGTGTATACGTGTGAGAGGTGGGGTAGGTTTGGAAGGTGCAGGGAAAAGGAGCAGAAATGGGGAAAATAAAGAAAAACAGAGCCTAGCACCGGTGTGACAACAGATGGATTGCAGGAAAGAGTTCCATTTCCTCTTTAAAAGTAAAGCAGAGGGAAGAAAAAACATAGATAGAGACCAAATAAGGAAAGGGAAGTCAAAAGATGAAGCACAATGAAGCGCCAAGAAGAGATCAAATCAGAGGCAGAGAGAGCTGCAGCAATAATGAGAATGCATGAAAGTGCAAAGAGAAAAAGGATGGGAGAGAGAGAGAGAGAGAGAGAGAGAGAGAGAGAGAGAGAGAGAAAGGAAGCCACTGACTTTTCATCTGTGACTGACGGTTTCCATCTGACTGCTTCTCTGCCTACTTGTCTGCATTAGAAAAAACCTTGAATATGTCTCCTCGAGCATTTGGGCTATTGAGTCTGTGTGAATGTACATGCATGGGCTTTTTATATTTGTTTATCCTTTTGTTTCTTGTTAAATATGTGCGATTTCTGTGACTGTAATTATGTGTGAGCATGTGTGTGGCTGTGTGTGGCTGGACGAGGGTTACAGGGACTCATTTATCATGTTAAAGAGAGCAAGTGGGGGATGGGACTGAGACTGGACAGCAAAAGTTATTATGCAAAGGCTTGGTTGTAAATCTTTGAGTGTATGTATGTGTGTGTGTGCACACTCTACTGTACATTTGTGGTTGTGGGTGTTTTCAACTGTGTTTGTATTTTTGTGTGTGTGTGTGTGTGTGTGTGTGTGTGTGTGTGTGTGTGTGTCGATGTGCGTGCGCGCTATACTCCTGAGAGGCTCTCCTCATTAAGCAGAGAAGCGACAGGAGTGCAGAGTGTGTGTTTTCACACACCGCTGCTCCGATACAACGGGAGCCACTTTTCTTTTGCCTCCCTTCCTTTTTCCCCTTTATGCTTCTTCCTCCTCCTCCTCCTGCTCCTCTTCTTCTCTCTCTTTTTCTCTTTCCTCCTTTGCCTCATTCATTCTTGAAATCCTTCCCTGCCTCTTCTTCCTCCACCTATGCACCTCCTCCTCATCCTCAACCCTTTCTCCCGTCTGCTACTGCAGTACAGCAGTGTTTATTGCCTTCAGAGAACAGATACACTGTGAAAACATTCAAGTGTCGCTTGTTAATCCCTATCTTAACCTCAACCTTGACTGAATCAAGTATTTAGTGATGATGGTAGCCATGATAACTTGTGTTTCTTTGTTACAGTAATGGCTGAGTGTATATATGTGTGTATCTACACAACATAATGAAATATAACTGAACAAATGTAGAAGATAGGACAATAATAAACCACCTCAATCAATTCAAGCAAATCACATGCAATTGGTTCATATGCTTTACAGCAATATGCTATCAAATCAAGGAGTTGGCAGACAAAAGGTAAAACGTGAGGTGAAAGAAAAAGTGAGAAAAGTCAACAGGTAGTCATATTTGTTTGTATGTTTTTGGTGGCAAAGGTTATTCCTTTTGGATGGAGGCACTAAGTTGATGAGACTTCCACTGTGGCCGGCCAGAGGATGAGATTATTGACCAGCTAGAGTCGGGCTGTGGTATTGATTCCGGGTCAAAGTCTGGAAAGGAGACAGAGGGGAGAGAGAAAGAGGAGGTAGAGAGGTAGACAGAAAGGGAGATAATAGGGAGAAAATGGGGGACAATGCCAGGATGAGGATACAGACATCAGTTTACAACTTCTTCATTTCTTTGGTCTTGTACTTTCTCCAAGTTTATTTCTTTTTGTCTTAAAAGTCTCTCTCTCTTGTTTTCTTATCAGAGCTCCAATATTCACATATTCTTAAAAAAAAATTATTCCTTCAAAGGGTTAAAAGAATGTCACGTATTTCCATTGCAGTCCATTCTCCTCTGCTCCCACCTATCCTTTTCTTCACTTTTGTTTTTACTTACACACTAAAAACCTGATTTACCTCATCTTGACTAAAAGAAATTGTACTCAAGTTTGTTTTTTAAGAAATCATGCATGTAACATGATAAAGTAAAGTGATAAATGTAAGATTATAACATTATTTTGCTAGAAGTAAGAAGAGAGACTTCCATTAAAAAAGCAGGCAAGAGAGCGAAATAACAACGCAAGGTAACGAAGGAACAGCATGGAGGAGGAATGGAGAGAAAATGAGACGGGGAGAGAGAAATTATAAGCAGAGAAGGAGGAAGGATAGGGAAGGGTTAGATGTTGTGGGGGATAATTCCCAGGGGGATCTCACTCCAACACTTGAAAGCTGTGAAGTGTGCGATTCTGCTCATACTCCTCCTGGTAATTGGAAGAGAAGCAGAGGGGAGAGAGGAGAGGGAGAGGAAAGGAGGGCCAGGTAAAAGAGGGCGATATTGAGGCAAGAAAAGAAAAAGAGAGGAGGAGGGTGGCCAAAGGTGGTAAAGATTTAGAGACAGAGAGGAAAAACAGGGGAGGTAAAGACTAACGAGGGGGTTAGGAGGAAGAGGAATAGAAATGAACTACCTGACTTGTGCCATCTTTCTTTCTTCAAGCTCTCATTTTTTTGTCAACCTGGTTTATATCAGTTTTATTTTGGCTCATTAGCTCACTCCTCTTTATTCTCTCTCTATCAATGTCCTTAGACCACCCTCCCTCTCTTTGCCGGTGATGGCGTGTTGCAGGCAGCTCCTGAAACATGGCCGCAGGCGTTTAATCATTGATGGAGTTTTTTCCTCCATGCAGGCAGGCCAGCGGGCAGCCCCAACTCACTCGCATGCGTCAGGACCTGCTGATTCACTCTCTGGGGCCTAGCAAGCACACAAGTACACACACACACACACACACACGCACACACACAAATACAAAGGCAAACAGAGACGCACACACATACACCTAACTGTAGCACACAGACACAGATAAAATGTAGCCTGAATGTGTGTGGCTATCAACATGTGTGCCTGTCTAATTTATCCCACCAGGGATTGTGAGGCCCAATCAGCAGCAGTGAGCCCAAATAAAAGCAGCCAAGATAAAAGCAATTTATTCGACCAAAACAAGTAGACAAAAACGTGTTTGCGTTGGCTCCAGGGCTGCGCACCACATGTCTCTGCAGCTTTGTATGTCCTTCTGCTGGACTCAGTAAACATCTGGCTGTTTGGTTCTTAAAAAAATAAATACAGTTTATGCTCATCCAGTATCATTCTTTATCATCTGTATTCTGTTTCTTATTCATATTGAGCAGGACTTCTTCATACAGTTTGCGCATATGGTTCAATGCTTTACTCTTCAGCCAGTGTGGCTAATCGGTCCTTCACTTTGGTCCTGACAGAAATATCTCAACAACTATTGGATGCCATAATATTTGGACAGAAGAAGTTAAAGAATATATTGGAAATCATGATGTATTTTGTTCACTTGACCAATTGACATATATAGCCTATTTACAAACTACTCATAAAACTATAATAATAATAATAATAATAATAATAATAATAATAATAATAATAATAATAATAATAATAATCTTTCTCTGATGTGCTTATACAGAATTCAATAATCAATTCAGCCCACACTGACTCTCTGATGATTTTTAATAAAGGGAGAAGAATAAGCCAGGCTTTATCTGCCTAACCCTCACCAGCACAGGGCCTGATTATTTGCAGGTATTTTTTTCTATAATGAAAATCTCATAATTTGAAAAAGCTGACGCCAGCAAGCTCTCATATTGTCACTGGAAAAGGAGATTACTAAGAATTATGAGGATGGAGCCATCTGTGTTGAAATAATACATTTTGAATTTCAGGTGCTAGACAGTGTTTGTCTGTAGCCATGGTCAAGACAACCCACTCAATTCAGTATACAAAAATGTTTAATCTCACATTTAGTAAATCTGTAGATCTGTAAAATCCTAGTGTACATGGTAACAAGTCTATTTGAAGTACATTTGATTATTATTTTTATTGGTGCTGATACAGTAGTCACCTTGTTATTCGTCATTGCACCACATAATGTTAATCAGTCCTCTGCTGTTACATTCTAACAGTATGGAAGACAGCCTCTTGCTTTTTTCCTTCTGCTTAGCGCACTACTGTTAAAATTTGCAGTAGCAAGTGCAGCTTATCATTTTCCTCCCCTCCCTGCTCTTTGTCTGTCTGTCTGTCTGTCTGTCTGTCTGTCTGTCTGTCTGTCTGTCTGTCTGTCTGTCTGTCTGTCTGTCTCTCATCCTGATCAGAGAGTTTTTATTATTTTATTTCTCGGAGGATTAAAGCCAGACCCTATGGAGTAGAAACCCAATCTTTCTCACTCCTCCTTCCCTTCTCATTCTCTTTCCCATTAAATTCACCCTATACTCACAACCCTCCCCTTCCAGCCAAACAAGACTCTACCTTGAAATGGATGGATTAATGACCTCTCTCTGTCTCTCATATGAACACAGACACAGTTACACCTGCAGCACTGTCTGTCTGTCTGTCTGTCTGTGTGGCCTATGTGTGCTTATCTTCTGTCTTTCTGTCTTTCTGTGCATGCCTATGTGTATGTGTGTGAGCGTGTCTAACCCACTCTATTGTTTTCACTGTTGCTCTGCCCTGCCTGGTGAATCATTGCAAAGGACATGTCCAGTTTGTTACATCTAAGAGAATAAAGCGCACATACAAAATAGTCTGCAGTGGTTATGTGATTGCTTCCATTAAAGTGATTATGCAATCAACAGCAGTAAGACTGGCAGGAGGCAGACAGGCAGACAGACAGAGGGATGAGGGGTAGACATGAATGCATATACACACACGTATATATGCAGCACTCAGGCAGGCAGGCAGGCAGGCAGGCAGGGAGAAATTCTTCCTTGTTAATAATCATTATTAAACGGCTTCACATGGAGCACTTGCCTTTCTGCGATCAGCATGACGGCAGGTCTGTCCTGGCAAAATCCCTACTCACACACTCATACTACTTCAGTTCCTCTTCTTCTTCCTCCTTCTTCCCTCATGAAAATATTTACCAAACCCCAGGGCCTTCCAGCACACATCCCTATCTGTGCCTCCCCATTACCCACTTCCTCGCTGAGCTGGGGTTTGGTGAGTCCCAGGCTTCAACGCAGGCCTACAACAGTGCTTGTTTTTACCAAAGGCAACAGATGAAAAAAGGAGAGAGAGAGAGAGATAAACAGGGCGTTGTGCCCAGCTGGGATGGTGTGCAGTCTGGCAACAGGGAGATAGCTACAGATCTCCTTTCCTTTTATTTGTTTTACAGCTCAACATTTTACCTTTAATGACTTACTGTCAGTAGAGTAAAATACTCTGTTGACGATATTTCTCTTTCTGAGCACACCTAGGTGATGGCCACTTTGTTGAGCTTACTTTAACAGTCTTCCCCTTTCAACTGTCTAGAGATTGATACAGCTCTTACACTCTAGGTCATCGTTTCATAACACTGACTTATGAGTAAACTTTGCCCTACATCCCTTTTTCTAAGAGTCCATAAATAAACTGTATTCCCACTTTTACTTACCTGCTTCTCTTGTTTTTTTTCTTCTTCCAGCCAAAAAAGCACCAGACGGCTCAGTGATCGCCAACGGCTACTGCGACTTCTGCCTCGGAGGCTCAAAGAAAACTGGCTGTCCTGAAGACCTTATCTCCTGTGCGGACTGTGGACGCTCAGGTAGGGCATCGCAGAAGGGGATGATTGGAAGGAGGAAGGCAGTCCTCTGTTGATGCACAATTTTAAAGTGTTTTGTTTGTGGAGTATAGATTTCATATTTACTATATAAATAAATGCAAGTTTCGATTCCTGTTACGCTTAAAATGGATGGACCATACCAGTGTTTTTGTTTTGATTTAGCCCATTTAAAAAAAAGATAAAAATCTTGTACAGTATACTTAACCTTGCTGTAATGTTTTAGATTTTTGAGGTATTTTCTCACCTTGCAAGCAGCTAGTGGTTTACATTTCTTTCTGCATTTTGAAAAGCAATTTTCAACGACTTGAAAATTACCCCAAATGGCCATTTGTTTGGTGGCCCTGAAGGACAAAATACATACAGGGAATATATACATTATTGAAGGTTCTCCACATAAAAATTCAAATACAAAAACGTACACATACAATAATTAGAGGTGTTACTTTGGGGACTTATTGTCCTTAAGGCCACTGTACTTAAAATTAAATTCCTGCCTGCTTTAATTCTTTAACTTATGCTGTAGTAGTTGTAAGTGCAGGTTAATTTGTCCGTGCTGCATTCTCATTCAGTAACATAACTTTTAAACTTTAAAATAAAAACATGCATGAACTTCACTGTGATGTTTTGCTTTTTTTATTATTATTCTCTTTACATTGATGTTGCTTCTGTATGGAAAGAAATACAAACCCTTGGCTGCCTAAGAGGTAGAAAACACATTAAAACATCATAAACAATATGACATGCTTTGGAAAACAGTGGCTATAATTGTAAAAATGTGCTACAATCTTTCATTCATTACAATCACTTCTATTGCTTCTATTGCTGCTTAAGAGGTGTAAAAGTGCCACGAATTTAAATCCACTTAAAAAACATATGCAGTAAGTGAGACTGTAAACATTGTTGGGAACACAATTTGGGATTTTGTAAAGTTTTGTACAATGCCAAGAATATCAAATAGATGAATCACACAAGTTAGAATTTTAGATATTTAACAAACACCTTGCAAATTCCCAATATATGCAATACATATGAAGATACATGCTCTGCAGTCACAAGTGCAAAAACACGCTGCCATGTCTTGTAAAAATTGTTGTTTTCAAGGTCAGAAATTAACTTCAATCTGGCACTTGTTTTTATTTTAGGTGGTCATGTCATGTTGATCACAGTCAAAGAAAGATTTTCATTTGCATTAAAATAGTAATGGATTTTAGAAGATGTACACTAATCTTGGTGTGATGTCATTGTCTGACCAAAAAAACTCAAAGTTTTCAAACCTTGTCTGCTGCATTTCTTTTAAACCTGGCTTGTTATACAACAACCTCTTTACAAATGTGATATACACCATTGTCTATTTCATCTTCTTGAAAAGGTGTCCCATGTGCTGCAAGTTTGTGAGAGAATGTCCTCGTTTAGTGTGTATTGTGGTTGTGAATGGTCAACAGTAAATTTTATCAGAGTAGAGTTCAAGTATGATTTTTTAAATATGGTTGTACTATTTTCTTTCCCATTATAAGTCCCTTTGTTTTGGTTTTTGGGATGTGCTTGTATATTGTGGTAATTTGTATACATGCATAGATTGCAGTTGATGGTGCAGAATGTGTGTACTTATTACTTGATTGCATGTACTGTATATACATTTTTATCCACATGTTTTTTCATCTGAAAAATAAAAAAGCAGAACTCAAAAGATGTACGTGATTTGTAGTGAATGGGCTGCAGCATCGAAAACATTGGTATGGTCCTCTTCTTTATAACCTCTCACAAAGAACACCCACAATGAAAGTAGGGAAACAAGGATGACATAATATTTCTATTGTCGTGATCATGTAACCAGTACCAGGGACTACTATAATAACGGGTAAGAAGAGTACGGTGGCCCTGAAGTGCAAACCACGGCAGCATATGCAACATCGCGACAGCAAATCGCCACAATGCGACAGCATTTTGGCACAACACAACATCATTGCAAGAGTCAAACAGGAGGATGTTGCAGAATGGCCATTCCACATGCTGTGCTTTTATTTTGAAATATTTTACTGTCATTCTTCAAATTGAGAAAAGAAAAAAGGAATTTGCTAAAAGCCCATATCAGACCATTTTTTCCAACCTGGTCTCACAGAAATCCGTGAAATACCACATTACATGGTATTAATGTCAATGAAAAATCAATGAGAAGATGATGTAGCATTAGGAGCAACTATGGTAGCGAGAAGTGTGAAAGCCTGAAAATCTGCAGAGGGTGGTTGGATGCCGTGATGGATGGGTCAAACACAGGACTTTCACCATGGAGACCGGGGATCATGTCCCGCATGTAATGTTTCCTAAATTGGCTTTCTGATTTTCATAAACCCACACGTACTGTCTTCCCGCGTCTCACAGAACGGTATGCCCACCTACAACATTTTGCCTAACTTAAGGTGCCTTGTTTATTTCATGGAAGTCTTCTGTGGGCCTATCACGGATTTTTTTGATTCCGTGAAACTGCCACAGATTTTGAATTAAGGGGCGACGTTCATTTCATGGAATTCTGTGATTCTGAGATTAGGTTGGTTTATTCAGTTTGGTTTTGTTGTTTTTAATTTTTGAAATCAGAAACCAAAAATGGAAATTTGGCTGCATTTTCTTTCATTTGTTTTTGAAATGAAACGAAAATAAAAACAAAAAAGACATGCTATTTCTGTATGATTGTTTCTTGGTTCAAATGAACACAGACCCATTTGTAAATTACAGACCAATCAGGATGAGGATCAGTGTCCAATATGTACGTACCCTTTCCGTTTCAGCTGTCGTGTTGTGGTGAAATGCTGTTGCATTGTGGCATTTGCTTCCATGGTTAGTATTTCAGGGCCACCGTAGACAAGAGATAAAAAACCTTTTGAATGGCAGAGAAGTGGACTACAATGGAAAAGATCAGATGATTTTTATGTTACAACTGGAATTTTTTTTCCACTTTTATTGAAACTCCAACATTTTATGTTGTTTTTAAAATTAAATTTAAAAATAAGCTTATGATAGATTTTTTTTTAGATGACTGAAGGAACATTTCTTTTACTTTTTTAATGTAAATACAGGAAAAACGCTGTCCAAAAATTATTTTGGCTAACTTAACTATTGCAATTTTCACATCTGTAACATAACACTGTCGAAGTCCCCCTCACACAAATTATCCATGTGAAGTCAACAAAATGACGGATAGATAGAGTGGATAGATGATGGATGACAAAAAGCAATGGTGAAAAATGTTGGCTGTGTGTGTGTGTGTGTGTGTGTGTGTGTGTGTGTGTGTGTGTGTGTGTGTGTGTGTGTGTGTGTATGGCGTGGGTGTGTGTGTGTTTGTGTGCACTCAGGCCACCCGTCCTGTCTGCAGTTCACAGTGAACATGACGGCTGCGGTGAGGACTTATCGCTGGCAGTGCATCGAGTGCAAGTCCTGCAGTCTGTGTGGCACCTCTGAGAATGACGTACTTTATATTACATGTTAACACATGCACACACACACACACACACACACACACACACACACACACACACACACACACACACACACACAGAACAATACTACAACTAGACATCCATACTGTAGTACATAATACTGCAAAACCCTTTAATGTCCGTTGTATACAGTCTTTTAGGTAGAGCAAGTTTAGGGGATACTAATATTTACCTATGAAGGAATATACATTTGAACAGTGATCCGGTAGCTAATTGAGATTCACTGGCTGGTTTACAGACATGAGTGCATGAAGGTTTGATCCCTCTGGCTAAAGTTTGGCCACTGGGAAGAAACCAATTCCATGAGAGAATTTCAAAAGATAAATAGATTTCAACAGGGAATAAATGCTGTTTTAATCCTAAATTTATATTCACACAACAAAAGTTCAGACAATAAAGTTACAGTGTAGGATTTTAATGTTTTATAGTTTTATATAATTATAAAACCCTTTGATTTACATTATACCAATTCATATATTCAACTATATACACATTAGATTCATGACTCTGATTCTGATGCTCTTCCTTTCAAATCGGTTGCGATATAATAACATCTGTTAATGGGACTATTCTCCTCTGTTCCAGGACCAGCTGTTGTTCTGTGACGATTGTGACAGAGGCTATCACATGTACTGTCTGAGCCCTCCCATGTCTGAACCACCAGAGGGTATGTACAACAATAAAAAATGCAAGCATTATATTCATAAGTTTCACTGCATGAGTTTTCAAAAGTGTTTATATCAAGGACTTCTGAACCTGTATTTGGTCAAACTGCACAGCCCAAAAAAAGTAAACTGAGAACATTTTTGTTTGTACAGAATTATTTCACTGCCTATTGTCTACTGTAAATGGAAACAGAATCACAGTGAGGAGCGTGAAACCTGCAGTCAAAATAGTCAGACTACCTCTTTTAGGCAGTGAAAGCATAACAAGAGTTTACAATTTCTTCTTTTACGATTACTGTGACATTTTTTTCAAAACTTACTTAAACTCTTAACACAGTTAGCACAACATCTGTCTGTGTAGGCTATACAGTTATCACATTTCTTCTTGCTTTGACACAAAATGCATACATCTTTTACAAACGAGCTTAACCAAGACCAAAACAATAGATTTTTACTGACAAATTTGCAAATGCTTTCACACTGTATGTCAGAAAAGATAACATAATGTTCTAAACCTACTAAGTCAAATTTAACAGCTGTTCATATTGTAAGTTGAAACACAAATATATCCCCTGCATTTTACAGTATCCCATTGTTACTGTAAATGAGGGAAACAACTGATTGAAGTTATGCAAATAGATCACTCACAGCTTGATTTCAATATACATTGGAAACACACTCAGCTGTTGAGGTTCTTTCAATTACATGACCATTTTTATTACAGTATGTTTTATATTACAGTAAGTGTTGTAATTTGTCAGGAAGGATTACAACAATCAAAGTCATATTCCTTGTTTGTTTACGCAAACATGGCCAAAGCTGATTCTGATATATTACAGTAGTACATATAGTAAAAGAGGACCTATTTAGGCTGATTTTGTGTGGAAAAAGAACAATACAGTAAAGATGAACAAAGAAAGTAAGACAAATTCCTGCACGAGGGAGGGGAAGATGAGTATCAGGACAACTCTCTCTCTTTGCCTTTTTTCATAAACCGCACATTTTGTCTCTGCCCAATGTGAGTCGAGTGCAGATTTGAGTTGCGCATAACTCAGATTTAAACGGTTTACAGCATAACTGTCATACTGAAATTTGTGAAATCCATGAAATAATAAATGTTTGCTCAAAACACCATTCAACTGACAGCCTTTGTTGTGTTTGATGCTAACTTGTAGCCAGCAGTGAACAAACTTTGTTAGATAGGTCCATTTTTACTGTATTGACATTACAGAAGTCTCTCGTTAGCGTCTTGTAGGCTACTTGTCACAAAGTGACGTATGTGCAAATCAAATCTGCACTCAACTCACAGTGGGCAGTGACAAATTCTATAAAACTACCCTGAAAGTAAAACACAATCTATGGTCAATACAATATACTATTATCTATTCTATAAAGTCAGACCTGACACATATAAACTAATGCAGTTTTTGTAATTCCACCTGATAGTAGTGTTTTTATGACATCGGGCTATGACTGACTAAATGTTCCTGTGAACATGTGTTGGTGTTTTGGAAGAATAATGTGATTTTGAGACATGTTTGCAGTGTTTTGGTAGACATAGTGTAGGGTATTATTGTATTTTGAAAATTAGTGTAGTTGTTTAGTTTACAATGTGTGATTTTGAGCATAAAGTTTTGCCAGTTGTGTATTGTAGGTGTGTTGGTGTGTTAAGAGTTTAGGAAAATTGTTAAAAGTATTGAAAAAAATTGTCATCAATCGTTAAAAACTGTAAACTGCAGTATTCCTTATAAATCTGCATCTCTTTTTGGGAACATCTGAAGCTGCAAATGCCCTGATAGTGTGGCTATCATCACAGAAAAGGAGCTGGTTACATCTATTCAAATTAAACTCATTTGCCTACTACACATACAAGATTTTTGCCTAAGGATGTTTGATGGCGTTGTCATGGAAATGAGTAGTAGAAAAGGTATTCTGTTTCCATGGCAAAAGTGTCACTTGGCTGAACATACAGTAGCAGTGGCACTTGTGTTCAACACTAACTAACAGTGTCATGCTCTGCCCACACATGCAACACTTTTGATTTACAGGAAACATTTTTTAAAAATCAGTCAGTTATTTTAGGTTTACTCTCAAGTAGAGCCCTGACTGAGCTCTCAAATGGATGTAAACATATTTTTTAAACATGCTTAATGTTCACGGAACACCTTCAGGCATAATACAGTAAAGGAGGGTACACTGAGAGCTGCACTTTAGCATCAGGTTAATGTTTAATAAATGTCACAAATCCCATGCTCAAATCCAAACCAAACTAGTTGTCAAATCCACAATCCATAGGCGCAGCATGTGGTGTTTTAACATGGAGCTTTAATTTACAGTATTACTTAACACTGTCTGAAATGAGGGATTAATCTGCAAGGCTTTACAATAGCAGTGATTGGACTTTTGATCTGTGTTGTACTGTGTGTGTGTGTGTGTGTGTGTGTGTGTGTGTGTGTGTGTGTGTGTGTGTGTGTGTGTGTGTGTGTGTGTGTGTGTGTGTGTGTGTGTGGTACAGGGAGTTGGAGCTGTCATCTGTGTCTGAGACAACTGAAGGAGAAGGCCTCAGCCTACATCACCCTCACTTAATCTGTGGAGCTGCGCCTCATCCTCTTGGCCCTTCATCCTCTCCCAAACCACTTCTTCGTCACCCCTCTCTGTGCCTCAGCTGCCCCCCTCCTCTTCTGATTTACTAGCTGCCAATTCCTGTACAATCCGTTCCTGTGACCTTTGACACGATTGAGCACACAGCACCCACAGAGCTGCACCCATTCTTGAACGTCTCTCCAGCGGCAAACCAACCTCTGTGCTTTTGCGTGACTCACATTCCCTGATGCTTGACCTGAACCCCCACCACCTTTTCCTGCTTGGTTTCAACAGAGGAATTCATCTGCTGGCAATATGTTTGCTAGCAAGACACACACTCCAGCCTGCCAAGGGCACTTCAGAGGCATACTATTCCACAGGAACCCTCTTAAGGGCCCTCGGAAGACCCCTAATGATCTTCAGCTGCAACTCAGTCAAGTAGTGAGTGAGAATTAATAAGATGGATAGGTGCCGAGGACAGGGCTTGGAAGACCCTGGATAACCATGGAACAGTAGGTTTCAATGTTAGCCAACTGTGAAATATACACCTAACCAAAATTTAATTTTCACCCTCTGTCCTTTATCCTGTACAGCAGAGCTGGGATGTTGAACTCTGCTCCACTATTTGTCTGCAGGGCTTCCTGCCCTGTGCAGTTTCAAAGGGGAGTAAATTGTACAGAATTCAGCTATCTACGCACTCTTCAAAACCCCCCTCACTGGCAAACAATGAAAATTTGGTCAGGAACTCAGACCACCTTTGACCTCACTTCATCCTCTCTCCTTGCATGGGGTTTTCACAAAATAATGATGCATTTTGATTTTGACACTGAAGGTTTTAGTGTTCGGATGTGATCCTCAGATGAGAGGAGAGATGGATTTCTCTCTACTTGGCTATCTCTGATCAAACAGTGTAATAAAAAATGACAATTTAGCCTTTGCATCTCTCACAAATCCTTTACCTGACCTTTAATCACCCTTCCCTTCTATGAAACAATGACTGTGAAGCCAATGTGAGACTGAAATGCTCTTGGTGCTTGGTGTGTATTATTCTGTGTTAAGAATGTAGGATTGATGTGTGGACAATGCAGAACTTTGTCTGGCACATATGCCGAGGCCTAAAAACAACTTTTTTATGATTCGTTTTTTCATTTTATTTTTTTTCATTTGCATGTTATTTTAATTGTTTCAAAGACTTTTAATTGAAATTGAAAAGAAAGCACACTTAATTCGCAATAATGTGTTTGTGATATGAACTATTTTGGCCCAACTGGGTGTGTTTTAAACTCTGTGTGTGCCTGTGTGTCTGTTTGTGTGAGTTTATCTGAGCACTACAGTAATTGTAGCCAGGTCCATGCTAGGTGGTTCCGTTAGAGGATTTGAATAGCATTAAGGTAATGTGAATGTAAGGAAATTAAGCATTTTCCTGTTCAAAGGTGGTCACAAGTCTCAAGTTTGGCACTGAAGTCCTGAGATGTATTTTGACATTTTGGGCAATAGAAATGAAAGTCAATGTGTAAAAAATACAAGTTATCGGTTTTCTGGCGAGTTATGTGCCAGTCTATTTCTTGAAGGAAGTCACTGTTCCCATCAAGCAATGGTCTGGCACATAACCCCCAGTAAAACCATAAATTGTCATTTTTACCCTTTGGTTTTTGAGCGGATTAAATAGATAAGAAATAGACAAGACACCTTTAGTGGTGCAGGTAATGGAAGTAGATTTTGTTACCTTTTTACAGAGCCAGGCTAGCTGTTTTCCCAATAAGTGTATTTCCTAAAATGTCAAACAATTTCTCAAGATCAAGTTCAAATCCTAAACATGAAGATCTAAAAAGTCATGATCTCCTTGCCAAATATAATGCGAGTTAAAATTAATTTCATAGTAACATATTCATTTGATTTATCCCTATGATTGATATTTTTTGTCTGTTTTCTCTCACAACCCTCATTTTACTACATGACATTTAGGACAACATATCTTGGATAAATATGACCACAATACACTGACTGTGTTTAGGGTCATTGATTTTATGTTAGCATAAAGGCTAACTTCTTTGGCAGTAGCTTAAAGCGATACTCCACCCAAAATATGGCCTTTTGGGATTAAACACTCAACACCCGCCTTGAACACCAAACCACTCCTATAACTTAATCCACTTCTCAACTGTATATTTAGATCTACACAGTCATTGTATCACCTAAATATGACTAAGTACATTGCTTTCTGTTTGACACTGGCCAAAACACTCGAGCAACAAACAGAAGCTTAATAACCTAATGTTTTGTCTTTGGGCTTGGCGAGGGTACCAAAAGGCTAAAGTATAAAGTGAAGTGATTGGTGTTAAAGTCAAAGTCCCAAGTTAAATTAGCATGCTAGCTTGCCAGCTATGTTTCCAAGTTAAAGTTTCTTTTAGCACCTTTGTGTCCTGCAAAACATGAGGTTTTGTGAGAGTGAAAATTTGTAAGAAATTTTGTTTAAAAAAAAAATCTGCTGTCTGTAGGTCTGCTCTGCACGTTGGACTCCAGTATAATACATTAGCTTTTAAAGACCAAGCTGAAATTAATCTCTTTTTTCTTTTTAACCAAAAGGCCCATTATGTTTTCCTCAACCAGTTTGACTGAACTTCTTAAGGCAACTTTAATGGGCACATTACAAGATAGCTGAAGTGCAAGTGCTGTTTTAGGAGGATGTTTTCCACATTTCTTAATGATTTGATAGTATAGAGAAGACATCCATCCAATGATGTGTGAGGTTTAAGTTTGAAGACAACAGCTGTAAATAGTGGATTGAATCAAGGGCAACAAATTGTCATTTCATACTTTATTTCATATTCTTGTGTACATATCAAAGTATGAAACAGGACAAAACCCGATTGGTTTGGGTTTGAATGAACAACTCATTTTAATGCTGCATCATGTCTCTAAATGGAAACTTGCAAGATCAGATGGCTTGTGAGAACACACCTGAACTGTAATTGTGTTTGCCATCTGATACAGAAAACATTAGGTGCAAATACTGTGCTACCCCTCAATTCAATGTGACTCCACTGATGCATGAATGCTGGCTGAAATTTCTCATTTCATTTTTTGAAATTGTCAGTATGGATGAGAAGTAACCTTTAATTTATGTGCATTTCATGTTTGTTTCCTTAATTTAGTAAACTCTGTCTTTTCACATTTTGCACAGCGTGGCTGCATTTACTCCCCAAGTGTGTTTATGCCTCTGTGTTTACATGTATGTATGTGTCTGTATGTATGTATAACCACTTATGATTACAATCCAAAATAGTGAATTATTATTATTTTGCAGACATTTTCTTCTCAGTGGAACCACTTGCATAGCACAGCACTGCCATAGGATTGTAATCAGTACAGATGACAACAGTGCACTTGAGTGTACACATTTCACAAAATGCACTTGGATAAAGAAAAATGCTGTGTCATTCGACACTGTGTTAAGTCAGTGTTGTGAATGCCAACAAAACCAGTAGTATCCAATCAAAAAATGTGTATTTCCATTAACCAATCCGAGTTTACATTTAGAGTTGAAGTGTGTTTTAGTGGATATAGTTTGAGGATGAAATGGATGTTGATGATGATCATTAATTGATAATAGAAACATTTGTTTGGTAGATGGATGCTGATGATGATGATGTCAATGGTGACTGCAAAGCTTTTATATTGGTAGCTTCTCTGGCACTTAATAGGAGGAGCATGGTGGATTCAAACTCATTTTGATTGTACTATCTGGGGAGGGTGGGGAAGCCATGTTGGTGTTTTGGAAGGGTGGGTATCAGTGTGATTATTAAATGAAACTTGAACCTTCCCTTTGTAAAAATGGACCAACCAAGGTGGTGTTGAGGATGTGTGTTCAGGGGTAAAAAAAGAAAGAAGCTGCACCAGAAACCTCCAGGTCTCAAGTTGATGCCATTAACCCAATGCCCCCCTATTTTAGGCTGTTGGGGTGGGTTGGCCAGTGGGTTGAGACTTTGGGCCACTCTAGGCCTCTCATGTAAATTGTCATTCTGTGATCTTGCTTGCACTTTTTTTTTAATTTACCAAAAATAAGAAACTAATTGTAAGTATGTATGTGTGTGAGTGCGGGTGCACTTTTTATTTTTTAATCATTACATTTTTTCAATGTGATTGTCTGTTGTAAACAACACTGGATAAAGATGGGTTTTTAATTTATTTTTTTTTACCTTGAGAGGAAAATGAAATCTTCTTGGCCTTTTTATCCCCCACTCCCCCAACCCCCTCCGGTACCCGGGAATGCTTTGAAATGTGGACTGTGACCACATTACTGTCATAACTGCTGTCAGTCATTCTCTGTAAAATTCATCAGACTTTCTCAATTTACCCAGTTTTTCTCTCTTCCCTCGACTCATTTTTTTTTCCATTAAAAAGATGAGATTGAAAAATGACTTCTACTTTTGTGTTGTCATTGCATGTGTGTATTTGTGCATTTATCTGTTCATGTTCCTGTGATGTAAATCACTGAATATGTGTGTGTTTTAGGACAACTGGCCTGGTTGTCTGTATTGTTACTAGTTCATTTACATTTTTTTTTTTAAATTAGGAAGAGAGGACTTTCTAGCCCACACAGTTCTTCCCTTGTATGCAGTTATACTTTTGGGCTACGAGCTTAGGCCAACACCAACTATTTCTTTTTCTTTTCACTGCAGATAATAATCTATCAAATCAGTGTACTCAGAGTCAGCTTTTAAACCTGAATGGCTAATTATCATTTTCAATTTAAATACACTTTGGGGATAAAACACATTCACTAGAACCCTTTAATTTTTTCATGTGTTGAAAATGGAACAAATTGGCTATGAATAGAAAAAAGATTAAGGGACAGCATTGTTTTGCTTCTGTAGCTGGCCTGAAAAAGGAGCCACATTGTCCGCAATTGTTTTTCGAACAACAGTGAAGAAGAGAATACACTTTACTATTCAGGGCAGGTACAGTTTTGCTATTTGTGATGTATTCCTGGAGATGAGACATTCATCATTGCTGCTGTGTTGGCCAGACCTGGCTGAGCAACAGCAGCAGGGTGAAGTCAAGCTGATCAACAATTTTGTTTTTTCCCTTCCCTGCTTCCTTCCAGAAGCCAGACATCTGAAAACTAGTGCACACTTGGTTCCTTAGGGGAATATAGGTATTTTTAAAAAATATACTCTGCAAAAACCAATTCCTCCATCCATCTTTTGGCAGAGCTCCAACCATATCCAAAATCCTACACTACACCCTCAACCCCCGCCATCCTGTGCATACAGAAACCCACACACTCTCAGACATGTATGCACACAAACGTGTACTTTCACACACATACTATACAGTATGCACACACAGCCTAGAGCCCCTGTCTTCTTATGAGCTTCATTACTCTGACCCTGGTCTCCCTTTCATATCTCTGAGGATGTTTATGCATTGTGCGTGTGTGTGTGTGTGTGTGTGTGTGTGTGTGTGTGTGTGTGGGGGTAAATGTGTGTTCCACTCAATACCCAATAGAATATGTGTATGTATATTTATTTAGGCCCAGAGTAAGCACAAGTGTGTTTTATGTGATTACGTATTTGTGTGTATGTGCAAGGATACGTATACTGTATGTCAATGTGTGAATACTGTACTATGTGGATGTAATGTATGTGTGTGTGTGTGTGTGTGTGTGTGTGTGTGTGTGTGTACTGTTTGTGTGTGTGTGTATGACTTCTCAGCCAATTACCACATCTCCCAGACAGACTGAGACTGCCTAAGCCCTGCCAGCCAATCAGAGAAGGGCTGCGCATTGCCAGGCCGGAGGTTGTTGCTATGGGAACCAGAAGGCCTGTTTGCATGGTGGCTGATGGAAGAGTGATGGATTACAGTAATGGGATGTAGGGAGGGAAGAAAGGAGGAAGATAGGGAAAAGGGGAGAAAGAAATAAAGAAGGAAGGTATAGAAATAGGTGAGGATGGGAGGAAAAGAAATAAAGAGTAAGATAGAAAATAGGGGGGAGGGAAGGAAGGGGCAAGGGGAGGTGTGGAGGTGTGGAGGAGGGAGGGAGGGGAACAGACTCATACATAAATATATTGGAAATGTATGAATGCATCTGAAATGAAGCGACTTAAAAAGATGAAAAAAAATGAGAGAAAATGATAAATGGGGAGTAGGGGGATATAGGGAAGGGGGTTGGGGGTGTTGGAGGGGGTAGTTTGTGATTGAATTTCTCTTCTCTTTTCTTATTCTGTCTGGGATGAGATGTGTGTCTGGCCATCTGTCCTTGGAGCAGACAGAGAGGCAAGTGCGTGGAAAGATGCAGTCTTACCTTTTTGCCTCCTCAGCAGCACTGCAGAAAGAACTACTTTCAGTATCTGGAATTATAATAATAATTAATATAATAAGGCTAAAATAATGCACTTCAATAAGTCATATGGAATCTTCCAACTGTATATGTTTGCCAAATGCCACCTTTGTTGTGGAAATCGAATTGCAGGTGCCTTTTCCCCATGTCCAAGAAATATATATATAAATAACCATTGTGCTTTGTTGACATTGGCTTTAATTCCATCTTGCTTTGGGTCCCAAAGACCCTATTGCTATATGTGTAAAAATAATAATGGGATATTCTGTATTTTTTTGAGGGTGGCAAAATTCAAAATTACCATAAAGTGTTGTTTTTACATTAAATAAGTTGATATTTAATTTTGTATATGGTATATGAACACATGAACGCATATCTTCCTTTTGTTTGGCAAAAAATATTTTAGAGACAAAAAATGTTGTTATCTGAAGTTATGGAGGTCTCACTCCCTGTCAGACCTCTTCTGACCACAATGCCGCATTAGACATACTTTCAACTAAAAGAAAAGGTATAGAACACTATGAAAAGTAATTATGTTTAACCAGGTTTTACAACTGATGTCTCTAAGACCCCAAATATGAGTAATACATGACTTTCCATTACAGACTTCTCAAATATATTATCAGTTCAAAATCATATTTATAAGTAATTCTCATAAAATTAGGAAACGTATCAAGCTAAACCGTTTTTTGAGCTGTTAAAGAGGGAAACCATTTAGGTTACTGTAAGTAACAAATGTATTTTTGTCCACTTCCAGTGACAAATTAAAAAGCTGCCTTACAAACGCAACAACAATAATCACACACAACCCACATTGGATCTATATAGCCCAAAGGCAATTAACAGTCAAAGTGATTAATTAGCAGTCTAATCAATCAAGTAACCAGGATCAATGTAAATCAAAGCATGTGGTTTCCTGGACGCATACTTTAAAGAGGCTTGTATTGAAAGGTGAGTTCATAAAATTGCTCACAAGTGCCTTTTAACAGCCTTTAATTGGTGATTCTTGCCTCCTGGTCTGAAGTCTCACACACCTACAGTTTTCTTGTTGAACCACACTGAGTCGTTGACAGACAGTGACTGAGGATGGTTTTGAGTCAAGGATTAGACTAAATCTGTGTCTGGGGAACACAACTCCCTGTGATCTTTTCAAGCGACAAAGCGCCAGTTAAGTCTATTCAAGATACAGTCCTAACTTCTGGACCAAATTTAAAAACATAAAAGACTAAACTAAAAACTAAAGTTCTTCATAGTGGCAGTTTAATATGTTCTCTTGTCATTCAGAGTGTCATCTTTAAAGATTATCTGACACAATCCTCACTTTGAAGGTGTGTTATGTCTTTGAAGACATCCTTTGAGACAAAACTGTAATTTACTTGTTTTGAGTGTTGATAACACAGCCTATCAGTGATTGGATCATCAGTTTACACAATGGGTATTTTCCAAGTGGATGAACACTTGAATAATCTTAAAAAAAAAAAAAAACAGAAACAGAACTTGAAAGTGAACTTGAAATCATAATTCAACACTGCAACCTAGAGGCAGACTTTAGCAACAACACCTGCCTTTTACCCAATGCAAATGAATAAAGTAATAGCTGCTTTACCTGTTTAACAATCAATGCAATACGTGCACCGAGAAAGAAGGAAATCACTAATTTATACTAAAATCTTAATTAATAAAGAAAAAAATGCAATGCTTATTGTTTCCTGTGATTTTATATTTGTTTATTTGACTACTGCTGTTTGAATGTACAAATACATTTTTTTTAAGATCATCTTTTTGGGTCATTTTTTAGGCCTTTATTGACTTTATGAAATGGGAAAGAAACGGGAGAATGACCTGCAGCAAAAGGCCAAAGGTTGGAATCAAACCAGTGGCTGCTGCTGCAGCAAGGTCTGAGCCTCTATACATGGGGCGCAAGCTCAACCACGTGAGCTATCCAGGCACCCCTGAATGTACAGACTTCTGACTGCAGCCAATTTTTGTAAATTAAATGGTTTTGATCTGTCCCATTTTTTTTATTATTTGAGTCTTTAGTTTGGCTGCATTTTCTTCCCTCTCTGGATGTTTAGACTATTTACTTTGGAAATTAGATAAAAAGCCAAATGGTATGGATCATTTATCACTACGTTAATCTCATTTCCCTTAATAATAAAGCAATTACCCTGAGAAAACATGGTTACAACATCGTATACTGCTGCTTACTGTCTTGCCGTCATGTACTGTGAGATTTACACTGCCTGGTAAATGTGAATAATTAACGCCAACAGAGTAATGGGAGAATACAAGCTGATTAAATAATTCCACACCATTATCAATAATGTGTGTGTTTTCTCTGGAATCAATCAGCCTCTGTGACTTTACCCTGGTTCAATATTATTCAACCTTCTATGGGACTTTTTTGATCTAAATAAAGTTTAAGGACTGACAATAACTTTATAAATCATGTTACAATTCAGTGATGCCTGTAAGGAAACCCATTGTCAGATTTCCACCAATTTTACCGGTTTAGGGGCAGCTGTGGTCAGCCACAGCACAACATCCACAAACTAGTTTCAATTTTAAGTTGCAATTAGACTTCAAATTTAGACAGGGCAAGAGACTCAAACAAAGGATAATTTGGGTGCATAGATTACAGCAATAATCATATTTAGTTAAAAGATGGATCTGTAATGGTAAACCTAGTCTCGCTTTTCCAGAATCTCCTCCAAAGCGTGCTGGAGGAGTCTGGCTTCTCCAAATACCATTTGGGGATGGGAGGAAAACATGTTTTGGTTAATTGGCATTTCTTTTTAAACCAATCACAATCTTCTTGGGCAGTGCAACTTCAAAATAGGCTCGGAAGGAACTTGTTTTGGTGGAACATGTGTACGTTTAAAAGTTGTTGTTTTTTTCAGAAAACTCAGATTGGACAGATAGTCTAGGTAACTGTCTATCTTTACCCTGCAGTGATCTGAAAAGGGAAAAGGTTAAACATAGTCCTCATAAATCGACTGGAGTTTAAAATGCCAACACAAAGGAAGGCCAAGGCAACGGATATCCGGCTTAAATTTGTGAAATCCGGTGGATTTTCCAGTGGCAATGAAGCAATCCAGTAGCATGTCAAGGATAAAGACCATGGTCAACCAGACTCATTTCAAAGTAGGGTTATCTATAAGTATTAAGATATTTAACTACACTGTGTTTAGAAAATATACAGCATTAGTTGCTTTGTATTGGAATTTCTTTTTTTAATAAGATGGAAAATGTACAGTACATTTTGTATTTATGGTCATTTATATTTCTGTTGTAAAATTTCTGTATCCAGATAGCTGAAAAGAAGTATTGAATACATTCAGGTGTACTGGAGAAGAGATGTGCAACATGTTTCAATTTTACTATTTTTAATTTAACACTATAAACAGAAATATTATAGCCCGGTTGAGACAATAGTGCAATGAAGAGGGCAAAGTATACAGAAGTAAATTATAATTATGATAGTTATTATTATTTTAATAATGGAGCATAGTGGAAAGGATGCTAGAATAAATAGTATTATGTTATTATATAAGTTTTATATTACAATATGAACAGTATGAACAGTTCTGAAATAGAGAATGATAATAAATATTAAGTGGAACCAATAAACAAACTGATTATAGACAGAGATCTCACAAAGTCAAGAAATGAGCTGCTCTTTAGCTGAACCTGACCTCCTGACCTCTCTGGGCACAAAGAGCAAGGCAAGGCAAGTCTATTTATGTTGCACATTTTAGCAACAAGGCAATTCAAAGTGTTTACAAAACATCAAAAGCATGAAGAGCAAGTTAAATATCTTCTTCACACATTTGGAGCAGTTTTGTGTAAACTTAGAGAACTGGGAAGAGTCCACATGTGAGGTTTGCCAAAGCTTTTGCTCTGATCGTGGGAAATACAACACGTGAACAGTTATCATGATGTTACTTGTGAGTGAATCTGCCAAAAGCACATGTTGTAAATATTCCAAGAGGTCAACTTAATACCAAATAACAGGAATCAAGTTTTTGTGTTATTAGAACACAATATTAGAGTTGGTGACGAGTGTAATGCACGAGTGTAATGCACAAGTGTAATGCACTCGTCACTAACACACATTCCACTTAAATGTCTCATCTCAGTATCACCACAAACTCAGACTCCCTGTCTGACTTACAGTAACCTTTTTTTCCAAAGAATTAGACAGTTGTTAAAATAAAATGTTGTGTATTGGAAATGTGCTTGATTTCATACAGTATTAGGCAATACATGACTTAAGCCTGAAAACCACTGGTGATACTCAGATCAAAAGTAAAAATAATCAATGAAGAAAAATGGCATTGAGTATGCATGACTCATGATTACCTTAGATTATTATTACTCATGCACACTGTAAATGTGAAAACAGGATTTTAAAATTCTTTAAAACTAGTGGAGGAAGTACTCAGATCTTTAACTTAAGTAAAAGTAACAATATCACAGAGTACAAATACTTCAAATAAATTAATAAAATATACTTAAAATACCAAAAGTAAAAGTACTTATCAAGAATGGCCAATTTCAGAATCATGTTTATTATATTATTGGATTCCAATTATTGATGCATTAATGTGTACATCACTTCAATGTTGCAGCTGGTGAAGGCGGACCTAATTTTAACAACTCAATACATTTGCTGGGAAGCATGTGAATTTCTAAAAACTAAAGTTATCAAATTTATGTAGTAGAGTAAAAAGGATAAAGTGGCAGGACATGGAAATACGCAAGTAAATTACAGTTGGATGACATGAAATAACATGTCTTCTTCATATACAGTATGTTATTTCACATCTTTACAAATCCCCCTGGGAATCATACCTTAGCAGTGCTAATATTGGCAATGCACATAACATTGTTTCATTTTCACACACTCTCTATTGGTCATCCACATCCACACCTTATGTGCTGACCAAATTCTGGTTCATTGCAAACAAATATATATACTGTGTATATATATATATATATATATATATATATATATATATATATATATATATATATATATATATAAAGGCCAGTTTCTGCTCAGGGCAGACTGTAGCGGCAGACAGGTGGGAATTTAAATAAGGTGCCAAAGTGCATTACAAAGCATGAAAATAGAGTTTGATTATTTACATATAAAATAATATAGGCCTAGTGGCAATCATTCTGCTAAGTGAATTTAGTTTATAAGTCAGTTAATTTGAAAATAAAGGACTTCAAAGAAATATGAGTTATAGGCCTTTTTAATGTTGATTCATTTTATTTGGTTATTAATTTGGTATACCTATTAATTCGCCCCCAGCTTTTGCAAAAGTGGACCCCAGGCAAAGCCAGTTGAGTACTCCTGCTGTCTGTTTAAATCTGAGAGTTTTTGCCTTACAGCTGGTAAGAATGTCTTGGCAAGCAGAGATGAAGGATGGGTACTGGCTGGAGAAAAACCATCCTGGGGTCTACCAAGGAGAGAAACAGGCTCTGAATGAGGACTACACACACTCTGGCTTTGACCGTGGTCACCTTAACCCCAATGGACACCATGCAGGTAACAGAGGTTGAACATTGTTGATTTTTGGGATTGAGGTCAGTAGGTGGCAGTAGCCACCAGTTGAAGGTGTCAGTTGAGTTCAAAAGAGGGGACATATCGGAGACCTCTAATACAAGCAGTGGTGGAAGAAGTATTCAGATATTTTACTTGAGTAAAAGTTACAATGCTAAATACTAAACTACACTCTTTTGCAAGTAAAAGTCCAGCATTCAAATCTTACTTCAGTAAAAGTAAAAAAGTATTAGCATCAATATACTTAAGGTATCAAAAGTACAAGGACATATTATGCAGAATGGCCAGTTTCAGAATAATGTTTATTATATTAGTGGATTATAATTATTGATGCTTAAAGTGTAAGCAAATCATTTTATTGTTGCAGCTTGTAAAAGTGGGGCTACTTTAAATCACATAATATACTGCTGTGTAGAAGAAACTATAATAATAATATAATAATAATAATAATAATAATAATAATACATCATAATAATAGTACATCATAATACATAATATATCATAATACATCATAATCTATATATTGATGTATATATTGTATTGATAATTTAAATCTGTAAATTGGAACTTGGATTCAAAGAATGAAGTAGCCTAAAATTGAAATACTCAAGTAAAGTACAAGTGCCTCTATAATGAACTGAAGTACAGTACAGTGAACCCTCATTTTTCACCGGGGTTACGTTCCAAAAAGAACCCGTGATAGGCGAAATCCGTGAAGTAGTAACCTTTTTTTTTTTTACAATTATTATACCCTGAAATATTCCATAATACATTGAAACCAAAGAACAAAACCTTTTTACAGGCCCAAGCATTTGTTTAACAAATAAAAGTACTGTATAAACGTTTTTTTACAAATAACTACTGTACTGTAAAATAATAATTTTAATCATCAATACAAACTGAAGGCTTCAAATTGCGGAGATCTTGCGGAAAAAGATTCTCATAAACCGACATGCCACCATTGATTATGTTTGCAGAATGCAGAACACAATGCACGATGCAAATCCGTGAAGCAACGAAACCGTGAAAGGTGAACCGCGATATAGCGAGGGTTCACTGTACTTGAGTACATGTACTTCATTACATTCCACCACTGGATACAAGACGGAAGGATTATTGCTCTTTAGCGACACCGCTGACGGGACTGTTTTCTCCAATTAAGAGAAAACGTTTTCTCCACTCATAAATTGCAAGCATTAAATCTTCATAAACACGCTCATGCAGCACAGCATTTGAAAGCTTAAAGTCTCATGATTCGATTAAGCACACACACAAAACATTAGATGACTTAGTTATAGTTATAATCCTGTTATGAAGTAAAGAAATACAGAGAGATTCTGCACCGCTAGTGTCTAAAGTGGAGTGTGCATCCATGCCTTTCTCCTCGTGTTTTTATTCACAGCAGTGAAAGATCGCCAAAACGTTTTTTTCCTAAATTTTTTTTCCTTTAATGTCATTACATTACATTTTGTATAACCACAAACTACTTTTATTAATAATTCAAGTGTGGTAATACTGTAAAAACTAATTGCGTTTCATTACATTAGATTACATTCATTTAGCTTAACACTAATCCAAAGCGACTTACAATAAATGCATTCAGCCGTGAAGATCCCACCCAAAAATTGCAAGAAACACGCAAGTACATAAAAATCATCAAATAAGCAAAGCTTCCCCAAATGCTTCATTTTAAAAACCCTGTTGCCCACATGGTGTACTTTGTAATACAATTCAACAGCTTTGATGCATCCCTTATTATTAATATTATTCAACCACAACAATGAAAATAAATGACAGAGACGGTTGTGTCTTTTTCATTGACAATAAAGACAATTATCAACATATAAAACTAGAAAAAAGTAAAAGTTTCTGCCTTATGCAAACACAGCCTGAATCAACTGGCATGTACTGTGTTGTTGTCACTGGGATAGTCGGTAATCTTGTTGTAGGCAGAAAACACCTTTTTAAAGGCATGCCAGCCAAACTTCCCTTGGAGCTACATAGAAGTAAACAAAGGTTGAGGGAAATGTGAATAGGCAGTGGGTTGATTGAGGAATGAAAGTTTATAAGAGAGTTAACACTTGACCTGCAATAAACTAGAAAAGTCTTAAGAGGCTACATTAGAGACATGCCAATGGGCCTGTCCATATTGTAATGTTGCTCAGTCCGTACATTAATAACCTTAGTCAAGAATATTTTATCTACAGTTATTGGATGGATAGCAATGGATTTTGGTAAAGACACACAATGAATTATAACTAAAATCATGACTTTAACGAGCTGCACCAACTTCTCCAATGCAAAACACCACTACTTCGAGATGTTCCAAGGTCAGCCTTCCTACTGATTTACAATTAAGAACCACCTCATGGCTGAACATGGTGTTCATTATGCAAAATTCATCACTAGCACAAAAGTCCGGCCAGGCTGACTCTGACCAGGCCCCATGGTGTAGGCCTGGCCACCAGCAAACTCCCATATTGTTTGACATTATTGAGTTCAACTGTACATTATGCTACCATAACATTAACATGAAAACATGCAAAATGTTAGCATACTCTACAAACTGCAGGCATAAAACTAACAACAGCCATCCAACTCTACAGGTGAGCCTAGGCTGACAAAGTTCAGCTGAAGCTGACCAAGTGAAGTTGGAGCTACAGAGCTGAAGCTGCCAAATTAAAGCTAAACCTGACCACAGTCAGCTTAGCTTGGTGAAGGCCAGGTAATGCTGAAGAAAGCTGTGCAACATACTGAGGACAACCTGCTTCACATAGCCTGACATCTGGAGTGTTAGAGACACCCTGGATGTCTATCCACTCAAGGTATCTCCACAATCAGGGCTTAGTGATTCACAGGACAGCTATGATTGGTTTAAAGAAATACAAACAAGCCAGAGATTTTTTTTTCCCTACTCCAGAATAGATATGCAGTGTAGCCAGACCATTCTCCATTGCTAATAATGTTTAGAGAACCTTATTCCCCTCAAACTGAAGCAGTGTGTTATCCTTAGGGTAACTTGCAGCCCAGCTCCACGCCTGCCCTGCTATCAGCACTCCACCTCCAGCTTTCAGAAATGCCACCAGGTCCTTCACGTCAGGGCCCACGCTGTAGGCATCTGTCACATACACCCCTACCCCCAGATTGCCATTGAAGGCCCCCATAACGTTGGATTTGGAAGCCGGATCTGCTGATGTTATCAACAACTGCCTTGACGGTTTCGTGGACCCCCACAGACAGGTTGTCAGATCCATCTCCTCTCAGCCAGGTCAGAGCGTTCTCTACCAGAGCAGGAAACGCAGGTAGCCTTCCAATCCTTTCACAGCCGTACAGAGAGGCTGTCATCAGGACCTGGCCTTGGCTGTTCATTGCTAAAGGAAAGGCATGGTCTCAAATTGGCACCAGTTCACTGGGAACACAGGGGCCCCGGAGGTCCAGCTCTCTCAACCCTCTCATCAGGGACATATAGGCCTCTTCATGGAAGGACTGGGTGGTTTTGGTGGACATGATGAGAAGGATGGACGATCTGAAGGTTGGATGGAGAGACTGGATGGCAGGATGATAGAAAAAGGATGTTGAGTCAGATAAATAATAAGTTGTGAGTAATTAAGGTTTACAGTTGTACCAACATGAGGTGTGTTCTGTCAGTCAGGCTGCCTGGGGGAATGTAAATAGTAATCATAAATGAAGCTACTTGAACAGCACTCCAATTTTGCCACACAACGGACATTTTGGGCAACGGCAATACTTAGCGTGTGCTCAAGCAATTACAAACAATACTCCAGAGACAGGTTGGTTTAATTGTAGGATCAATACTGCATAGGTGGAGTAAATCATCCACAACATGCACATGCAACATGCAACATAAAAACTAAAACCAAACTAAAACTACATTATTAGGCCAAAGAAACCAACCAGAAAAATATAAAATAAAGTCCACTTAAACATGGACGCAAATGATTTCTGTTTTGTTGTTGTTGCAGAAATAGAACAGACTTAACATTAACACAGGAGATGGCTCTTTGCCTACAATTACTTTCTATCTAGTCTCACTTTGCTGAACCTTCCTCCACAGTGCTGCAAAGGAGGGTCTGGCTAGTCCACACAGCATTCCTAGATGGAAGAAAAACATGCTCTGGTTTATGACATTTCTTTAATTAAAGGAGAATCAGGGTCGATTTCAACATGTAGCTGAATTAACACAACTTTTTATCCTTTCTGTCACATCTACTGCAGTCAAATTCACTATGTTCACTTGGAAGGAATAACTGCACATGGTAAGGACATTTTGAGCATACTTAGATGCCGAATATCCAGTGGCACCTGAGCAGTCCAGGAAGTGAAATGTTGTGTCTATAGACTGCTTCCACACACTATAGCAGTGCAGAGATTTGACATTAAATATCCTTGCTATATCTTGAGTTCTCAACTATCCTTTTGACTGTTTAGCTACATCAGAGGCGCCACACTTGGCCCCAAACTATAAAAACTGAAATAAATCTAAGACTGAACCTTTCTGAAAAATTAGTAGCCTAAATTTAAAACAGTGGTTAATAAAGTATCAGTTGAAACCTAGGCTACTCTTGGTTAGTGGAAAGATATATTATGGACTTGTGTGTCCAGCACCAGACTCAACAAAAAATACCCTCTATCCTTATAGAGTCAGAGAGAAAAGCTGTAGCAGAGTTGATAAATAGCGAGAACATTGTTATACGCCAGGCGGATAAGGGCACTGGCCGAAACGTCCTTTGTGTAGCAATAAATTCTATCAAATTAAGGAGTTACCAACTTCCATAGTAGCGTTACTTATGATTGTTCACTTTTAGGATCCAGCACTCAGCCTTCAAAGCTTACTAAATAGCTGAGTGGAGCGCACGTCCAGTCCTATTATTTATCATAAAGAGTCATTTGATGAAAGAGAGTATAAAGGACAGAGAGGACAGAAGACACTATTACAAGGAAATATTCCAGAAAAAAATCTACCAACACTTGTAGATGCCAAAATATGTCATTTAAAAGTTTAACACACATTAGTCATCATTAGTCATCATAGTTCAGTCACAAATAACTGTCTTGTCTTGTCTTGGTCTTTGCAGATTGGGTGACTATTCAAAAGAAAAATACCAGGGAAAAAAAGGAAGGACTTGATCTGAGAAATATTTAAGAAATTAAGAAGAAAGAAAGAAATATTTGGCAACTGTGCTAAATGCCTGGTTTAACTTCAGCCAGCATGCAAAACTTTGCATATCTAATTTTATTAGGCCCTGCTGCAATTGGCTGGTCTTTTAGTTTTTAATAAAATAGCCATATCACATAAAAACATTTCAGTGAGATTATTTAGATTTTGTGCATTTTTTAATACAAGCAGTCTTTCATTGAACTTTTAATTTTTCACTTTTCATTGAAAGTATCTTTAGAATCAGAAGTTAGGTCTATAATAAATACAATGTGATGTGTTTCTGCAGTGGATTATGGGTTTGCATATTATAATGTGCTCACCAGACGAAAACCCTGGAATGTATTAAATGACAATTGAATGTGGAAGTAAATTGCTTCAGTGAAAAAGTTGTAAGTTTAAACAGCCTTGCTGTTTCAGTCAGGAGAGACATGTTTGCAGATTTGCAAATAAGATTTATTGTGCATCTCAAATATAATGTACAAAGTCTTTGGCGATTAGACTCCATACGAATCTTTTGTATATCTATAGGGGTAGAGAACCATCAGACCCCCTGATGGAATCTAGACACCGGTGGTGGCGACAAAGGAGCCCGAAGACCAGACCGAAGGAGTAGAGGACTGGAGGTGGAAGGGGGGGTAAAGGGCCGCACTCTTTGCCTGAAACAACAGCTGAATAGCAAAGAGAGAAACTGATTATTTAAAACAGGGTTGTGACTCCGTGATTGGCCCTTTCATTTTGTTGTATGATTCTGATGAAGGTGAATGCCTCCAACAGCTGATTCTATTTATGATTAAAAGTTAGGGCTTGCTGAAAGAATTTACGCTGAGATACATTTCAATCAGGAGAGACCAGTTACAAATATATGTAAATTATACACAGCATGATAAAATGTACATTTATTTAGATAACAGCTAAATTGATTTAGAGTGCCTCGATTAAAAGTTGGGTCTTCCTGAAATAATTTACAGTGAGCTACATTTCTGGAGTTCTCAACTATCCTTTTTGTCTGCATATGTATCTACATCAGAGGCGCTACACCTGGCCTCAACCAAAACTACTTGAAACTAAATCTATGACTGCACCTTTCTGAAAAATTAGCACGAAAAGGCTGAAAACTATAACATGAACTCAATTAGTTGAAATTAAAACTTAGATCCAGACACAGAATGAAGAAAATAAAAAACTAGTGAATTGAAAAAACTATGGAAAAAATACATATAAATTAAATACAAACTGTTTGAAATGAAAAGAGGGAAAACAATTCATAAAAAAATAAGCAAATGAAATCTGCTCATTCAATCCATTTGGAAAGAGGGTGTTTAGGAAATATACTCAGTATGTCTTTCTTTGGTGAAATTATTGGGGATAGGAAGGTACAGATTCAATTATTGCCAATTTATCAAAGATGTTTTATCAATATTAATAAAATTATGAATATGAGTATTAATGACTGTACCAAATTGACAAACAATCAAAACGGGCACCACCCTGGAATCAGGGAGCAATAACTGAACTGTGAAACAGTCTCATAGGTGGTGTTCTCTTTGAAAATACAGATCTTAATTAATTTGATTAATGTATCTCATATTTATAAAGTGAAAGGGAAGGGTGACATTTGAGCACTGACCTGTTCAACCAGCTGTTACACAACAACAAACACAAATAATCACAAACAACTGCTTTTCAAAGTATACAGGAAAACTATTTATTTAATTTTAAAATGATTAATTATCAATCAAAAGTTCTTCAATCAATAAACTTATTGACTTGTTACAACTACAACAAGAGCAAAAACAAACGTGTGTGTGTGTTTGTGTGAGAGAGAGAGAGAGAGAGAGAAAAATACACAAAGCAGACTATTTAACCAGCTGATCTGTGTATGACTGTGTGTTAGGTTAGGGTGTAAAGTGGAAGCAAAGCACACTTTAGAGAAGGAAAAGAGGAGCGACTTATTTTGTGTTTCCGAAGAAATATAAACAGAAGGACAACTGGGTGGAGAAGCTCTTTCTGGATGAACTGGGAGAAGTCCTCCGGCAGTTCTCCAATGAACAAGTAGGGAAGCTGTTTTACAACAACTGAAGGACACAAATGGTGAAGTGAATGTTTATTGGTACAGTGACAGTAAAATTAAATGTTAACACAAACAAATTATAAATCTGTTATTCATCTCATAAACACAGCCCGAATCACTTACCATGATTACATATAGAAACAAACACAATTACCTTCCCAACCTCACATCATGAAACATTAACACTAAAAATGGAGCTACTGAATGTAAAAGCATTATTTACTGATCAACTATGTAACTCATGTTTATTCTTTAAAATATTGAAACAAATACGGTAAAAAAAACAACAACAAAAAAGAAAAGAAAGTCAGTTAATTCAATTACCCACTAAATACTCAGTGTCAATAACTTGCTTATTGAACCCATCTTTCTGCACTTTTACCCAGCTGCAGTATGAAGTTCAGTCATACTGGACCATTGGGTGGTCAGTCCAGGGAGGCAGGTTGGAGAGTTTCTCCTCAGTGACTGTTTCTATGGGCCAGCCCCAGGCCTTAAAGAATCCAGCCAGGTTCATCCCCACAGTCTGGGAGAAAGTCTCAGCATACAGATTCATCTTGCCATTATTGTCACTGGGAAAGTTGCTCATCTTGTGGTAGGCAGCGAAAACCTTCTTAAAGGCATCCCAACCAAACTTATCCCGGAGCTACATGGAGACAGTGGTTGAGAAAATTGTGAATAGGAGTATTAAGAACACCATCAAAGGCTTTTCACTGAAAAACATTAGCCAACTGACACACAGAACTAATCCTGAGGTGTCTGCACAGGACAAATCCTTGTGATTCAGATAACAACATGTTCTCTAGCCTCCAATAGCACCATCAGACCAAATTTTCCATTTTTTGCTTCACTAGTGGTAAGGGTTTCAGGGTAAACAGTTTTTCTTGCTGGTGCAATGAGTATTTTAGTCTTAAAGGGCTGCTAACAAGGCTATGGACGTTAAGAATTTTTGAATTTTCCCCCATGTCTCGGCCAAAGTAAGGTCTCAAGTCTGTATAAATGCTGACCAGCTAAGTAAAAAAACATGTGTCTAATGTCTAATTGATGTTGTTGGATTTATTTCAGAGACTAAGCTGCCTTTCAGAGGGAAAGGGAGCCTTGATCATTTTGAGGGTATGACAGATGGAAACAGCTCTTTCGTTTGCTTTAAAAATACACAATCACAAAAGACCCTGAACTAGCCCTAAAAAGGTTATTTGAAGAATATCCTATGATTATTGTTAGTAGTGATAGACCGATTTTATCGGCCGACTGATATATCAGGCCGATATTTACGTGTTCACGGCAGAGTCCGCTGCTGCTGTTCGCCGTTTTTCCCAGCATTGTTTACAGACAGGCGTCCACAGGCAGCTCTGTGTTGCTGGAGACGCTACAGTTCACATGCAGACCATGCCCTGCCCCTCCACCACTAGCACCATGGCACTAAAAAATCCCTATCAGTCAATCCCTAATTGTCAGAGCTTGATGAAGAGCATGCCTACAATGCAGAGATGATATTGGTAACTGTTGGGATCTTCCAAGAAGTTTCTAAGCCTGCCTTCATGTTTACTGCTTTCCTTGTACGCTTGCAGACAGAGGACATGAACCTGCTAAGTGAGTTTGAATAGGCAATGAGTGCTGCACAGGACATGAACAAACTCAGCTGTAAGTTAAAGGACATAAAGGACCATTGTCTTTTGACCGTTTACGGCAAAAAGACAATGTTTACAATGTTTGACAAGAGCTGTTGTAAACGGGACTGTGAGGTTCCTTTCAGTAACTGTAACTCCAACCTGCCTATTGGACTGCAGATGAAAATAATCCCTCAGGCTACAATATGGCACATTTACGTGTACTGTTGTGCCTGTTCATCAATGTGCATTGTCCTGAATTACTAAAAAAAAATAAAAAATATGACAATGTTTACATGCATATAATATTCTGTTTTTTGCCCTTTTTCCGAAAAAGACGATATTTTGACTAAGCTGTTTACATGGCTAATGAAAGTGAATATTCCACTAATATTCCCTTTTACATGTAACTGTGTAAAATAAGATTTTTTTCTTAGTTTATCAGCTACTGCAGACTTGTTAGACCATGCAAACACAGCGTCCCTCTTTCATTTCTTCAACCAGCTTTTGGAAAAGGTTGGCGTAGCAATGTATGGACATATCCAAAAACCTGTTAATATCCAAGTCTTTGATAATGTATGTTATAAAAGTAGATGTGTTTTTTTCTTCTTATTGGGTCCCCAGCCTCAAACAGTTGGCTGGTTGGTTTGTATACAGCAACTATAGCAACGCACAGAGCTGACCATAAGGCTACGGGAAAAAACCCGATTAAAAAACATATTCCATAACTCCATTCCAAACTAAAGAATGCCTCTAAAACCAGAATAATACCGGAACATTCCAGCACATCATGATAATTACAAAATAAACCATCTTTGAGACAGTATTGCTGCCAAGCAGTTTATTTGCATACAACATGAGAATGGGCGAGATGGACAACGCAAAAACTCCTCACAAGTACCACAACACACTGGAAGCCATGCCAAATGTAGTGATTGTTATGAGCCCTTAATTAACACCAGGTGTCTACTGCCATGTGCAAAAAAAATCATTCTCAGAATTGAGTAATGTCTTCACGCATGATGCAGGTAAGGTGCAGTTGGACTTCGAAAGAGACCAAATGCACAAATGGCTGAGTGAATGGCAAGACACAGTCCTCATTTAATGCTAAGTCCAGTGGTTCAGTTACTAAAGTTAATAGTAGATGTGCATAATGGCAGTATAAATCTTGTGTATCTAGTATCTTTAGAAAATACATGTGCTGTGATGCACTCTGATGCAGATTGAGAGTTTTTTCTGTAATATTTGGTGTACAGAAATTTGGTATTGTGTTTTGATATCAAAGCACAGTTTCTTAATCATAACTGATGTATTATCAGCTGTCTGTGTTTTCTTGTCATATAGTGTTGTTGGTATTTTGTTTCCATTGTGTAGCTCTAGCTACAGAGCTGCTATAAATGCAGATCCAGCGTGACCAGAGATATTTTCTTAGGAATACTATAATAACTTCTTTCTCACCTGCAAATATGTCTCCAGAGCAACAAACCCGTCCCAGTTGCTGAGTTTTCTGCCCCCCTTTACATACTCTTCGGCATTGGTCTTTCTTTGTGCTGGACTGATAATTCCATTGATCCCCAGCACCTCTTCATGCACATACACTGACCACAGGTTGCATGTACACTCTGTGGTGTGTGGTGGGAACTCCCAGCAGGCTCTTTGTTGATTGTGTCCCAGTTCATGGATAGGTCCCCACAGGCCTTCGCTCCCAGTATGGACAGTGCTGACCAGGTCATCAGCTGTGGACTTGTGTGTCATGATTGGATAACCACAATGCATCCAACCTGTATTGAGTGAGTGACGTGTAGAAGGTCAATGTGAGAGCTCACCATCATACAAGTGCATCCAAAGAAAGTATACATGCCTGATTTGACTGGCCTGTTCTTATTCAATACAGAATTTCCACTGAGAAGACTCTTACCATGGGAAATCTGCACATCAGTAACAAAGCGCTCTTTACGAGGAAATTTGTGTGGTACGGCAGCTAGGTCAGCGATGCCCCTCATGATCTCATCCCAATGTGCTGCCAACTGATCTGGGCGATCCAGACTCCGAACAACATCTGATGGTACAGTAAGGATGATGTTGTCAAACTCCAACTCTGCCCAGGGTGAGGGAGCTGTGCGCAGCAACAACCAATCAGCAACTGTTGTCACACCTGAAGAGAAGAAAGAAGTATTTACTGTATATGTGTATTCAAAAGTGAGTTTGAATTTGTTTTTTTCTGATGTATACTTGTTTGTACATTCTGGAAAACTTTCAGATGTGAACTCCTGAATTCAGAAGTAAATGTCCATATATGTACCTTAAGATGCTTTACTGGAAAAACTGTACCTGCTCACCTGCCATTTCTCTTTGTCAGATTTTCTCACTGTTGTACTCCAGCCCTTTTCTCTGCCTGCATTCCTGTTTATATATCCAAGCCCACACCCATTTTGTCTTTTGCCTGCTTTCTTTTGATTTGTCTGCCTCACTGACTGCAGGACAGGTTTACATCTGCTTACAAAACAAATTAACTTTCCAGCTTTACCTGTCTTGCCTCTGTGCCATGCTTTTTAAGTAAGTAGGCTATCAGAACTCTTATACATATACCAGTGTCACCGAACACAATCTCACCAGATTTATAGTAAGGCACAGGTACAGCCATCTGCACTGTGGCCTTTAGCCCCTTCACTTGTGTATTGGGTGGAGCCACCAGATAGATGAGTCCCCCCCACAGGTTCCACACTTGCATCATCTCTGAGGTAACAGGAAATCGCTCATGAACACACGGTGCTCTCTTCAATACTTCAGCATTTAGGCTGTCTGTTTGACAGCCTATCTGAACCTAAGGAAGACAATGAATATATGTTACCAATTTGTAAAGTATGTCTAAAGGACAATATACTTTGTTATGTAGTTACATGTATGAGTCCAAGGATGTGCGGCTGGCAAGATAGATAGATTCATAGAAGGAGTAGTAACTAAATAATTTGATTCATAAGTCAGCTGCATAGAAAGCACATAGCAGCGTATGGGATATGAATAACTGATTAAACGTTACAACAGTTAGTTCTGAACAAATCATTTGATTGGACAAGAGGCATTCCATGAGTACTGATATGAATGTTAACAGCATTGGGACTTTTAACTACACGTGTATCCCTAAGCTTTACAGGTGTTCTTATACTGTAACCTTTAATTACATTAACACTATGTTTTAAGAGCAAGGAAATTCACTCTGCCAGACAGCTGACGTGAAAAAACCCAGAGCAAAATTCCGCCTGCCACCATAGCCCTCTATCTGCAGCCAGGAGGGTAAGTGCTGCAATATACAACTTCTTGTATACTGTTGGTATGCGTTCCCCTGAGAGTAAAACAGCTTTCTACTAAAACCAGATAATATCCAGGATGTGCAAAGAGGCAGGGACAGACATGTCTTACACAGCCTGAGGGCATCTGCCATACAGAAACTGTATGATGTGGGACTCATGGTGAGGGAGATCATGGCAGTTAGCGGGCATTGGTAAGTTGCTTTATATTAACATACAAATACTACAATGTGAATTGTGATTCATAATGAGTTGTGAAACGTAAAACATCTAAACTAAAAAAGATACTGGACATCCATGGAGAGACATGGAGCACAATACTGTCTGATCAAGCTGTTAACTCAGCGGAATCACACATGCCAACTGCCAACAGACTTCACTGGTTGCACAGTAAATGGAAAGATACAGATGAGTACATTTTACAAAGTAGCTGGCCTGTGGTAACATACAGACCTTCACAAAGTAGCAACCTAGTGTACAGAAAATGTTGCGGCAACTAGTCCACTCCTAGTTCAGTTGCATAACTAATTCTGTTAGTGGAGATAAAATTTACTATTAAAACAAGCAAATCTGTCACGTATTACTGTTAACTAACAAATGGTGCTTCCTTTCGTTGATATTACCTATTTGCCTTGATTTGTTTTTAAGGGAATTTCTTTTTTAACCTAACCCATTTCTGCCTTGTATCTAAAGTTTCTCATGTGACCTTATAATTAATGTTTAAATTTAATTTTGTGAACTGCACCTTCCATTCCTTGTTGACAATCTCTGCTGGCATGGCAATATAGGTCTTCATTCCAGGAGAGAGGTAGAGACCTGTACTGATCCACTCCTCCCCTCCTGACACACACACACACACACACACACACACACACACACACACACACAGTTGTGTATTAGTTTTATAGTACTTGTTTATTAATTAAATAAACACAAAGATTACTACAATATATATTCAGTACTCTACATTAGTTATGTCAACAGAATAATCACAAAAACAATGTATTATTGGTAATTAGAATTCCAGCATTTGTCTACAAGAGAGGTCTTACCTGCTGTGTTAGCATTAATCTTGATTCTGTAGTTATAGACAACTGGCATCAAGGGTTCGTCCTTAATAAGGTAGGGCAAGAGGGCATCAGGATCTGGGCAAACCCTGTATACTTCTGCCCCTAAACTAAGGAGTAAACGGTCCTTGGGACTCTTCACAGGGCTGCTATCACACACCTTGAAAATGAATGATGATTGTTATACAAGTTTGTTCACAGTATCAAAGTATGTGTGGCTAAGAAAAAAACATCAAACCCCATGCAGACATATTATGGTACTTGTAGTATTGCTCCTACAGTGCAATTATTTGGACTAGAGAGTGTGGTGATTATTACAACTTCAACTTATATCTCCAAGGTAACTCATTCTCTGGTAAATAGAATGTTTGCCTCTCAAGACAGTGAATAAATAAAAACTAACTGAAAAGGCAAAAACAAAGGAGACCTTTCTTCTTAATCACAAATTATTTACAATCACAATATAAAGTCATTCACAGCCCACCTGTGGCATGCCCGACTTCTTCAAGATGCCGCTAAGTGTGGAAACGACCTGTGTATAGGAAAAGCAGTCATGAGCCTTCATTTGCAAGTAGGTGACACAGTCCCCACCCAGTTTTTTTAGATATTCCTCCTCCTGCTCAGAAAGTTCTTCTCCCTGTGTGACATGACCAGCGAAGCGGTGTAGAAAGTGACGGAAGTGGTAGCCGTCTTTGATGGCCTGGCTAGGCTCCGGGGCCTTGTAGGAACCTTCACCGATTATCTTCCCCAGCAAGCTCAAGCCCATTTTGTTCAGGATCTTGTTTCCTGCAGACAAGACACTTGACACTTGACTTGTTCTATGTGTTGCACAGTTTAAACTCTTATGGATAAGGTTTGACTGTCATGTTTGTGCAGATTTGTTATGTCATAAAACAATAGTCTATATTCTTTTCTTTTTTTTTTTTTAGATTTGCCTTCACAACTGTCTAGTCTGTCTTGTGTGTGAGTTATTAGTCCTGAAGTTTTCTTTTCAGTTCAGCTGTCTGTTATGCTTTTTCTAGCTGCTCCGCTTGCTTTGTCGGTGTGAATGTTATCTTAATGGTAAAGCAAATTTTTGTTAGAAAGGAGGTTTCAGATGTTGCACACAATCTGAATAACTTTATTTAAACAATACTGTGCCCTTCAATGTGCCATTGTACCTGATTTCTCTGTGCTTGTGTAGCTGAAAATGTGATTTCACTGAAATTGTACCAAAGGTACAATACATCAAGTGATTACATCAAATTATATACAGGGTCCATTACAAATGAAATAAATCTTAACATGGTATATTTTCATTATATTGAAATTGGCAGCAGCACATTGTCATACCTGTGAAATCTGTGATAGGGTTTTGCCCAGGGTGTGTCTGTGCCCAGTACCAGGCATGTCCCCCAATCAGCAGGCCTCCTCCCTCTGCCACAAAATCTTGTATTTCCTCCACATGTTTATCACTATAGGCGGTACACACAAATACACTCAGGTCTTCCCTGAAGTCTGTCTTCTCACACGTAAACTCTGACTTGCTGAAGAGGTTAAATGCTTGGTCGAGATCCGGAACTACGCCGACAAGCCCATTTTGGCCTTTGTCCAACCAATGAATGGCATTGTTCCAAAATGGAGCCAGTGTCTGTGATGAAGGTTTATCCAAGAAAGATAAAAAAAAAAAAAAACATTTTGGCAGATTAAGCATGTGTAATAGACAAATAGATTAATCTAAACACTTAATCCCCATCCAAAACAGACATACCCATCTGTTTATTTCATCTAAATTATTTTTCTCAATTGAAAATCTACTATATTATGATAAACAGATGGTGAACAAATCACGTATTAATTATCTGTGGCCCCGTGAGTGGTTTTGTAATGGTTGGGCCGGACTAGGACAAACCCAGTTTTGCATTGTCAGACCTAAGGTCTGGCTTCACCACAGATCATTTCTAAAATGGGAGAAAAAAGCTCTCTGGGTTATTTGCATTTCTTTAAACCAGACCTTTAACGTTCAAGACACAGCAACGGTGGCTCTGCAAAATAGTCTCGGGAAGGAACTGGTTTTGGTGGAATATTTGCACCCACGTGAGATAAAATATCTGACAATCCATCCCAAAATGTCCCAGTTAGATAGTAAATGGCATGAACATATTCTTTTTAAATCTTTACAGTCATTTACCTGAAGAACCTAACAGGCCTGCCTTATTGCACAATCCAAATTTTCTTAAAAACTTGCCATTTTCAGCGTGTGGCTTGCTAGCTCAAAGTTTGTTGTTGTTTCCCATAGCGAAGGAATTTTCAGAACAGCAACATACACCAGCCACGTGCTGGATTTTAACCTTAGTGGTGCTTTGTCATTGGACTTCTGTTCTAGTCATGGATTGGCAATAAATAACACCCTGTTCGAGCATTAGAGGATTTCTAAGTGTACCTGGTCCAGAACAGCCTAGGCTAAAACTCGTAACTTGACTTTGTGGTCGTATCATCAGATATGTGGCCGTAGAGGACATTTGGCTGTCAAAGGGAACAGAGCTATCACAATCATGAGTTGATTTAGACAGCTGGGGAGAGTTCCGAGACAGAACTGGCAAACCCAAATATGTAAAGAGAGTGAACTGGAAATATCTGGTTAAGAAGACTGTCTGAGATGTAATGACTGGGAAGGCCTTAACATGTGATTTACATACTTTAAATACTAACCCATATTTCTGTTTATTTTTATATACAATAAATGATTATTTACTCATTCAAACCCCACCTCTCGTCTCAGAAGTCCTTCGTGAGTAATCACAACGACTCGTCCCTGCCCATAGAGGGCTCCTGCCAAGAACACTCGTCCATCCTCGGTGGTACCTATTGGGAAGGCTAGCTGGCCGTGGACCAGAAGCTCAGAAGCTACTACCCCATTCTGGAGGTCAAACTCAGACACCCCTTGCAGTAAGAACTCTAAGTCGTCTTCAAAATCCTTATTAATTCTGAAATTGAAAGGGGAGAAAAAAAGAGAGGTGCCAAATATGACAGAAACACTGTATTATATACATAGTATGATTCTGTTTTCAAAAGGAGGAAACATAAGTGAGAATGAAAGAGACAGTGGGGGGGGGGAACCTTCTGCCTCTCTGTCTCCTGCCAAATTTTCATTTTCCCAGGTCCCTTCATAGCCATTCTCTACATGTCCACCAGATGGCTTCTAACTTTTGTGCCTCCACCAGTCACCTGACTTTCCCATCCAGCCACTCCCTCCTGCCTTGCAATAACCCTTTTAGCTATTTCCATCAGCTGACTTTCCCCGTCTACATGCAAAACTATTTCCATTCCCTCATCAGCCATGCAATGCATATACCTGTCCTTCTTCCCTAGTCAGTTGGCAGATTGTCCAAGTTGGATTGTTGTTTGATGTTTTTTCTTTGGACCCACCTGAATCTGTACATTTTGTACACATACCCATGGTGCCCAAAGTTAAATCCTAATGACTTTGGCGCATCTCTGACTTTTCATCTACAAGTGACAATTTTTACTTATCCAGTAAAATATCTCATCTTGATGGATTGGCACATATTTTTGTACAGACATTCGTGGTTCCCAGACTATGAACGAATCCTAATAAAGTCAGTAATCCCCTTTCTTTTCCCCTAGCTCCACCATGGGATTAATGTTTAAAAAATACATCAACAACTATTGGATGGAGTGCCATTAAATGTGGTACTGACATTCCTATTCTAATCAGAATTAATTGAAATAACTTGGGTGACCACCTGACTTTTCCTCTAGTGCCTTCATCAGAACACAATTCTAATTTGTCCAATGCAATCATATTATTAATAAATTCAACATAAATGAGATGAAGCTATTTAGAATCTAAATAATACAATAAAATAATTAAGGAAAAAAATATGACTAAATGCCTGCCAAATGAAGGAGGGTCCCATTAGGCTCAGCTGTGCTTTGTGTTTAGTGCTTATTAGCAAAAATATCAGCGTGCTAAAATGCTAAACTGACGAGATCATGGTAAATATTATACCCTCATCAGGATGTTATAAAACTAATGTAACATTTACCTCAAAATCTAACTGCAGCCACAATGAGCTGATAGCATGGCTGCAAGATCTTTGTATTTTGTTATCTTGTTAAAATTATCCATTTAAGTTGAGTATAAAATTGAAATTGAAAGTTGTGGAGAAGATTTAAGATTCACAGAAAAGCTGCCATTCCACAACTTGGAACCTGTTTAAATTTGCAAAGAAGAAGAAGTATAAACTCACACTCTAGCCATCCAGGATGATGGGATCTGAGGGTAGACAGGAAGGCACTCTACCTCCCCCTGATGTTTAGAGAAATAGATCCCTGCCACTCCAGAAACCTTATTCCCCTCAAACTGAAGCAGTGTGTTATCCTTAGGGTAACTTGCAGCCCAGCTCCACGCCTGCCCTGCTATCAGCACTCCACCTCCAGCTTTCAGAAATGCCACCAGGTCCTTCACGTCAGGGCCCACGCTGTAGGCATCTGTCACATACACCCCTACCCCCAGATTGCCGCTGAAGGCCCCCATAACGTTGGCTTGGAAGCCGGATCTGCTGATGTTATCAGCAACTGCCTTGACGGTTTCGTGGACCCCCACAGACAGGTTGTCAGATCCATCTCCTCTCAGCCAGGTCAGAGCGTTCTCTACCAGAGCAGGCAACATGGTCAGATAGCCTTCATGACCCAGAACCACAATCCTTCCACGGCCGTACAGAGAGGCTGCCATCAGGACCTGGCCTTGGCTGTTCATTGCTAAAGGAAAGGCATTGTCTCCTATTAGCAACAGGTCACTGGGAACACAGGGTCCCTGGAAGTCCAGCTCTCTCAAGCCTCTCATCAGGGATATATAAGCCCCTTCATTGTGATTTTGGATGGGCTGGTTGGACATGATGGTGAGATGGATAGATGCTTTGAAGATCCAATGAGAAGGAGGGAGGATTGCAAAAGAAAACTGAAATGAGTCAGATGTAAATAGTGCAAAAACAATGTTAGAATATTCTGAAACTTCAGCTTCAAAGACAAAAAGTACATAGGGTAAAGTATGAATTACCTTACCAAAAGTATGCTGATATTCATCACACACAAAACCAACACAAAGCAGAAAGTTGAGTTTTTACCTGAAAGTTAAGTTGGCTTGTTGCTTGTATTATTACACTGTGTGACACAGCTTGCCAAACAGGCAATCCTCCAAGAACACTTCCTGACAGAAAAGAAGAGTGGATGTAAATGAGAGCAAGAGCAGTATGGACTGTTTAAGTCAACAAAAGGTAAAGACAATAAGAGGAACGACTTCACTTAGAACAACCTAAAGAATTTGACTATGCATCTATAATGTTATAGAGAAAAACAACACCCATGTGCCACACCCTGTTTACATAGCTAAATGCCTACTCATGTAAGTTGACAGACACAAAACCTGGTTATGCAAGAATAAGAAACCTGTTCAGCAAGTCAGGAAATATTTTTAGTGAGAATGCAGTAGAACATTGACTGTGAAATGTGTATTAATTACTTAAAGAAATATGGAGATGAGAAATATAATACAATACTTTGCAATAATGGTACACAAACATGTTTTAATTGTTGTGGTCAAAAAAGAATGATAAGGTCAGTCATCAGAAATGATCCCAGCTAAGCAGCAACAAGTCACCAATGTATTAATTTGTTGTGGTATATACTTTTTGATTTGGATAAAAGCACAATAGTCAACTGCTATTGCATGGCTGCATTGGCATCAAGTTAGATATCGACCCAGCACTCAAACCGCAAAGTAACCCCATCATTTAGTTGATGAGGCAAAGTCCAACTTATAAAGGTCATATACCAAATATCCAAACAATAGCTTGCGTGAGTGCCTCAGTCTCCTTGAACCCTCGATTCAACATTTTTTTTACTGTTTAACCTGATCGTTCAGCGGTTGTGTTCTAAAGTACAAGTAAATACACACTCACCTCAGTGGAAAGATACCGCATTGACAAGTGTCGTGCAAAGGTGTTTAGGGTCTTCTCCCTGCCAGGATTTGCATCCCCTGGCCACGGGAGAAGCGGAGAGCATGTGTGCACTACTTCGGTAAAGTTAGAAAGACATTCACAGATTCGAACTTCCGGGATCAATAACTCTGTAGCGAAATGTTGTTAAATCACAAACAACTTATCTTTCCTATCGTAGTAATGTTAACAACGAGCTACAAACTCATTTTCATCCAAACAAACCGTCCTTCAATCTGGAGAATTAACATTGGTCTGTACGAGCAGGCGGTGGAAAGACGGCAGTGAGACGAGGGTTTAGGGACCGTCTACAAATTAAAACACCGACAAGAGATACCAGAAAAATATTCATTAATATACTGATTAAATAAGGTAGTGCTTCAATACTTCCCTCAATTATTACGTGTCTAATGGTAGTTGTACTACAGCAGTCATTTTTCAAAAATAACCAAAAACATAATTTCGGTGAATTTATTTTGCCAATATCATTCAATAGTTATTATATAAATGATGATTCAGGTCTCTAAAAGACCTAGACATATAGAAGGCCCCCTGTTGGTTGTACTACAACAGTTATTTATCAAAAATAACCAAAAACATAATTGTGGTGAATAATTTTTGCCAATATCATTCAATAGTTGTTATATAAATGATGATTCAGGTCTCTAAAAGACCTAGACATATAGAAGGCCCCCTGCTGGTTGTACTACAACAGTTATTTATCAAAAATAACCAAAAACATAATTGTGGTGAATAATTTTGCCAATATCATTCAATAGTTGTTATATAAATGATGATTCAGGTCTCTAAAAGACCTAGACATATAGAAGGCCCCCTGCTGGTTGTACTACAGCAGTTATTTATCTAAAATAACCAAAAACATAATTTTAGTGAATTTATTTTGCCAATATCATTCAATAGTTATTATATAAATGATGATTCAGGTCTCTACAAGCAGCTGGTTGTACTACAACAGCTATTTATCAAAAATAACCAAAAACATAATTTTAGTGAATTTATTTTGCCAATATCATTCAATAGTTATTATATAAATGATGACTCAGGTCTCTAAAAGACCTAGACATATAGAAGGCCCCCTGTTGGTTGTACTACAACAGTTATTTATCAAAAATAACCAAAAACATAATTGTGGTGAATATTTTTTGCCAATATCATTCAATAGTTGTTATATAAATGATGATTCAGGTCTCTAAAAGACCTAGACATATAGAAGGCCCCCTGTTGGTTGTACTACAACAGTTATTTATCTAAAATGTGTCAACAGGATTTGGAAAAACTTGTCCATGCTTTCATCTTCAGTAGACTTGACTACTGTAACGGGGTCTTTACAGGTCTCCCTAAAAAATCAATCAGACAGCTGCAGCTGATTCAGAACGCTGCTGCTCGAGTCCTCACTAAGACCAAGAGACTGGATCACATCACTCCAGTTCTGAAGTCTTTACACTGGCTTCCTGTGCCCCAAAGAATTGATTTCAAAGTACTTTTGCTAGTTTATAAATCAATAAACGGCCAAAATATATTTCTGATCTGCTAGTACACTATGACCCCCCCTAGACCTCTCAGGTCATCTGGGACAGGTCTACTGTCTGTTCCTAGAGTCAGAACTAAACAGGGGGAAGCAGCATTCAGTTTCTATGCTCCTCATATCTGGAACAAACTCCCAGTTCTTTTAAATCAAGGCTGAAGACCTTTCTTTAAATGATGTTCATATGCCTGTTTTTGATAAATAACTAGGCTACTGTAGTATAACCAGCAGGGGGGCTTTTATATGTCTAGGTCTTTTAGAGATTGAATGATTTTGGCAAAAACAATTCACCCAAATTATGTTTTTGGATATTTTAGGCAAGGCAGCTTTATTTGTATATCACATTTCAGCAACAGGGCAATTCAAAGTGCTTTACACAAAATCAGTTAAAAATAAAAATTTAAAACAGGAATAAAAGTTACAGTGCAGTATAAGAAATTAAACATTAATGAAATGAACATCCTTTAAAGAAAGGTCTTCAGTCTTGATTTAAAAGAACTGGGAGTTTATTCCAGATATGAGGAGCATAGAAACTGAATGCTGCTTCCCCCTGTTTAGTTCTGACTCTAGGAACAGACAGTAGACCTGTCCCAGATGACCTGAGAGGTCTAGGGGGGGTCATAGTGTACTAGCAGATCAGAAATATATTTTGGCCGTTAAGTGATTTATAAACTAGCAAAAGTACTTTGAAATCAATTCTTTGGGCCACAGGAAGCCAGTGTAAAGACTTCAGAACTGGAGTGATGTGATCCAGTCTCTTGGTCTTAGTGAGGACTGGAGGGATGTGATCCAGTCTCTGGAGGGATGTGATCCAGTCTCTGGAGGGATGTGATCCAGTCTCTTGGTCTTAGTGAGGACTCGAGCAGCAACGTTCTGAATCAGCTGCAGTTGTCTGATTGATTTTTTAGGGAGACCTGTAAAGACCCCGTTACAGTAGTCAAGTCTACTGAAGATGAAAGCATGGACAAGTTTTTCCAAATCCTGTTGACACATTTTAGATAAATAACTGCTGTAGTACAACCAACAGGGGGCCTTCTATATGTCTAGGTCTTTTAGAGACCTGAATCATCATTTATATAACAACTATTGAATGATATTGGCAAAAAATATTCACCACAATTATGTTTTTGGTTATTTTTGATAAATAACTGTTGTAGTACAACCAACAGGGGGCCTTCTATATGTCTAGGTCTTTTAGAGACCTGAATCATCATTTATATAATAACTATTGAATGATATTGGCAAAATAAATTCACTAAAATTATGTTTTTGGTTATTTTTGATAAATAACTGTTGTAGTACAACCAGCAGGGGGCCTGCTATGTGTCTAGGTCTTTTAGAGACCTGAATCATCATTTATATAATAACTATTGAATGATATTGGCAAAATAAATTCACTAAAATTATGTTTTTGGTTATTTTTGATAAATAACTGTTGTAGTACAACCAGCAGGGGGCCTTCTATATGTCTAGGTCTTTTAGAGACCTGAATCATCATTTATATAATATCTATTGAATGATATTGGCAAAATAAACTCACTAAATTATGTTTTTGGTTATTTTAGTTAAATAACTGTTGTAGTACAACCAACAGGGGGCCTTCTATATGTCTAGGTCTTTTAGAGACCTGAATCATCATTTATATAATAACTATTAAATGATATTTGCAAAATAAATTCACTAAAAATATGTTTTTGGTTATTTTTGAAAAATGACTGCTGTAGTACAACTACCATTAGACACGTAAAAATTGAGGTAAGTATTGAAGCACTACCTTATTTAATCAGTATATTAATTAATATTTTTGTGGTATCTCTTGTCGGTGTTTTAATTTGTAGACGGTCCCTAAACCCTCGTCTCACTGCCGTCTTTCCACCGCCTGCTCGTACAGACCAATGTTAATTCTCCAGATTTAAGGACGGTTTGTTTGGATGAAAATGAGTTTGTAGCTCGTTGTTAACATTACTACGATAGGAAAGATAAGTTGTTTGTGATTTAACAACATTTCGCTACAGAGTTATTGATCCCGGAAGTTCGAATCTGTGAATGTCTTTCTAACTTTACCGAAGTGTGTGAACTCAGAGAAGCGGAGTTTAACTGCTGCACTTCAAATTCACCTCTTAAATGGAAGTTAAATGGAACATTTCTAGGCATACATAAATATGTTTATTTGTCTGTTACATTAAGGCGATGTGTGAATTGTTTAATACATTGTTTAGTAGGCTATTGTGGATCAACGTGTTAGGGGAAGGGGTACACATTATATTAGGTGAAAAAAACCACCTGATATAATGTGTATCCCTCTGTAACTCATATGGTAGGTGAACAAAGCCATTAATTTAAAAGCCATATTGAAGTAAATTAAATTAAAACAGAAATCACATAGAGGGCAGGGAAGGACGCGTTAGCAAAGACGGCCATCCCAGACCACAACCCCAGAGAATGGACCAATGGAGGTAACAGATTGACGTACAAAATATTGTTCATAAACCTGCATGTGATGTTGATTCATCAACATCACATGCAGGTTATGAACAATATTTTGCCTATCAGTCGCCCTATGTACTGTAGCTAAGGTGCATGACACTACAACCTACAAACACTGTCAATGAATCCACAATAGTAAATGACGCATTAAATAATTCGTAAGTCGCCTTAATGTAACAGACAAATGTATTTTTGTAGAAAAATGAGCTATTTACTGTGGAAAACCTGCCTTGGCACGACACCGGATTATATTAATGCAGAACACCTGTCTGTGTGTGTGTGTGTGTGTGTGTATGTTTTGGCAAAACTATCTAGAGCCAAGTGGATTGTGTGTGTGTGTGTGTGTGTGTGTGTGTGTGTGTGTGTGGCTTGGTTTCCCCTCAGTCTCAAGACTGGCGGTTTGATCACAGGCTCTTAAGGCCACATGTCAAAATGTCCCTGAGCAAATAATGGGTTAAATGCAGTAATTCAATGTAGCCTACTATGTGTGTGTGACAAATTAAGAACAAGCTTTGTTTTTGTAAGTTAGAGTATGTATGGTGAGAGGCGATAATGTTCTAGGCTATAGTCTATTTTTTTTTTTTTTATAAAAATGCTGTATATTATAGGCTACTTTTAACAGAATGGACTCTAACTCTAAACTAATGTTAGAATGGTTGTGGGAAGACAGTTTCCTGGTTAAGGATAGCGATGTCTGTCTTCTATATGTGAATATGGTGTATTTAACCATGTATTTAACTCTAATGTATCCCTTATTACACTTCTCATTCATTACAAAAAATAGACAAATGAAAAGAAATAGCAGCGCTGTGAATTAATTGTTTTTATTAGTTACCATTAACAGTAAAGGCAAATATCATTGGAGTGAAATAAAAGATATGTTCATCTTACAAAGTTGGACTGACTTACTGCATACTATTAAGATGGAGCTTTATAGCAAATCATGTACCACAATACCACGGAAAGATGCAACTTACTAATTCACACATCCAAATATCAGAAAATTCATGTTGTTTTAACTCTGAAACAGAACCCTTTATTTGGCTGCGGTATATTGCTTAATGTTTCAAAATACAAAGTACAACCCACTTGGTAACGGTCGTGTTAACTTAATGACCTCTTGGTATTTTGTATCTTTGTTTTTAAAGTATTTAACAAATACAACCCTGTTTTCAAATGGAGCTTCTGAATGTAAAGCTGTATATATCTGGTCAACTATGTAACTCATGTTTATTCTTCAAATATTGCAATAAGTATAGTAAAAATATAACAAAAAGGAAAAAAAGTCAGTTGATTAAATTACCCACTAAATACTCAATGTCAAAAAAATATGCTTATTGAACCCATCTCTCTGCACTTTTAACCAGCAGCAGTATGAAGTTCAGTCATACTGGACCATTGGGTGGTCAGTCCAGGGAGGCAGGTTGGAGAGTTTCTCCTCAGTGACTGTTTCTATGGGCCAGCCCCAGGCCTTAAAGAATCCAGCCAGGTTCATCCCCACAGTCTGGGAGAAAGTCTCAGCATACAGATTCATCTTGCCATTATTGTCACTGGGAAAGTTGCTCATCTTGTGGTAGGCAGTGAAAACCTTCTTAAAGGCATCCCAACCAAACTTATCCTGGAGCTACATGGAGACAGAGGTAAAGGCAATGGTGAAAATTACCAGTGTTGTCTCATTATCTTAAACCTTCCAGTCTTTTTAGGGTTAAAAATAAAAAATTAGAAATTATGCAAAACATGGTTCCAGGCTTGGCAGGAAATTGGTCATAACTCATTGACCATTTGCCCAATGATTATATCTTGGTAGATATCTTCAGTCATTTTTTGGGAATACAAATGCATGCAAAACATGCATCTCTAAACCTATTCGACAGAATTTCTCTAATTTTAGTGCATATGCTCTAGGGGTAAGTATTAACCAATATCTGTTTCATTTTAATAGTGCATGTGGGTAGGAGTCAGAAACATATTGGTTCATAAGTCAAATTCCCTTTGAGCAACCCTGATACATCTTAGTGGAGATCCTGAACATACACATCAAGTTTAATTCACAGCCACATCAAGCCGAGCCCAACTTCTCTTTAGACAAACTTCAGTATCAAATCTAGCAAAGAGGATCTTGGTGATTCGTGTCCACATGTTAAAGTGTCCTTTGGCAAGACAGACCAGTGGCTTAAATGGCAGCTCCATCGCCAATGGTGTAAAAGTGTGTATATGAATGGGTAAATGAGAGGTCAATTATAGATAGCTTTGTCCATTATGGTAGAGAAGCACAATATGATTTAGTACTAGTTACTAGTTACTAATGAGTTTACCTGAAATTGCAGCCTGCTGCTGTATTTTGATTTGTTTTGCTTTGTATGAGTGCAGTTGTGTTTAACTGCTGACTCATATGTGATAACATTTCTGTCAATGGTGTAATCTATAGTAATTCTCTCTCACCTGCATGTATGTCTCCAGGGCCACCCACATCTCCCAGTTGCTCAGTTTCTTGCCCCCCTTTGCGTACTCCTCTGCTCGTTGGTTTCGATTTTCTAAAGTCATAGCTGGATGAGCCTGCATTGAACAAGGTGAAATGATGTGATCCCAGTGAATACTTTTCTCAACAAATTAGATGACTTTTGTGAGATCCTTTGATATCAAAACATGTCACAATGCATCTTAAGGAATTTCCCCATTGCGGGATGAATAAAGTATTATCTAATCTAATCTTAAAACAAGGCTTTTCTAGCCATTGGTCTAAGCTGTTTTGTCAAAAAAATGTATTTACTCCACCTGTGCTCTGTTGATCCCCAGCACCTCTTCATGCACATACACTGACCACAGGTTGCAAGTGCATTCTGTGGTGTGTGATGGGAATTCCCAGCAGCTTCTCTGCTGGTTATGTCCTAGTTCGTGGATGGGGCCCCACAGGCCTTTACTCCTAGCATGGTCAATGCTGACTAGCTCATCTGCAGTGGTTTTATGTGCCATGATAGGATAACCTGCATGCATGAAACCTAGATGAAGAAAAATTAGAAAAACAGTGTTATAGCAAAAGAGCTTTAAAGTTCCATAAACAGTGGAGAAATTATATTATATATTTCAGAAGAAGAGCATGAAATCAGAGCAAAGCGCAAAACACAGGCCTCATAATGTAGGTGTTGTGATACAATCAATCAATCAAAAATTATTTGTATAGCAATTTACAGCAACCAGCAGGTATCCAAAGTGCTTAACATCAGAAACCAAGAGTAAAAACACATATCGTACAATAGAAAGAGTGACCATAGAAAGCATTAAAATCAGAAGAGGCTACAAAGAAACAGAAGAATGAAATTGTCACACCACTGCTACGTATTAAAAGCCAGACTAAACAGATACGTTTTGAGTTTGGACCTAAAAAGAGCTACATCTGTTACAATGCGAATATCAGGGGGTAACTTGTTCCAGAGTCTCGGGGCAGCAACTGCAAAAGCCCGCCCCCCCAAAGATCCCAAACTCAAAGTTGGACTATTTTGCATGTCTGAAGTATTGAAAATAATACACTCCGTTTTATCTTCATTCAAATTAAGAAAGTTTTCTGAAAGCCACAACTTAATATCAGTGATACAAATTAGCAGGGAGTTTAGTGCGACACTGTCCTTTGCTTTCATAGGCAAATAGATTTGTAAATAATCTGCGTAGTAATAAAAAGACAGGTTGTGCTTTCCTATAATAGGCCCTAAAGGCAGCATATATAAAGAAAACAGAATGGGGCCAAGAATGGATCCTTGGGGTACCCCACAAAAGAGAGGAGCAACTGATGAGGAGAGGGGACCAATCATAACAGAAAAGTTCCTATTTGCCAAATAGGAGCTAAACCATTTGAGTGCCGAGCCTCTGACGCCTAGAAAACTCAATTAGAATTAGTAGTTATAAATAGTAGTTTTAAACAAGTTGACAAGTAACATTTTTTTACATTGTCATAACGCCAAATGCACCCAATGTCATCTGATTTTTCTGAGAGTCCTTGTATTTATTTTCATGACACTGTCTGTAGTATGCACAATAATGGTTAGCAGTTAGCCTTTTGTCAAGGAGCTAACATGGACATGTAGTTTCAGTGAATTAAAAACTCTAAAATGGCCGTGGGTATGATAGTGAATGGTTGTCTCTTTATTTGGGTAGAAGTAGGGAAGGAACTACTATGTCCCCCTTAATATCAACAGGTCCCATGCTAAAAGGGTGGACAACTTAAAGTGAGTCTGACCTGGGTGCTGCATATTGACTCAGTGGTGACAAAGAAAGGCAGAGGTTGTTTCACCTCAGACTCTTGAGGAAATTCCAGGTGTTCCCTCAAATACTTTAAAAATTTACTTTAGAAACGTATACTCCTGGAACATCGAGAGCATCCTGACAGGGGACATTATGGCCTGGTATGGAAACAAACAGCAACAAACAAGACCCACAGGCCCTGCAGAAATTCCAGGGTAGGGTTATTATTATTATTATTATTATTATTATTATTATTATTATTATTATTATTATTATTATTATTAAATATTAACATTCATTTTTAATGCATACATTGTAGGAACTAAAACTGTATGTTTTTGATTGATTGACTAATTAATGATTGATTATTAATTTATTGATTGACTGACATACCATGGGAAATCTGCACATCTGCTACAAAGCGTTCTTTACGAGGAAATTTGTGTGGTACGGCAGCTAGGTCAGCGATGCCCCTCATGATCTCATCCCAATGTGCCGCCAACTGATCTGGGCGATCCAGACTCCGAACAACATCTGATGGTACAGTAAGGATGATGTTGTCAAACTCAAACTCTGCCCAGGGTGAGGGAGATGTGCGCAGCAACAACCAATCAGCAACTGTTGTCACACCTGAAGAGAAGAAAGAAGTATTTACTGTATGTGTGTATTCAAAAGTGAGTTTGAATTTGTTTTTTTCTGATGTATACTTGTTTGTACATTCTGGCAAACTTTCAGACGTGAACTCTTTTCAGACGTGAAGTAAATGTCCATATATGTACCTTAAGATGCCTGCCATTCCTCTTTGACATATTTTCTACTGAATTCTCACTGTTGTACTCCAGCCCTTTTCTCTGCCTGCATTCCTGTTTATATATCCAAGCCCACACCCATTTTGTCTTTTGCCTGCTTTCTTTTGATTTGTCTGCCTCACTGACTGCAGAACAGGTTTACGTCTGCTTACAAAACAAATTGCCTTTCTGGCTTTACCGGTCTTGCCTCTGTGCCATGCCTTTTAAGTACCATTGTGGGCTATCAGAACTCTTATACATATACCAGTGCCATCCGACACAAACTCACCAGACTTATAGTAAGGCACAGGTACAGCCATCTGCACTGTGGCCTTTAGCCCCTTCACTTGTGTATTGGGTGGAACCACCAGATAGATGAGTCCCCCCCACAGGTTCCACACTTGCATCATCTCAGAGGTAACAGGAAATCGCTCGTGAACACATGGTGCCCTCTTCAATTCTTCGGATTTGAGATGGTCTGTTTGACAGCCTATCTGAATCTGAGGAAGACATGACATGTGATTGGAAGTATTATAAATTAAAGGATACAATGCTTGAAAATTGGATATGGTAATGACTGCAGTATATTCAAAGAATGAGATGACTCCTAGTACTAATTTTACCTGAGGCCATGGGGTAAGGTTAGGTTAGATTTTTGGGGTGTGGCCTGCTGACTCTGCAGGGGATGGGCTAGACCACCTGTGGGGGAGGGCATTGATATATTGTGGAGGCAGTTAAGTGGGCTGGGCTGCACTGGTGGACGGGGCGAGAAAATGTTAGGGATGGGCCTAGTCACTGCTGGGGAAAGGGGCATACATAGGGTGGCCTGGACTTCCACAAGGGGCACAAAATTAACAGAAATACAATTAACTCAATTTTGTGTACTGCACCTTCCATCCCTTGTTGACAATCTCTGCTGGCAAGGCAATATAGGTCTTCATTCCAGGAGAGAGGTAGAGACCTGTACTGATCCACTCCTCCCCTCCTGACACACACACACACACACACACACACACACACACACACACACACACACACACACACACACACACACACACACACACACACACACACACACAGACACAGATAACTGAGTCATAATTACATGTATACAATTTTTAAGACACATTTTACCTTTCTACTTTTTAAGATTAAGATTCTGTAGATTAATGCAATGTAATAATACTAACATTACTGAATTCAGTTGTGCACATGTCAATGAAACACAATTTATCACAAGTGTGCACATACTGACTATAAGTCAAACTTATAAACAGTTCACAAATTTGTCCACAACAAGGTCTTACGTGCTGTGTTGGCATCAATCTGGATATTATGATTATAGACAACCGGCATCAAGGGGTTATCCTTGATAAGCAATGGCAGGAGGGCATCAGGATCTGGGCAAACCTTATATATGTGTGATGCTACACTAAGGAGTAGGTGGTCTTTGCGATTCTTCACAGGGCTGCTGTCACACACCTTGAAAGAAAATGAATTCTCAAAGATGTTGCTAATGTTGTCAGCGTCTAGCTGTTATATTGGAAGGTTTTATAAAGCTTTCATGTAATTTTACAGCTCACCTGTGGCATGTCTGAGTTCATCACAATGTTAGTAAGGGTGGACACGACCTGTGTATAGGAGGAGCAGTCATAAGCCTTCAATTGCAAGTAGTTAACACAGTCCTGGCCCAGCTTTGTAAGGAATTTCTCATCGTGCTCTGTAAGTTCCTTCCCCTGGGTGACATGACCAGCAAAGCGGTGTAGAAGGTGGCGGAAGTGGTAGGTGTCTTTGATGGCCTGGCTAGGCACAGGTGCCTTGTGGGTACCTCCTCCGATTGTTGCCTTCAACAGGCTCAAGCCCATCGTGTTCAGGATTTTGTTTCCTGAAACACATTCCAGCAAACCTGATTTGATAAACTGTGTTTTGTTGTTGGAATTATTATTAAAATATATTACAGATTTCAGTTTATGCAGGTCTGTTACATATCTAAAGCTGTAGCCTATTAGTGAAATATATGTTAAAATATGTTCTTTAGTGACATCACAACACCTCTTGTGCCCCGTGTGTTTGCAAGTGTAGTCATCTTCGACTTCCCACATGATGTACTCAGTGTGTTTCTTCCCTCCTCCCTCCCCAGCTGCAGTTCAAATGATTATTTACCCTTGTTGTGCCTGCTGTATTTGTACAGGTCAGGACCTTATCACAGATCATCACCAGCCTATATATACTGCACATTCCTTCTTTGCATTTACCAAAAAGTCTCATCCTCCCTATCTCCCGACACAGGCTTCTTGTGGTTGGGGACTTTCTGGGCCAGCCATGCCTTTGGCAAAATCAGCCTGAGAGCTCACTGGCTCCTACCAAATGTCATTTGTGGGCCATTGGCTTGCCATCTTCCGTTGTTTACATAAAAAGACTGGACCTAAAAAAGCCACATTACTCTCACCACCCTTGACCACTGTCATTTCTTTACAGTTGCACAGTGCTCTTGCATTCCCACTGCCTAGTGATCCAACTTCCCTTTCAGCCAGTGCTCATGTCTTCCTGCTTGGAGCAGGCATTCAGACATAAACCAGTCCTGTGTTAAAACAGCACAAGGGGCTGCGTTGGTGGGGGAGTGTTGTTTAAGGCACTGTTGAGACAATCTCCACAATGTCTAGTAGCCATTCTAAGCAGTGGGTTAGGCTGGCTTCTTGTGGTTGTTTGCTGTGGGCTTTTGGCTCGGCATCATCAAGACTTCACACCAACATGGAAGCCCTGGACCCAAGTGAGTTATATCATCTGGGAAAGGACCATCCAATTCCCCAAGCAGACCACTCCATGTTAATCTTTGATTGCCTAGCCAGTGTGTCATCCTTCCTGCCGCTTATCACTTTGCATATGTATTATTCTTCCATTAAACCACTAGATTTACTATAAATTAATCAGCCAGCACCTGCTCCGACTATCCTGCATTTGGCACCTTCTTCTGTATTCACTGAAGGACCATCTCTAGTGGTCATTCAGCTGTTTGCCTCTTTATGGTACAGATAAACTCTGTCAGAACTGCTTGTTGGACAGTTGATTACCAAAGTCAGATTAGGGCATTGACACACAGCTCACCTCACACAGTGATTGGCCAGCTATGTGTCAGTCCTAGCCTGCAACCCCTGCAAACTTGTCTGTTACTGTCCCTTACCCCCCTGTTAGTTCTACAGGCACAGTGGCACTTTTCAGTAATTCAGTCCATTGGTTTCTGACAAGCCTATTTCCTTGTTTATCTCAGCCAGCCAATTAGTTCAGTCTCCCTGGTCATCTGCAGTCGGCTAATTCTAATTTAAGAGTGCCTGTACCTGGTTTCCCTGTGCTTAATCTGTATGCATCTCCATATAGTAATTCTGTAAATGCCTGGCAGATTTTGACCCCCATACCTCCTTCCATATTCCTGTGTACCATCCTGTACTCTATACTGCGTTTATGACTGGAAATGTTTTTGTCACTTAGCAAAGTGGGATTCATTGTCTGGGGACGTAATGCAGAACGCAGTTTTGAGATGTGCCTAACATGAGTCACTTACTAGTACAATCACACCAGAATTATCATTAGACAGTAGTAACTGAAATATGCTTAGCATGCATCATGTTATACTATCACGTGATGAACTGGTAAGTATATAAGAAAACTTTGGTGGTGGTGCATTATCATACCTGGGAAATCTGTTAATTCGTTTTGCCCAGGGTGTGACTGTGCCCAGTACCAGGCATGTCCACCAATCAGCAGTCCTCCTCCCTCTGCCACAAAGTCTCGGATTTCCTCTGCATGATGATCACTGTATGCTGTACAAACAAATACACTCAGGTCTTTCCTGAAGTCTGTCTTCTCACACTGTAATCCTGACTTCCGCAGAACTTCAAGGGCATGATCTGGCGCTACACCAACAACTCCCTGCCGGCCTTCATCCAGCCAATGAATGGCATTTTTCCAAAATGGAGCCAGTGTCTGTGATAAAGGCAGTTATTGCAAGAAAGGCAGTAGTTTGTTAATCACATAAACGTTTTGGCAGATTAGTACACATCTTATAATTAGCAGACTGCAGACATCCACATGCTGGTGACCAAAAGGTAATATGTAGTATGTATAAATAGGCAAAGTGATGATATTTACTGTCCAAATGAGATCATACTACAGGACATGATATCTTTTATAAGTACATTAGCAAATGATGTGCTCCATTTGACTTATGTAGGCAGACATTCTAAAATGAATGAGTTTATTGTAAACTCTACCTCTTGTCCCAGAAATCCTTCATGTGTAACCACAATAACCCGTCCCTGCCCATAGTATGCTCCTGCCAGGAATGCTCGTCCATCCCCAGTGGTACCAATGGGGAAGGCTAGTGGGCCGTGGACCAGAAGCTCAGAAGCTAATGATCCACTCGGGAGGTCAAACTCTGATATCCCCTCGAGTAAGAAGTCCAAGTCATCCTCAAAATCCTTTCCAATTCTATATTTGCAAGGAGGAAAACAAAAGGGAAATCACATTTTGGTATTTTTATTCAATATTTTTGAAATTGGTTAATGGCCAGAATGTAATGGAGCGGTTATATGGTACATGCGTCTTAACCATTAGGCCACAAACAACATCCTGAAAAACAATTTTTTTTTTTGACAGCTATAGCATACAGTTGTTAAGATATTATAATAGTATTTACAATATAAAGTATTTTATATATATATATATATATATTTGCAATATTATATATGTTGTATATTAAAAAACTTAAAGATATGTACTTTACTTGCTTTACTATAAATTAATTGTTTGACCTCTCATGTGTGATGAACCTTCTTAGAATGGACTAGCTCCTATTTTGGAAGCTTGAAGAGATATTATCTGATGTCATCATATCACCAAATGTAGCCTGATACCTGCTAAAGCTTTTGATTGGAGGTGAGAAGGGTGGATGATATATATATATATATATATATATATATATATATATATATATATATATATATATATATATATATATATATATATATATATATATATATATATATATATATATATATATATATATATATATTCTCTGTCCCTGAAAAAATCATTAACCCATTCGGCACCTAGAAAAATCCACCACATATTCTAAAAAAAATGTCAATATTAATAATTAAAATTAAAATATAAGTAGAAACGTTCTACATGTGCAACAAAGGAGAAATACAGAATACACTCACACTCTAGCCATCCAGGAGGATGGGATCTGAGGGTAGACAGGAAGGCACTCTACTGCCCCATAATGTTTAGAGAAGTAGATCCCTGCCACACCAGAAACCTTATTCCCCTCAAACTGAAGCAGTGTGTTCTCCTTAGGGCAACTTGCAGCCCAGCTCCACGCCTGCCCTGCTATCAGCACTCCACCTCCAGCTTTCAGAAATGCCACCAGGTCCTTCACGTCAGGGCCCACGCTGTAGGCATCTGTCACATACACCCCTACCCCCAGATTGCCACTGAAGGCCCCCATAACATTGGCTTGGAAGCTGGATTTGCTGATGTTATCAACAACTGCCTTGATGTTTTCATGGACCCCCACAGACAGGTTGTCAGATCCATCTCCTCTCAGCCAGGTCAGAGCGTTCTCTACCAGAGCAGGAAACAAGGTCAGGTAGCCTTCATGACCCAGAACCACAATCCTTCCACGGCCGTACAGAGAGGCTGCCATCAGGACCTGGCCTTGGCTGTTCATTGCTAAAGGAAAGGCATTGTCTCCTATTAGCAACAGGTCACTGGGAACACAGGGGCCCCGGAAGTCCAGCTCTCTCATACCTCTCATCAGGGATATATAAGCCCCTTCATTTTTATTTTGGATGGGCTGGTTGGCCATGGTGAGATGGATCAATGCTTTGAAGATCAGATGACAAAGGTGGAAAGCAGGACGCGGAAAAAATAGTGTGACGTTGTTAAGCGATATTAAATGTGGTTCAACAGTTGCACCTAGATGTATATTGTGTCAGTTGGTTGTCCTGTGGGGAAAAAAGTGGACAGAGATTAACAACAAATTATGTACTACTGATGGCTAATGTGTTACAATTTTATACCAATATATTTCAAATTACCACAAAAATGTAAATTTACAATTTATTCAGAGACCAAATGTTGGTCAGCTGATCTCCACCTGGTGCCCAGCATTGTCAGGTGTTCAACAGAACCAAACACTACCTAAATCTCAAAGTGATTTTTCTTACCTGAAAGTCGAGTTGTCGTTCTGTTTGTATCATCAGACAATTTTCCAAAACAGGCAATCCAGCAAGTACTCTATATGAAAGGAGAGAAGAGGAAATTTAGAGTAAGAACAGGATTGAGTAGCTCAGGAGAAAATGATACGGAGAAATGATAATAGGAGGGGCTTCAGTGAGCGCAACCCAATGACCCAGGCTATTATTACTGCCAAGATTGAACATCAGTGGATAGTATAGATGACATCACCAGTCTGTAAACATTCTCAGTGAGCAACACCCTGGACTAATGGTGGTGTAAGTCAATATTTGTGGATGTTGGGAACACAACACAACATTTTGGCTTTAAAATATATAACCAATAAGGACATCTGTGTTTTAGTTCCTTAAAGACACTTATGATGACTATTAAAATGATTAATTAAATAATGGTTCAAGTGTATTACTTTTTTTGTAAACACCAGAATCCCGACTTTAGGTATAGTGTCTATTTCGTGTGGGCCTGTCCACATGCAACTTGTAAATAAAAAGTTATAAAACAAATTCAGATTTAAAAAGCCTACTTCTATGATAATAAGCAAACCATATAACAATTCTAACAACAAGAATTTCTTCAACCAACCAGGCTACATGAGTTGACAACCTGGCCAGCCTGTTATGAAAAACAATAGGCTAGGGTTAGGCTTACAGACAGTGGCCTATATTCATCAAAACATCTAGGCCATTATCTAGGATAATGACGTCATTATTAACAGACTGGATAATAAATAGGCAAAGACGACGAACTAATTAGACAAATGTATGGGCATACAAGCATTTAGCACAAACAGGTCATATTGTCATTTTGTCTGACGGAAGAGAAAATTTGCTGAGTCGCTCGGATAGGTTTACTGTCCAGTGCAACATTCAAAACTGAAACTACTTAAAATGTATAAAAACAATGTATAAAACAATGTATTACCAGAAACGAAATTGGTGAGTCGCTCGGGTAACATGCGGACGTGCCTTTCCGTGAAATTACTTCACATTACGAGCCACATGGATTTATTAAGAGAACCGCTGAAATCCCGGAAAAGTAACTAATGAGTGGAACTTGAAAGGGAGTACGTTTCTACACGAGGGTATTTTTCTGATGGACCGTAGGTACAGTGCAAAAAAAACAAAAAACTTCCGGCTTATTTTTGTTTTTACTGCACTTCTACAACCAACTCGGAAATAATTAAATTGTGGCAAAAATATAAACGTTACATACTTGTTATATACGCAGCCACCTTCGTGCGATAAGTGTTTGGTTTATTTGTTTCGGTTCATAATTGTTTTCAACGAGTGGTTCACAAACACACTGTAAAGCTTAGAGTAACGAGGAGCGCTGCTGTGGTGTGTGTCGCTCGCTCATATGTCGTGTACGCTTGTTAGCCCCTCTGGAGCTCGGGTCCCCCTGGAGAACGGACGAGCTGTGATTCTGGGCCGGGGTCCGGACACTGGGGTCACCGACAAGAAATGCTCCAGGCACCAGGGTGAGGGGAATCTCGACATAATCGGTGCTTTTTGTGACAGTGCACACGCGCGTTATTTACAATCGATGAATTTACCGAGACCCCATGCGAGAGACCCTTGCAGTTTGCAAAATGTACTATTTAGTAATTTACTATTTAGTTATTCTGATAGTAATAGTGAAATATAAATACAAGGCCCTGGTGGTATGGTGTCGGTGTTGAGCAGGAAGAAAGTTTAAATAAGATGCTGAGTGGTTAAAAACAATTAGGACTGTTTATCCCTTCATGTTTCAGATGGACTGATCAATAAATAACGGAAACAGCATGGGATATACTGTTTCTTATAGCCGGAAACCTTCATAGATCTTGCATAGAGAGAAATATAAATTCGTTGGGAGAGAAAGATTAAATAACAACTTTAGTACTATATAATATTAATTACAGAATTAATCTGACAACTTTTTTCTCGAGTAGTCTTCTGGTCTGTAAAACGTCAGAAAGACAAATCTTAAATATGCAAATTCCTATATTTTGCATTGATGTTTTAAAAGTGACTTGATACATTGAACAATTATACGAAATGCTGTGAATTGTTGGAGTTATCGTTTCAGTTCAAAATGGCTATCCAAATATGTGTGTGCTTGTGTCCGTGAGTATATATGATAGTAATAATCCTTGTGTTTCTTACAGTGAAGGTGGTGGCTTGCTTTGCAGACCAGGATGTGGTTGTTACTCAGGTATAAAAACAAACACTTTTGTGCCCCACATCACTGTTTACAATTCAGTTTGTCTTTCTGTGAAGCTGTCAGGATAGAAAAACAGCCACTCCCGGACACGCCCTACAAACATTCAACCTTTTTTATCCTTGAGACACAACACTAGAAAGACTTGATATTTGCCACCGCACGTCACATAGCTATCTCATTATGTCTGATCGCCTAGTCTATATCAACAATGTTTCATTTGCGAGATTGTTCCGGTGCTGCCAAAGGTTCCGCTGGATGTCCCTCACATTTGGCTTTCTGGGTGTTGACATTCTAAGTTGGTTCGGGAAATATCCTCCGAGCCAGAACAAACAAACAAATTATATTTATCTTTTTTTTAAGTAAAATTCCCACTAGAAAAATACACAATAGACGGCCATTATAATCACAGAGCATGCCTCCCCACGTGCCCATGTTCACTGAAAACATGATAACAGCAGAGATTTATCTTCACTGCCGAGACACACACGGGTTATCTCACATCCTATAAACTCTCTGGATATGTATATTGGCTACAGTCCAGTGTCCATATGTTATTTTCTTCCACAGCTGGGTCCCAATCCCAGTTTCCTGGATGGTGAAAAGCTGGGCCGGAGCCAGTCTGGCAGACTCACCCATGGAGGCACCCTCTTCCTAGTTAACCAGAGCCACCCATTTAAACTTTTCTACTCCCTGAGCTCAAATGATTCTGCCTCCATCACTGCACAGAAAGGACAAAAAGCCACAGATAAGACAAAAGGGAGGAGAAACGGGAAAGAAAAAGAGGCACAGTCGAGTCCAGAACTCAAGCGCAGTATAACAGATTACTTTTCTTCATCTCCAATGAAGGTATAACATTTGTTTGTACATTGTGTTTGAACCTATTTAGTGATATTATTTATTAAGAGATGTTGAAGTCAAACAACTAAAAAGTATTTATTTTTATTTTTCTGTCTAGTCATCTAAAAGACAGCTAAGCCCAGAGAGTGAAAACCCTGAGGGGAAGCGCCAACGAAGAGACAAGGAGGCCTCTGACAGACAAATGAAGGAAGAGGAGGAGGAAAGAATGGCAGAGGAAAGGCTCAAGCAGCTACAGGAGTTGGCAGAAAAGTCTATTACACAGCCTTCATCATCTTCATCTTTTTCATCAACTTCAAAGGGCTGTGTAAAAAGTAGCTGGCAGCAGATCAGCAACCTGATGCTTTACACTGCTGCTGGTGTCAAGGGGAGTGACAAGGTGGGAACTGTTTCAATGGAACAGCTTTGCTTTAGTGTCTGAGGTCAGAGAATTACACAGTATTGTGGTAGGCAATTATATTTTGCAACATAATCATTTGAAATGAAATGTAGACCTCACAGTGAAATATAATTATGATAAATGTAATTGGAAAAATAAGAAGTACAGTTGTCAGTGTTATTGTTAAAAAAAGACTCCCAACCATTGAGGACCTAGGGTCATTTTTCAAGCAAAAATGACAAGATGTCACTGATTCCGGTATTTTAAGTATTAACGTGCCCTGCTTTTCACTGTTTAATATTATTGTTAACTGAATACCTTTGACTTTTGGACTGGTGTGAAAAAACAGGGCATTTAAATACAAAAACTGACATTTCTGTTTTACTACTTTTTATATTTTACATACCAAATGATAAATTGATTAAAATTATCAACCAATTAATAAATACAAAATAAGTTCATTTTAATACAATTAATAAAATAAATAATTAAATAATTTGAATCTATAATTTTGGTTGTTGAGTTTGGTTTGGCGTCATCTCCGGTCACAGGAAGTGACAAAATAAAACCAACTGTCTGATAAACAGCAGTGAAAACGCTTCTTCAAAAGGCAGGTCCTCTGACGAGTGTTAGATCATGTCTTATTCTTGTTAACATAGTTTTTCATATGAACACAAAAGTGCTGTAAATTGGTTTTCTAATATAGCTTTACATGACTTCTGGTAAGAACATGCAGCTAAATTCCGGGACATTTCCTCTTCTTGTCGTTGTCCAGATTGCTGGGTTTGACATAGATGGCTGCATCATCACTACCAAGTCTGGGAAAGTCTTTCCCACTGCGCCAGATGACTGGAAGTATGTCTACACTCCTGAACAATACATTTCAAAAGGGTTTATCTCATGTCATTGTTTGTTGTAATATTTATCTGTTTGTGTGTTCAATTAACAGGATTCTGTATCCTGAAATCCAGCCCAGGCTGACCAACTTGTTCAAGAAAGGATACAAGGTAAGGAGGAGCAAAATGCAACAGTAGAAGATGAACGCCTGTGAAATATGACACTGGATGTCCTAGTCTACCCTGGCTCTCTTCCAACAGGTGGTGTTCTTCACCAACCAGATGGGGATCGCTAAAGGCAAACTGAGACCAGAAGTCTTCAAGTCTAAAGTGGAGGACATCCTCAACACGCTGCAGCTACCTGTGCAGGCAAGTCATGTAATGGCCTAACTCTCACTTTTCTCCTAACTATTGTACAACCCCCCCCCAGATTTTTATATCCCTATCTTTGTTGCAGGTGTTTGTAGCATCCGGTCCTGGTATCTACAGGAAACCAGTGATGGGAATGTGGAAACACTTGTGTGATAAGGTAGAAGACACACCCATATTATTTTTGAACCACACCTCATACACGGTATTTGCACTGAGGCAGAACCATGTATGGTCACTGCACACTAATCAGTATGAGTCATAGGAGCAACGCTTTTATCTCTCCTCACAGCATTGATGCCTTTGCATGTTTGACAATAAACCATCTATTCTAATTTTAACTATGGGTGTCTTTGCATGTGTGTACTGCTCAGGCAAATGAGGGCGTGACTGTGGACAAGACGCAGAGTTTTTATGTTGGAGGTAGGTGAGGTTGGCTGTGAAGTGGTGTTGTCAAAGTTATAAACATCTTGTGCTTACAAATGTGTTTTTTGTAATGTGTTCTTTTGAAAACCACACATTTAATTCAATGCTATTTCCCAAAACCCCCCAAATAATCCCTTATCCTAACCATTGCCCAAACAACCTGAAATCTCTGAAAACAATTATAATCCTCAATGCTTAATATTAGACCTAAACCTGACTATAAACCCAATAGGATGCCTAGGTCTAAAGAAATTATCTAGAATGTGCAGAAATGCAACAAAGATAACCACATTTGGAGGACTTTTGCAAGTCTTACTGTTGCGTTCCCCGGAATGACAGAAGTAAAAGAGCACACACACATACACATGCACACAGAGTGTCTGACTTTACCTTTGTCCACAGATGCTGCAGGTCGGCCAGAGAACTGGGCTCCAGGGAGGAAGAAGAAGGATTTCTCCTGCAGTGACCGACTGGTAAGACCTAAGACTTTTGCTTTCGGTAATTTTTATTTACCACTTTGTGCCACTCCTCCTTGCTTAACTTGTTTTGTGTGTGTCATCTTAAATGATATTGTCAGGTAAATAAGTATGACTCACTTGTTTTCGTAGTTTGCGCTGAACATTGGGTTGCAGTTCCACACCCCAGAGGAGTACTTCCTTGGCTGGAAGAGCGCCCCCTACAGCCTACCTAATTTTGACCCTGTGAGTACAATAAAGAGATGTCCTGTGTACTGTGTTTTTCTTTTCCACAGTCTTTTCCTACAGTGTATGAGAAACATTTGTGGTTTTGGTTTGTGTCTGTTTTTTTGTTGATGTTTTTTTGTTAATGTGAACTTCTAGAGGAAGATTGACTCCACTGGAAGACTGTACGACCCACCGTCTGCCTCTCTCACCTCTAGCAAGACAGAAGTCATTGTTGCCGTGGGTTTCCCTGCATGTAAGAGAAAAAGGACAGTATGTCATCTTTTCTGTTCTCCCCTTCCACCAGCATCAATCTAATCTTTTTCTCTTTCTTTCTTCTCAGCTGGTAAATCCACATTCTTCCACACCCACGTCATTCCAAAAGGCTACGTGTACGTCAACAGGGTGAGTGGATTTTAATGAACAGGGCTCTATCAACAACGTTGAGTTTTTGGTTTACTTTGATCTTTGCTACCCTGCTTTTACATTGTGTACATCGACTTTTAACTATTTTAAAGAATGTAGTATGAGCATTATGATATCCATATATTATTGGGCCGTTTTTAACTCTCGTGACATGTGACCGACTTCACGTTTCGTTTCGCGTCAGGACACACTCGGCTCATGGCAGAACTGTGTGTCAGCATGTGAGCGTGCTCTGAAAGAAGGCCGCAGCGTTGCCGTGGACAACACCAACCCAGATCCAGAGTCTCGCAAACGGTAGAGTACAACTGAAAGTCAAAACCAAATTTTGACAAAACTCCTAGCAGAAGGAGTCAAGCTCACTGCAATGTTATTAGCTCAGTATAACAGCCGGGTTAAATGGGATGATCGGCTGCAGCAACAGAATGTATTGCTACATTCCACTACTGCTGTTTTAGTTCACAGATATCAGTTTCTGCCAGTGGCAGGTTATCAGAATCAATCCACTCTGCCTGGTAACTACAATTACAGTGGGACAGTAAGTAATATACAGTATAACTATATGTCTTGATCAAAAAAGCAGTTATCATGCACCACAGATTTGTTACCTAGTAACTGTGTTTATTTCAGTTACTGGATGTATACCTCTCTCCTCTACCACTAACTCACAAAACAGAGATACAACAAAAGAAGAAGTTGTAAATCAAAAACCAACCCTGCATTCCTAATTTCATAGCAAAGAACACAACACCCTTTTTAGTGTAGAGAAATGTCATTGTGTTAAAATGGCATAGGTAAACAAACAGCTGAACTGTATCCATGTTATTGTGACTAGCCAAAATGCACCTACACTTGATGACAAATGTGATGAAATGACTTAATCCCATTTTAACATAATTAAATATAAGACTTTTTCCCTGTAAAAAACAAGTGCTTGGAATTATCATTTATAATATTGCATGTAATGAACCCGGGCTCACGGCAGTTTGTGAAATGGTCACGTTATTTAATCTGTCGATTCGTATACATGGACACGTTTTATCTATATTTTTTTCATGGTGGTGAGCACGTTTTTTAAACTTATGTATTTGAATGGGAAGTATCTTCCGTGATCACACCGCAGCTACGGTAGCGAGTAGTATGAAATGCTGAAAATCTGTGCAGAGAGGTTGGTTGGGGTGGCGGATGGTTCAAACAACACAGGACTTTTACCCCAGAGACTGGGGATCGCCTCCTGCATGTGACGTTTCCTTTCCCCGTTGTTGTTTTCCTAAACACAACCTCCATATATATGCTTCCCATTACGTACTGACCACCATGAGATTGTGTCTTTGTACACGAATCCCATCAAAATAATTATAATTTAAATAGAATCACGTGACCATTTCATCAACTGCCGTGAGACTGTGTTGCATGATCCTGATCTTCAATATGTCATTGCTTTTGGAATATTTTGGCCCATGTTCATCTCACTTTACACCCTTTAACCTGGTTCAGACACAGCAGTATATTGCATAGTGACATTGCAAGTTTATTATGTTACTTTCAGTGCCAAAGTTTTAGCCTTTTTCTAAAGGAATCTTACAAAATGGTTGTATTTAAGAAATGGGGGGTACTGATGCTGCTGTTGCTGTATTTTGTGGTATGAATACAGCATATTCCTGCCTGTATTTACTTAGGTACTTTGTTTGTGTAACCAGTGTTCTGTGTATACTTTCCAGATATGTGGATGTAGCCAAGGCAGCTGGAGTGCCATGTCGCTGTTTCCACTTCACAACCTCTCTGGAGCAAGCCAAACACAACAACAAAGTAGGACTTTCCTCTCCAAAGTGTCACTCCTCACCCTTTGGTTTGTTTTATCCTGGCTGGTGTTGGCAAGTGTTTTTTTAATGCATTATTGTTGTTCCCAGTTCCGTGAGATGGCTCCATCAGACAGCAAACACGCCAAGGTCAATGACATGATTTTCCACAGCTACAAGTTAGTGATTCTGTCCTTTCTTCTCACACTCTTAACAGTTATAAAACATGTTTATTTATTTATTTTTGTGCCAAAAAGCCCAAACTAAATGCAGCCACTAATGTGCTTTAGTTTTCTATTTTAACACATTTTCAGAAGCTTTTGTTTTGTTACTTGTCACTATGTTAAAATGCAAGTCTAACGCAGTGGGTTTTGAATACTGGTAATAAAAACACTTCTTACTAATAGTTTTGTTACTGACCTCTGTAATCTGTCTCTCTCTCTTTCTCTCTCTCTCTCTCTCTCTCACTCTGGACAGGAAACACTTTGTGGCTCCTGCTCTTCCTGAGGGATTCTCTGAGATCCTTCAGATCCACTTTGTGCCGAACTTTAAAGACAGCCAATCAGAAACCCTGTACCGGCAGTTTTCTGAGGGCTGATAGGACAGCTGGCTTCATAACACCTTTGACTTTCACATTCTTACTGACACAAAAAAAATACAGACGACAGCCAGTGAAGGAGATGAGGTGTAAGATCCAACCAACAAGCAACAGTCATAGAAAAACACACATTAGTCAGTAGACACTGATTTCTGTTTCAGCTGATGGACGGTCTGGGCTACCCACTGGCATATGTGCAGTGCTTTTATGTCCTAGCTTATATGCATACTGTATGGCCAATGGCCTCTAACTAGGACAATTTATGTTAACTAGACTTTATCAAACAACTCAAAGTATCCATATAAATGTAATGCATCATGCATGTTGCACATATTGAGTTTAGAAAGAATACAGTGTGAGAACAAGAATAATTACTTTTTATGTTGTGTATGACAAAACATCTTCCTTTACAAGTGTGTTTACTGCACCACAGCTAAACAAAATCAACAGTAAGCAATTTAACAATAAAGCTTTAGAAACCACTTGCTATTACTGTGTTTGATTGGCTATGATTATTCCCATATTTCCATGTGCGCTCTATTGCATTCCACATTAAGTTATTGTGGCTTAACCTAAGCAGTTTTCAGCTGATTGATGTTCTCAGTCAATCTCAGACAGGAACTGGATCTCCTCACCCAGATGCTCTTTAAGCCAGGGCATTATCTTGAACAGGTCGATGTGAAAGTCTCGAGCATCAGGAGGCGGTTTGTCGCTGCTGTATTTTCTCAGAGCTGGGTTGACTGGGTCACATACGTTCGTGGTGCCCCAGCTTACAACTCCCACCTGGAGAAGAAAGCGGGAGAAATGTTCACATGATACTGATTGCAGCATAATGAGATTTTTTCTTTTAAGTGAGAAACTCACCTGAAAGTAGCGCTTTCTTTTTTGCAGAAACAAGGATCCACCAGAGTCACCTATACATAAAGACAACATGTAATTCATGTGAATCCCATGTTATTCAAACTGTGGCTATAATACAGTAAGTGTAGAGTCCAGACCTTTACAGCTAATCGCGGACTGGTGTGCAGAGGATCCCCCAGTACAGAGGAATCTGTTAGGTACATACTCATCCAAAGTTACATTGGCGGGCCCTTTGAGTGTTTGCCTGGCCTTCTCCACACAGCTAGGCCTCTGCAGACAGCAAATTAGTTACACTGTAATAACAAATACACCTATTCCATGTTATTGAGTGTCCGTATGAATGAAGCCCGCCATCTGTAGATCCCATTAGCCCTCATTCACCTGACTCTCTAAGTGAATATGTGTTTGTTTGCTTTTAGAGTTCTTATGGATGAAAAAGGCAGGAGTCTCCTCGTGCGGTAGTAGTTCACTCCCTGTAAACACACATACACTTTACTGAGAATACATGAGAATTTATTTAGGATGTTTTGGTCTGAATTCTATGTTGTAATATATTATTAACACTACAAGTTAACTGGGAACATTCTTGAAATAGTCCTTGCATACTCTTAATAATGTAAATGCTTTTGTAGAGTGTAAAGGTCAAAAGGTCCCATACTGTGCTGCCGACAGGTGGAGTTGACTCTTTTCATGGCTCGGCTGGCTGGTACAGTACATGGCAAGCAGATAGGTCTGTTGGACAACATACAGTGTACACACACTCAACACTGAAGAACATTTATGTTAGCATTTTTGTAAAATGTGTTATTCCTTTTCTAAGCTACACAAGGGCTGGAAATAAAAACCCAACCTTTTAATGACAAAATGTTTTTAGACTTTAAAATCAGTGCCTTTGAGTTAAGCTCTTTTCATAGATGCAACCTTGGTGGCATCTTTTCTACTTACCTGGCTTTCCAGGAGAGTGGGATACTCTTGTTCACCTGTACCAGAGCTACATCGTAGTCATAGAATTCTGATACATTTTTGTGTTTGAGTGCCCTGATGTTGTACTTTGGGTGCATGATTACCCTCTTGGGAACCACCGTGCCCCCACCTGGGAACCAAAGAAGATGGTTAATAGAAAACTCTAATCTAGACCTGATGTCTGCTACAATATAGTAGATAAAACTGAGGTAAGAAAGGCACTACTATTTTTTGCTTTGTTAATGCTTTGATTAGAAAAGGCACTGTTAAATAAAATGTATTATTATTATTATTATTATTAAAAGAATAAGTTATGTAGCAGCACATTCAAATTCAAGTGGTCTGAGAGAACAAAGGCTGCACCTCCTCTTTGCTCTTGGCTTTAGAAAATCTAGCCTGTTACGGGAGACTTCGGCCAATTACATGTCTTTTCAAAAAGATGGCGTTCTTATTGGTTGTTCTACAATTGCAGATGTGCATGGCTGTCCTTGTGTACTCATGTACCCATATACTCGTACAGGTTACTGTATAAAGTGCGTGGATATGCCCTCACTCGTCTGGTGGGAGGGGCTTAAGACAGCAAGGGGAGAGCTATAGGAGGAGGGCTGTATTTTTTTTTAAAATTCGTGGCATGTTTTATTTAGTCTTTTCCAGATAACTGCCTGGTACTGGCACTGACCGTGACGTATCTCCAGCTGCTGAGGGACTTCTGTGCTTGCTCTAGCAAAGCAGTGAGCAGCTGTCAGCACCCAGTTCTGGCTCACAATGGATCCAACACATGGCGTAGTCTATGGGAGAGGAAATTGTTAATGTGTGAAAATCCAGTCTAAAATATCAAACCAATGAAGGAAAGAATCTCCATTATGATTGTAGTGACCAACCTGTGTGGCCTTTGCGCCCGGTTTCAGAGTGACGTGCCAGGGTCTTGTGTAGGCTGAATTATCCTCCACCATTTCCTGAGCTACCCCACACATCGTCACACCCTTGTCACCTGTATTATGAAGCATTTTAATGGTTATAATTAAACCTTAATGTATGAACTTTAATATGCAAAAGTGCTTTAAATCCAGTGTGAAATGTTCACAGGTTTGTACTTTCAGGTTAATTAAAAATATAAAAAAATAATAAAAAAGAATGTCGTTATCTGCTGGCATGTTGACGGTTGAAGTCAGAAAGCATACACTTGTGTCCTAGAATTGAGAGTGATCTACTTACTAATGATGCTGTTGAACACCTCTCCCAGTTTTTCAAAGCTTTCCAAAATGAAGATGTGCTTCTCACCACGTTTTTGTGAGGCTAAGGAGTTCAACTGATCTTTCTTCACTTTTTCCCCAATGCCAAATACATAGACATCTAAAATCACACATATTAAATTAGTTATACTCTATACATGCATAGGCGTAGGCAACCATTTAACATTAAACACACTAAACAAGCTTTGCCTTGCATGTCTAATTTATGATTGTTATAAATCAATCATTATTTATGATCAGTGGACGTAATTATATGATGTCCACATTAAAACATTTAAAAAAATTTTTTATCTTGATAGGCCTACCCAGCATTGTTTCATCTGTGTGATCGCGGGATGTGTTGTGGTAGCCCAGCAGATTCCGGATCTGGGCCAGAGCATTCTGAGGATTTTTGCCTGTGTTGGAATAACCTGCAGGCAAAAAGTCATAAAGAGGGAATGAACTCCTACAGTATAGCCTGAGGATAATATGTTCCTTTTTTTTTTTAAAAAACCTCTAATGTGTTGTAAATGATTTTTATGAGCAAGCTCATGTTTTTTCAGCATGAGTTTGTGAGATATGTCCTGTGTTTTTTACCATCTGTTTCAATGATGATGATGTTCTGAGTCTCATTAAAATGGTTCTTGGCGCTGTTTTGCTTCAAGAAGTTGATCACCTCACTGATACGGTGTAGGGCAGCATGGAGGTTGGTGCCTGTCTTACGCCCATGACCTGCAGATGAACAGATGCAAAATATGAGACAATTGAAAAAGTAAATTGATAAATAATTGTATTGTTTAACACATTAGTGCATTGTGGTTATAATGTACTGTACTTGATAATATCACACCAGATGAATTAAAAATATATGGTCATTACATCAAATAATACTGTGATAACAAGCCCAGTCCTACTATTGTAGTCAAACTCCTCCAGATACCCTATGACGTCATCGATTCTACCACTTGTATCCAGGTCTCTGATGTCAACAATGTCTTTAGCCTCGGTGGCAAAGGACAACACATGAAACTTGAGCTGTACCTCGTAACTGTCCAACTATAAGGAAAATGAAGGAGAAGTGTATGTTTTTTTTTTTTTACAACCACTGAGACAAGACAACATACAAACTAGTACATCAATGTTGAATCAAGTTAGCTCATTTGGCACAAACCTTTCTGATGAGAGCAATGGTGGCACTCCTGGATAATTCAAAGTCCGCCTTTGTGATGCTTCCTGATGTGTCCAGCAAAATGTAGACATTCATACGACTGCCTTCAGCCACACGAAACGTTCTGCCAAAGGACATCTCTCCACCTTAAACACACACACACACACACACACACACACACACACACATACACAAAGTAGTTTCTTTTAATTGCAGTTCAGTTTAGCAAGTTGCTCCTTAAGTGTATCCACCTGAAATGTAATGTTGTCTATGCCCTGCCAAATTCTTGAATATGTTTAAGCCAGATATAAGTTATGCCCACCTTTCTTTTTGGAGTCTGGTGAGAGTACATCCATGACTCCTGCAAGTGACCCCGCCATGGCTGCTGCCACAACGCTTGGGGAGTCAAAGGTATTTGGGCCTGCAGTAAAGGACAAAGATACCATGGATGTATGCAAAATAATATTTCACCATCTGTTGTTCTGACATTGGTTTGATGCCCAACTGCTATAGGTCTTTTTTGTAAGAAAAATAAACAAAGAATCCTCTGTTGTTTTAATTAAAGGAAATCACTTAAACTGTGCATTTATTGTACTTTAAAAAATCTGCACCTTGACACCGTGGTGTTGAACCACTCCACTCTCTGCTCTCCAGGCAAACCCTTTCAGCCGACCCAAGAAGATCCAGACCCACCTGACAGCGGTAGATCACCTTCTCTCCTGTTAGAAACCGGCCTGCTGTCCTCAGGGCCCCGGGTGGAATCCCTGGGTCACTACAGTCGTCAGCTGCAGAGGGCAAGAGTAGTACTAAATATGCAATAGATAATTTTCAAGGTTATAACCATTCTTAAAGAGAATATAGAACATAACTTGATTTGCAAAATATGATTATGTAATAAATGTTGCCCCAAGGCATTTAATTTATTTAATTTGAATCAAAAACACATTGAACATTGAATTATAAAGTCAAGAAGAGTAAATGCAACATTTGGTCAGTGACCTGTTTTGTGTCAGAGTTACCATGGTAAACTTCTGTATCAAATCTGTTTGCAGGGATCATGTATATGTTTTCATCCAAAGCTGCTTTACAATGTAAACCTCAGTAAGTATGGGCTTAATCAGTGCATGCTGCTCACTGTACCATAGGCTCGAACACACCTGCTGAACTGGGCACAGGGCCTCATATACGTGGATATTCTCAGTTATTCTCTATTGCAATGATGTAAGAGGGGAAATACAGTCATGTATTGTACATACTGTGATCATACACATGATGTATGCTTTATCATGACCAAGGTTTTAATGTTGTCCGTCCTTACCATGATTGTCACAGACAGGAGTGGTTCCTGTCCACTCCCCAGAGAGGGTGCAGTTCCTCTGGGCGGACCCATGCAAGGTGAACCCTTCCTGGCAAGAGAAGCTCTGAGTTGTCCCAACACGGGACCACTGGTCCCTGGGCCAGAAGTCACCTTGATCCAGTTGAAGCTGAGCCGGACACAACACATCTGGGAACAGGTGAGAGGTGGAAAAGAGGATGGAGGATGAGGAGAAGAGGATGCAGGATAGACAAGAGTACTTTGGTTTACATGTGACATTGAATGCATCATCATTCAAACCATTACCTTTGCATGTGGCCCGTGACATCAGTCTGCCAATGGTTGATCTCATGGGCGACCACTCTCCATCAGCACTGCAGAGCCTGTGGCTGACTGGGTAAGGGTATCGGCCCGGGCCGCAGTGATAGGTCAGCACGCTGCCCTCCAGCCCTCCCTGTACAAGAAACACATGGTCACTTCTGGAGCTACATTAAGCAACATGAAGCTTTCCAGTAAAGAGATGCTTGATTTGTTTCACTTTGAAGACATAGTTCCTTTTTTTCATGAAAATAACTAATTTTTTCATCAGAAAATAACCCCCTTAAGCGACTTTGACCTGCATGCATGATTTATACAAAATTGTATATTTTTTACTTTTTTTTTGTTTTGTCATTGTTTCTTACATGCCACATTCTTTTTTACAGTACTCCATTTTGCCCCCTGTTTTGCATTGTTTTACATTTCTTTTAGCCTGAAATTGTATTATTATACATGTGTTTGTTTTAAAACATAAGAAACAACTACATCAATGCAGCAGAGCTAAAATAAATTTAAATACACACTCATATCTTTCAATTTGGTGTTAGGATGTACTCGCATCCTGAGTGAAGTCAATTAAAAGGTGTATTAACTTTTTTAATAAAGCTGCAACTAACAAATATTTTCACTGTGCATTAATCTGACAACTATCTCGATTACATTATTGTGTGGTTTTATAGATAGATAGATACCCATCCCAAATTTACAAAAATGTCCAAAAAGGTAATGTCTTTAAATGTTTGTTTTGTCTGCCCAACAATCCAGAAACCAAGACGTTATCACATTTAAAACGATGAAAGAGAGCAGAGCAGTGGTCCCTCATTTTAAAGAAGCTGAAACAGAATGGTGTTTTTAGAAAAATAATTTATTATCAAAATTGTCTGTGATTACATTTCATGTTGTGCGCCTAATTGTTTATTAATGATTAAAAATAATATTTTAATATAATCAACTAATAGTTTCAGCTGACTTTATTGTTTTTACCTGTGAGTAGGTGACATGTCCACCTTTGATGCTCTCTGTGGTTGAGCAGTTCAGAGGCTGTGGGTCATAGTATTCATCTTCATAATTATAGTCCTGCAGATACACTAGAACACAAACAGTAAAAGTGTTGGTGATAAGCATGCGCACACAAGCAAAAAGGGTACACAGACACATGCGTCAACAAAGCTATATGGTTTCGATTCATATGAATTTGATATAATCATACTCAAGTGTGCCGTAAAATTGAAATGCTCACCCTCCTGGAAAGCGGTGAAGAGTAGGATCCATAGTATGGGCTTGACATACATGACCAGAGTCTGTATCAGTGGTATTTGTGTCTTTGAGTGATAGAAAACAAAATCGAGAGTGTCTGTATCAACCTGCAGTCAGTTTATTTGATGACTGATTACCCATTAACACAGCAGCACCAAACAGGGAAGCAGGGATTGAGCAATTTAGGGCAGAACACAGATTAGAGCTGTTAGTTTCATTTTTTGGTTGCATTAGTTTTATCTGTGTCTCTTGTTTTAGGATTCTGTGAAGTCTAGTGGTGCCATTCTTACAGTACTTATTAACTTGATGCCAAGAGTGGCCTAAAAAAAAAGCAGCTCCAAAGCGTATACATTAAAATATATTAGGACACTCAACTGCAATGCCATAAGCCAGCTTTGGAAAACTAATGCAATTTCAAATCTTACAATCTCTTTAGCATCTTTTACTATTATTACCCATTCCCAAACCTAACTGAACCCTACACTGTTTTTATTTTGATGCCTAAGAAATGTGTGTAATGCTCATTTTGTATATTTGTGTATGTTTGTATTTGTGTGTTGGTGCACCTGCATGCTCAGGTTGGGGCATGCAAGCATGCGTGTGAATTAAACATTTTAGGATCTTAAAAGATCATTATCGGGATTATGGAGATTTAACAGGGCCCCCCACCTCCATCCTCACCCTTTCTCCCCTTCCCTGTCCTCCCTCCCCCCTGCGAGGGGCTCAGTCCTCTCAGCTGACTCGGCTTTGTTCACCACTGTGAAGGAGTTTCTGAAAGTCTTTTGTAACCACTCACACGCCATCAACAAATAAGACAAATACAGGTTGATGCTGCTAAAACAGAAGAAGAATAGCAGCAAAAATGGATATTTTTTAAAAATGGAGTTTGAAAATTGATTTATATTTTGTTATTCTTTACTTTTTTAAATGGATTACATTGAGGGCTGTCCCACAAAGGTTCCTGCTGTACTGGAGGATTGAAGGCTGTGAGATTGCTACAATACATCTCAGTGGAAGTTTACAGCAGGAACAATAAGTGAACAATGTTGAGAAAATTCAGAAAAACATCTTAGCACTCCCTCATGTAGAATGGCTCTCTTCACAATGTCACCACTGATGCATTTATCACGACATCTGGTTCTTTAAGAGGAGCACTGAAAGAGTGACAGAGGACTAAAGATGTCTGATCTCAGCCAAGTTGCAGTATACTCAGACTCTTCAGATATCTATAAGGTGAGTGAGTATGATGAAATGGATGATGGTGGTTAATGATGGCACTGCAATGTGGTAATTTATTTAAACATTTAGCAGGAGATTGGTCAGCACACACGTTGTAAATTAGAGCCTATTTACGGTCCATTGTGAATATCAAAGAAACAGACTCTTCATTTTGGAATTGCTGGCTTTATTTTGACTGGGTGGTGTTTTATTTTCTTTACAAAATATGTTAATAATTAATTTCAAGCCTTGGGAACCTGTAACCCTGCTATGGTATTTCTATTTGTGTACAGTCCAAAGTCATTGTCTTGCATTGTACAATCCTGCTTTTTAGCTGTGTGATTTGGACCAGGTGATATTTTTATGCTGAAAAAAAATGTTTGTCTCATTTATGCATTATCAGTGTAAATGTAAAAGTACTGTATGGGCAGTGGTGGAATGTAACCAAGTACATTTACTCAAGTACTGTACAGTACAAATTTGAGGTACTTTATTTATTTCTATGTTAAGATACTTACATTACATACTTCTAGCCAATTACATCTCAGAGGGAAATTTTTCATCCCCTTCCTGTCCAGAAATCCAGTGATAGTTCCCTCAGTAGTTGGTAGAGACCAACAACAGAGCTAAAAGACAGTGAACATTGTATTTATACTCACCAGTTGGCCAATCACGCAATTCCAAATGAATGACACTGTTGCTGTCTAACAATTTTGCTATATCAATTAAAAAAGAGATATAGATTTTTTTAGATTATTGTGTTTACAACTTGTTTCTGCTAGAAGCCATCATTAGGTGACTGACCTGACTGAGAATGAGTGGAATGGGACTAATGTCCATTACAATGTCTGGCTAAGGTTAGTTAACATTAGCAAACAGCAGCAATCATATGCTACTTATCATCAGAAATCAGAAATACTTGATTGATCCCTGAAGGGAAATTCTGTGTTGCAGTTGCACAAATAGTATAAATATCAATAGAAATATAAATAAAGAAATATAAGGAGTGTGGATATGTATGGTATTTACATAGTTTACATAGTTAAAGGAATGTTATGATACAGTATTTACATAATTAAGGAGTTGTAAGGGTGAACAGTAATAATAACAATAAAAATAATAATAGTAATAGTAGCAGTAGAGTATTGAACTAGGCCATGTAAAGCTGTAGCAGCAAAACCCTTAAGCTTGTTTTTAAATGAGTGTATTCCATTGCTAATATTATGAATTCCGATTTTTATTTGAAAAAGTAAGAACAAATATTATCTTTTTTTGCTTATAAATTATCACTTGTACAAATATTTTGTCTGTAACGGTTTGAATTTTTAAAATGACAATTTTATTTATCTACTATTTATTTATGTATTTATATATCTAATCCTTTCGGTTCTGCTTTCCGCAGAATGTGTTCTGCAACCCTGCCTTTGAGCTGGAGGGGGAGCGGGAGGAGAGGGTGGAGGGATTCAGGACATCCTCGTCCACCCCTGAACCAATCAAACCACCAGCTAGTGAGTCAGCCAATCAGCTTGCTGCTTTCTGTGCCTAAACTTGAACTGTATTAGACTGTGTGTTTGTATTGGATTAGTAACATTATTGCATCATCTAATGTCCACCTTTAACTCCAATTCTCTTATAGAAGTGTGTGCGTAAAACATAGTTGCTATGGTTCACTGTAACCCAGGATAAGGGGGAAATTCACCAATTGTAAAAGTTAAAAATCTGTTCACTGGTCATGGTTTGTCTGTGATAACAGTAGCTGTGTCTCCTGTGGCTCTGGAAGAAGTTTCTTGAAAACAGATGACATTATAATGACATTGTGATTTCATCATGGTAATCTCCGCTTGGGATTGGATACTAACTGTATAGAAGCCTGTATTTGAAACTGGAGGTCTAAATGTGTTTAGCCAGCAGGGAGAGACTAAAGACAGTACCAGGTTGCATTATGGGAAATATAGGGTCCTTTGTTTTTGGTGTTTGACCCATCACCAAGTACTTAAAGTATTTTGGCTTCTGCTGCTTTGATTTTAATAATTCTTGTTTCAATCTGTATCTCACAAGTCCAATAACTTTATGGAAGGGCAATAAAGATTGCCCTTCAACTGAAAACAGTACCATACCGGTATGATCAAATGAATTACACAATATTATAGTATTTGGTATCTGGTTGCAAAACCAGGCAAAGTTCAGTTTAGCTTTCATTTTGATTAATAGTAAACTGTGAGAGAGGAGCATAGCTGACATGGTAACAAGTTTTTTTCTCAGCTTTGGAGAATTTAAGTCTAGTAAATGAAAGGGGGAAAGGAGTATAATATGCAAAAAAATCATGACTTCTGGTAGCAATCACAACCTTCTTTGTCACATACCTCACTTCTATGAACATGTATACACTGTTATTTAGGTCTACGCTTGGGTCTGCGGGGCCCGGGTTGTGGCTGGGGGGTGGTGGTGGTTTCTATTGCGGCCCTGCTCCTGTTAACAGCCCTTGGACTGGCGCTGGCCCTCATCATCACACGTGAGTCACTGCTGCGCCTCAGATCAGTCATCACAATGAAAAAGAAGTACCTGAAACTGATTTAAAGGGTTTATTACAGATCAATGTTTTTTTATAAATTCTGATTGCATACCAACAGTCATTCCTATCTGTGCTTTCATGCAAAATGAAAACATAAAGTACTATGATTTTACCAATACTGCCATTAGTACTTCTACTGGATAGGTACTTGTGGGAAGAAAAACTCAAATCTCAGTATACCTGCCATCAACTCTAATAAGAAACTGACCTTTTACATGTATGCAACAGTAATAATTTACAGTGCTTCATTACTTATTCTTAACATTTCAATAGATTAAATCCTCAGAAATTCATCTATTTGCTTTCTTTATTCATTTTATTTCTAGAGCTTCTCTGATTAGTCTCCCTGTCATGCGTCATGTTTCAATGCTGTCTTTGTCCCTCATTTAGAGATAAAGGGCCAGGCTGTGGAGGATCAGTTGCAGTCCACCAGCCCTCCAGACCGGCTGAATGCAGGAGATGGAGGGTCCCATAATCTATCCACAATCTCCGCCAACAGAAGTCAACAGGAAAGTACATCTGCACCACAGCCCACTAGGATCCAACCATCTGAAACACGTGAGCTAAATCGTTGTTACTAGGGCCTGTTGTAAATCAATATCCAAAATGTGTCAATTTCATGTCCATCCTCACACACTACAATGTATCTTTTCTTTATCTAGAAGCCCTTTCCCTTTTTTGTTACTGAAACAATGTATTCCTTCTGTCTCTCAGGCTGTGGAGGGGTGTTGACTGACTCAGAGGGCAGTTTCAGTTCTCCAAACCATCCTGGCTCCTATCCGCCCAACTTGTTGTGTGTTTGGGTGATCCGTGTCCCACCCCCCCACTTGGTCCAGATCCACGTTTCCTCTCTGACTGTAGAGGGGCCGTCTCCCTGTCTGTTTGACTGGCTCGAGGTGCAAGAGCAGATAGAACACAGCTCTGTGGTCACCAGGTGGGTCCAGTCCTCCAGTTTCCATTCCGAACACAACAGCGCAGTTTCTCGTCAGATGTTATTTTCATAGTACAATGCCTAGGCCTCTCTTCTAAAAGCTTATGCTTCTGTTGTAAGAAGACCTTGCACTTTGCACTCCACAGTTTTGGTTACTTGTAGATTTTTCCATTGCACTTAGTGTCACTCTGGAGAGGAATAACAAAAACTATCTCACCCAAGTTGTTTAAGTGTTTTCAGGACTTAACTATTGAAGGAGAGGCAAAGAATGGATGGGTGTTCTGGTAAATACACATTTGAGTGTATGAAAATCACTAACATTTAAAACTCAAATTAACATGTGCTTGTCTCATTTTTGCCAAACTAACTTTTCAAACATTTCCATATACATTCTCCTTAAATTAATGGAATAGGGTTCATGTCGTTACCTTCAATTGTTGGTAGATGGCACTAAAGGTCTGTGCATAACAGGAGATACAGCTTCTTGGAAAGATTTCAATACATGTGGAAACGTTGAACTTTTAGCTTACTCGAATTCTCGGAAAGTGTCGTAACACAATTCATGAAATTCTAAAAATGTTACATAAATGGCTCACAAATCCCTTTTTTCAGTGCAAAGTTCAGACTCGAGTGGCAACTCCAAAGCTGGCATATGGAGAAAAAAAACAGAGATTATTCAATTGAAAGGTTAAGATTATTAAAAGGTTTATTCTTCTCTCCTGCAGGTTCTGTGGAAATGTACCACCACCGACAGTCAACACAAACAGCAGCACAGTGTGGGTCACATTACGCTCTGATGGCAGCATCGCAGGCAACGGCTTCAGTGCACAGTACAAGGCCATTTGGCCTGGACACAGTCAGTAGTGTGTGTGTATCTCTTTTACTCATCCCCGTTTGCATTCATGTGCATGTGTCTTTTGTCTCTCTGTGTCTTCTCAGAGAGTTGCTCCAGAGAAGAGTTTTTGTGTGACAGTGGACGCTGTCTGCTGCCTGTGTCTGTGTGTGATGGTCATCCAAACTGTCATGACCTAACAGATGAGGCAAACTGCACCTATAAACACAAAGGTTGAGAGCATGAAAATAAAGTTAAAAACAGAACACACAAGTTAAACACACTTGAAAAGGACACATGGACATGGTTTGTTTTACAGAATGTGGTGGGCAGAAAACTGGGCCGTATGGTTATCTGTCCAGTCCAAACCACCCCAGGCCTTATCCCCACCAGCAGGTACAATCTTAACCACGTTGGACTGTCAAACACACTCCATATTGGCTATTACAGGGCAGTGAAGCATGAGTTTTATGTTTAATCTGGTGTTCTTCGGTTTCTCATCAGTTGTGCATATGGTCTATATCTGTTGAGGAGGGTCACGTCATCACACTGAGCTTCAGTAACTTCAGCCTGGAGACTCAAGATGTCTGTGAGTTTGACTATGTGGAGGTGCACGACAATACTGGAGCTGGAAGGGTGCTGGGAAGGTTAGACCCACCAGAGCCTTATCTTTGTTTTCAGCCACCTGGACAGTAACTTTTGCTTTAATTGTCATTTTCTTGTTGTTAAAATCCTGTGTTGAGGGTAAATAAGGGCAAATATGTGTCCTCCTTTATGTGAGTAATATAACCACAGTGTTTTGAAGCATCTTTTGTCTCCTTTGTCTTAGGTTTTGTGGTACGAACTTCCCTCCAGACCTGACCTCCTCTGGTACCCACATGACTGTTATGTTTGTGGCTGATGAGGGCGTGGCCGACAGCGGCTTCAACGCAACGTACAAGGCTGTGTCTGTCCTAGGCAGTGAGTTCTTTGTTTTAGAAAGCAAATTCCTATTTCACTTGATTGTATCGTTTCCCTACCCCCCATCCACCTCTCTTTTGTGTGTTTCCATCTTGATTTAAAGGGACATGTGGTCCCAGCCAGTTTGCCTGCAGTACTGGAGAGTGTATTCAGCAGCAATGGCTGTGTGACGGATGGAACGACTGCCCTGATGGAGCAGATGAGCAGGGCTGTGGCAACTCCACCTACCCTCCTTTCAGTGAGTCCGTTATCTATCCTCTGCAGTGCTGTGGAGGAATGTTTGGCAATGCAAGACTATCTCTGTCCTTGATCAGTCATAGATACAATGGTTTTCGTTTTCAGAGTTAGAGTTTTGCTGTTGAGATCACACTTAAAATAAAAAATTAAAAAGCCTGTCAGCATAAAACTAAGGAAATAAATGCTTTCATTGGTTTCTTAGAGGCAGGAAGTAGACTAAATAAATGTAAAATAATACAAATGATTTATTTTCTCCATGCCCTCAGCTTCATCGTGTGAGTTTATAGAGGTAGAGATGTGTCAAGGCCTCAGCTACAACCTCACCTCATTCCCAAACATCTGGCTGTCTATTACTGATCAGAGAGAAGCTGCCACACTCTTGCGACAGTACCGGGTAACATCTATGTTCATGACTTAACTTGTTGCTGCTGTATACTCTTTAAAACACACAATGCATATACCGACGGCATTGTAACAACTATACAACGGTTTCAAGTCAGACATTCAACCTCAAACACTCTTTTCTCCATTTTGTCTTCCAGGTACTGATGGAGCTGGCCTGCTTCGAGCAACTGCGGAGGCTTTTGTGTGGAATGTTTCTGCCCCAGTGCAGTCCTCAGGGTGGCATCCTCCAGCCCTGCCGCTCTGTCTGCTCTTCTGCTGAGCAGCAATGCAGCCAAGCCCTGGATCTCTTCTCCTTCAGCTGGCCCTTCAACTGCCATCTCCTGCCTGACTCACTAGACCCCATGGAGTGCTCGCTGCCTTGATGCTTAATGATCACCTCACCTCACGGTCTACTTTTTCAAATACCATTTCACACAGATGTTTCGCAGTGTTTGAGAACCAAAAAGCCTTCATTGTACAAACTGAGGACTCATCTTCTAAACACAGACCTGCGGGTCCACAGCTTTTAAAAGTTGTTGTAAAAAGTCCCTTTGACTTGTAGCATGACAACAACCCGCACTACTGTATGTAAAGCTGGTGGTAAGCTACAGTTATTAGCAGTGGCTATTTTTAAAAGCTTTAAAGTTTGTAAAAAGTTTTGATTCAGGTACCAAGTGAAATTAAAGTTTTTCATTCCCTTTCCCCCTATTTATTGCTTTGATGTAGTGATGTCACTTATAAAGAATTATTACAGAGAAAATACCTTTAAAAACAACCTTTATTGCATCAACACACCACATGATTAGCTTGTATCATTTCAGTGTTTATAGCTGTCCAGATTTGTTTTACTGTGAGATCAAAAGTGGCCATGAGCTAAATCACCCTGGAAGCCATGATCTCTGTCTTAGAGAGGCAAAGTCCCTCCCCTTCTGGTGGACCACTACTTGGAATTGTGCAAATTACACATATATTTGTTAATTTATAAGATAATTTTGCAAGTCAATAAAGACAGTTTGTTGTGAAGTATGTTAAGACTACACAGCCAAAGGCTGCATATGACATAACTTCCTCTCTCAAGCCAGGTGCAATCTAAAAACGGTGTGCACGGTTGACAGGTTTCCTCAGAATGCTGTCTTAATACAGCCATAACTGAGACTTCACAACACCTTTCCTTTAATCAGTGACATCGTCACAGCTGACCACCATGTTTATACACATGATCCATTCAAGAGAGATTCTTAGACATCCGAGGCTCAGAAAGTTCACAATTGAAAAAATGAAATTTACCTTCATGAATGAAAATATTTTTGCATTTACCCTGATTCCGGACATGAATTTGCTACACATCTGTGAGTCACATTAAAAAGTTGTGCCTCAGTATTGTAAGTGTAGAGCAGGTTAAAGAAATGGCAATTGAGCTGCTAAAGAGGGACGATAAGTTTCAGGGTATGGTCTAGAGCGACGGCTGTCAGGCCCCACACTCGGTGCTTCCCGTTACGAAACACTGGGAGAGTGTATCCATACTTGTCGCCGGTGCGGAAGTGTGTGTAGCCACGGTTCTGAGGGTTGCATAAGTGGGACAAGGACAAGGTGAAAATCTCCTCAACCTGGGACAGAAACAGGTAAAGGAATCACAGTTTACAATTTTGGATCTAACTAGAAACAAGAAAAGATGTGGGTTTCTTAAGTTTTGTTTACTTGTGTAAACAGATGTATTTGTAATTTGCTAGTTTAAACAGACAGAAAACATTGCTGAGAAGAAAAGGGCAAATGTTAAAAAAAATGTAGGCTATATTGAACTCTGAGAGTAGATGATATGAAACCAAGTCACCCAGTAATATACCTTTAATGTTAATTAGGGCAGGGTATGACGGGGGAGTGACAAAGAAAGACCATTTTATTTTGCTTTCTACTAGTACATGTTCTGGAAAAATTCACTTATACAACATAACTTAAATACTTAACCCATCATCTCCACAATGTTCAAAAACAAAATCTCCAGTAATTTACATATGTGGAAACCTACCCCGCTCAAACAGATATAAATATACAGAAGTGGTAAAAATATTATTATACCTCTCCAGGGTTTGGTTTGAAGGACAACTCCTCAAAGGCGCCAAGGTTAGCCAGCACAGGCGCTATCATCATCCCTGACTGGTGAGAGAGACAAAAAGACAAAACAGAGTCAGTATTCAAAATTATAACATTTAAATAATGATTAGTGCCTGTGTAAGTGACACAAAATCATGAACTTTGTTCTTGATTTTCAAAACCGAAGGAGGGTCTGGCTAGTCCACACAGCATTCTGGGATGGAAGAAAAACATGCTGAGGTTTATTGGAATTTCTTTAAAACCAATCACAATCGTCTTGAGCAGTGATAAGCACCGGATGGAGCAACTGTGCCTGTGCAAAATAGCCTCCTCAAGAACTTATTTTGGTTGAACATGTGCTTGTTCAAAAGTATTTTTAGTTGTGCAACAGAAAACCCAGATTCAACAGATAGTCTAGCTAGCTGTCTGGATTTTCCTGAAATCTGAGCCGGCAGCAACGGAGCAATCCCCTAAATGAATTATGGTCGATATAGACTATCTGTGGCCTAACTTTGTGAGAAAGCAGAGTTTATATAGTAGTTGACAAAGAATGAGAGTCAATGTATTTGGAATATTTCTGGGTTTTGGACAGCTGGTCAAATGAAAACAAGCAATTTGATCATATTATCTTGAGGTCTTGGAATTTGTAATGAGTATTACTTACTACTTTATTTTTCACTGACATTTACAGTATGAATAATCAAAATAACTAAAATAAAATAATTGTTGGTTACAGCCCTACTGAAGCCTTTAGGACCCTTTTTAAAGCTAATTAAAAAAGCAATTAAACAAATCGCTCCAATTGAGAAATCAGTGGCGCACAACCACAGTTTTACAATACTCACCATAAACATAGACAGCAATAATTCAATCTAATCAATTCATTAAATTATTTGTACTCTTAAAGACATGACAGCACTTGCACTTACCCTGTCCCTGAGAGGCTTCAAGATGCCCCAGACCTTCTCGGTTGCCACAGAAACACCCAGCTCCTCGTTCGCTTCCCTTAAAGCGGTGGCCACCAAATCTCTATCTGATGGATCACTCTTTCCTCCTGCAAAGCTACAAATGACACAATAGAAATGAGCACAGATATAGTAGTCTACTAGAGCTTTAAAATAATTTACTAGTTTCTAGCCTGCCACTTACCTGACATCACCTTTGTGCCTGCCCTTCAGCGTGCTGGAGCGCAAAGTGAAGAGAAATGCTGGCTCCCCCTCAACAGAGCACAGAGAAACCAGAACTGACGCCCATCTCCCCTGGTTCTTTCCCTGGCTGTGACTTGTCCCTTTTCCCCCCTTGTCCACGTTGTACAGCTTCAAGTTGGGCCCCAGGCTCAGTCGACACCTGTTTTCATTCTTCAGGGATAGACAGTCTCTCCAGGCGTCTGCTACGCGAGGGGCAGCCTGATGAACTGCTCTGGTTTTGTGAGAAGAGAGGCTTGAGGGTTGTTGTCTACTATGAGAGTGGTTCAAAATCCATGGCGTATGTGTCAACCAGCTGAAAGGTCTAACAAAGTGCTGTCTGCAATATACATAGCTTTGAAGAAGGTTACACTGAGTCGCAAAGGTGAAACTCAGTGAAGGCTGGTAAATATCCCTAGGCCTTCGCCAAGGTTGAAGACAATTTGGGTTGATTAAACAGTGCCTGAAAGTGCTCACAGCTTTGAGGTTTTGAGGTTCTTCCACTACAGTGCATTTCCAAGAGTCAAACTCCCGTTTGGCTTTTGCAGAAGCAGAAACCTGAGGGAGGTAATGACTGGACAAAATGGCTTTGGATGAAAGGTCTTGAAATGAAGCCACTCTCTGCCTCTGATTATCACAGTCCAAGTTAAATAAAGACAACTGTGTTGAACGGGATACAGTCTCTGTGGTCAAGGATGACCCGTCCTTACTTCCATAGAACCCTTCATATTTCCTTCCCTTCACATCTCTTGCACCCTGCCATCCAGCAGCAGTGTGCTCAGAGAAAGCAGAGAGGTGGGATTCTCTCAATAGCAGCAATGGCCTTATGGGACAAGACCAAGTCAGAACCTGGGGGCTCCTAAACATCCTATGAAAATAAATAGAAAATCGTAAAACCATCAGTCAACGAGGCTCATCGTATGTTAAGTTTGGGCTATTACAAAGCTCTGGTGAACCACAAATGTCTCACGTTTGGGTGAAAATGTTAGCATTCATGAGTTGCTGATGTTAATTTTCACCACTGTAATACTGTTACGGATCCGGAAAACTTAGCTATGTAATCTTAACTTCAATTCTTCAAACCCACGAAGTGCAACTGTTGCCTCTAAGTTTGCTATGGCTAGCTAGCTAGTGTATAAGTTAAGTTGCAGTCACACTTTGGCCTAACGTTAGACCTGCTAACGTTAAATAACATTAATGTTACTTACGTTAGTTACATTTAAAGTACCACGTTTGTTGGCTTCTCAACTGCCAGCTAAAACTACCAAAAGCGCGTTTACTAGTCGTCAAGCTCGTTGGTTTTAAAATCGGGTGTCGAAGTGTAGCGTTAGCTAGCTAATGTTCCACAGGCTAACTAACATGCTAAAACATTAGCATAGCTAAAGATGGCAAAAAAACAGAACAAAGCAATGTTAATGTGTCCCAAAGCTAAACTTTAAATGTGGCCAATGGGAAGGATCCCATATGTCCTACACGAAGTCAGAAAACACGCCAGTGACCCATTTTAATACTTGAAATGTAATTTCAGAAGCAAAAAAACACTCACCTTGACAGTTGGTTCAACAGCAGCTGGCTTTTCACCCAGCTAGCCAGCTGCCACTAGGTAATATGGCACATAGAAGCTTCATACGCGTCAGTGCCCTCACTGCGCTGTGGCGACACTATACTCTATTAACAACTCTTTAGCTTGCATTTACTGCTTATGAAGAATGTTGGTAAGACAAAACTCTTATTCAAAACATTATTTACTGATGAAATCACTGGGAAACTTGTGATGGGATGATGTCAGTTGTTGCACATTTACATCACCAGGCAGAGGAGAAAAACCAGTCTGTCCTCATTGCAATCCAAATTAACCAGGCCTAGATTTAAAACACGTGTTCAATATATTATTAATTTCTACATCACTGTCTGCCTCTTCTTAGCTCTAAACATGAGGCCAATATGATTTAATTGTTGCTCATTAGTTAATTTTAACAGTGAAAAAAGTTGCCATTACAGTAGGCTAGTTCATGGGACCTAGCTACCATTCATCATTTGAAAAACTGGGAAGCACCTATGACATAAGCGAGAGAAACTCCTCACCCCACCTGTTATACCAGTCCCACACTGAGTCCAGGCTGTCTCCATTTTTAAGCAACATGAGTTTCGTGTGAACTGGCATTTCAGCCTTGCTGTCTTTGGATGTCTTTGCTTTCACTTAAAAGACATGCTTGCGTTATTTCTAGTTCTGTAACCTAATTAAACAGGAAAACTTGTGGTTGTCCATACATCCAGGTCTGACCTCCAAGAAATTCAGCTTATTCTTCTGTGTTCCAGCCAACACCATATGGCTTCAGCCTGGTCTGTAGAGGAGACCTTTGTCTGCTCAGTATGCCTGGACACACTGAAGGACCCTGCCACTTTACCCTGTGGACATTCATACTGCCTGGCTTGTATCCAGAGCCACTGGGACACGAGAAACAGCAAGTGTCAGTACAGCTGCCCCCAGTGTAGGCAGGTCTTCAACCCTCGGCCTTCACTGGCTAAGAGCACAGTGCTGGTGGAGGCTATGGAGAAACTGAGAACCAACAGCCTCAAGCAAAGCTCCTCCACTGTTGTCTCCTCTACCTTGCCATCAATGCCTATCTACCTGGATGTCCTACCAGATATAGGGCCGCAACAGGGCAGCATGTACCCTCAGCTTCCCACAGTGGAGCCCAGGCCCTGCCCTCACCACCACCGACCCATGGACCTGTTTTGTCATGAAGACAAGGACTGCGTGTGTGAGGTGTGTTGCCAGCATGGACACAAGGGTCATCGTGTGCTGAGACCACAGGAAGAGAGGAAGGAGAGACAGGTATGTAATTAACAAGGCAAATACCACTAGGGTGATATTAAATTATCAGTGCTCTTTTGTAGAGGGGCAGATGAATGAATAACTGTGTGTAGTATTTCCATAATGTATCTAAACTTGAAGTACCTCTTTTGTACTGTGCAACCCTGCGTGGAAGTTTTCTTCCTCTTCTATAATGCCAAAAATATTTTGTAACATCATAAATGACTCAAAAAGTACCATCTAGGTCCATTACTGCCCTGCAGTGTGAGGCCACTATTCTCTTCTATGTACCTACTGTGTATGTCTGTGTTTGTCTAGAAAGAGCTTGTTAAGATGCAGGTAGACATGCAGAAGAGAATCCGGGAAACTGAAAAGAGACTTATGGAGCTCCCACATGTTGCCCGCCAACACAAGGTAAGTAACAGTTGTGAAAGTTTGGTTCAGAAACCTTTGTAGAAAGTCATAATTTCTGATGTCTTGCTTGTCACATAGACATTGACTTCTTTGAACCATCTTCTCTTCCTCTCTGTGCACTGCCAGGCCTTGGTGCAGGCTCTAGAGCAAGAGAGCACAGATTTGTTCTCAGAGCTCGTCAACAACGTGAATCTAACAGGCACCCAGGTTGGTGAGGTCATCAGCACCCATGAGACCTCCTTAGGCAGCCAGGTAGAAGGGCAGATCTATAGACTGGAGCATGAGGTGGCACCGCTGCGCTGGAGGAGTGAGGAGCTGAGCAGGCTGGCCAGCATGCAGGATGACATCTGCTTCTTGAAGGTAATTGGCGTGAGGCGGGGTGTTGTCGGAAATGGATTTATTAAATAAAATGGGACGTGCTGCTTTTTAATTGTAATAATTTGTGCCATTTATCCTAAAGAATTTCCTCATCATGGAGCCGCTAGATCAAACGGGTGCCACAGAAGAGTCAATACTGAGTCAAGAGGAAGCGGTGGTAGCCTCCGTCCGCTCAGCCCTGAAAGAACTACAAGTGTCGATACAGAACACCTGCAAAGCCACACTGGCCAAGATTGTCACATTAGGTAAGTATTCTTCTCTTCTCTCCTCCTCACCACTCTCCTCTTCTTTAAACTTTCATTTTCTTTGTAGTTAATCCTGATCCTGTGGCTTCAACACCCAATGGTGCAGCAGTAGCTGACACTACAGCAGCTAATAACAGTGGTCAGGCCACCACACAGGACACAGGTACAGTAACTTAAAATCACCTAGTGGGACACAAGCATTCATACATTCAAGTTGAGAACAAGTTTGTTTTGGCTCTCAAAACAAATGCTCTTTGGCCTGAAATTGTTTAAATGTGGCTGTTAAAAAGTCCTTTAGTTCATATTTGGCTTCATCCTTCTCCCCCACCAAAAAAAAAAAAAAAAAGATGAGGATTCATCCAAACATCCTCCATGTCTTCAAGGTAAGAATAAAAGCCTGGTTCAGTACAGTAACAAAACATTTCAGCAATGTTAGATGTCACGGAGTTAAGATTTAATTTTGGTTTACCTTTTCCTTTGTTTCCTCTACCCCCATCTCTCTGGCGATAAAGCTTCAGCCCCCCCTTCACCCTTCCCTCCTCCTCAACCTCAAGGTAAATACAAAGTCATCAGAAGAGGCTTGTACATATCAATCAACTACTTACCTTTGGAGAAGTATAAAGTGGTATTGATGAATTTTGATCCATGATGATGATTGATGTATTTTATTTATTTCCATTGATGTATTTAATTTATTTTTTTCCTCTTTGCAGCTCCTGTGACAACAATGGAACTTGTTAATTCAGAACCAAAGACAAGAGAAGAATTACTGAAATGTGAGTCTGTCATAATACACAATATAGAAACACAGTGTCAAAGCCTTCAGGGGGTCCAGAGTCTTAACTAAAATGCATCCTCTTTCTTCAGTTCGCTTTGAACCCACCATGGACGGCAGCACGGTGTATCGCCATGTGCAGCTGTCAGATGGAGGTCATAAGGCCACGATGCGGGCTGAGAATCTAAACCTGCCAGACCATCCTGAGCGCTTCCACTTCTGGAGACAGGTTCTCTGCAAAGAGCCCCTGGCAGGGAGCCCCTACTACTGGGAGGTGGAGTGGACTGGCAAAAAGGTGGATCTTTAGACATCAGTGGTGAAATGGGTGGTTTCAGCTATGTGTATTCTTCATTTAATATAGATTATTGCTAAATTTGCGCAACCTTTATATAATCTTAAAGCACTAAAGTAGACCACAACTGATATGTGTGGATTCAGGGTCTGTTGATTGTAGAGTCCTCTTTGCCCAAATTAAGATTTAGTAAACACTTATCCAGTTTAAACCTGAGAGCCAAATAGAAGTGTCACACCAATCAGCAGTCTTCTAAAAGCTGAAAACTGGACTCAATATTATGTATCTTACCCTCCTTGCTAACCTTGGATATCAAAATGCTCATTGTTATGATTTTATTATATGTATGTCCACACATCCCAAAATGTAGCATTTCTGTTATTTATCAAGCGGTCACTGATTATCATAGTTTACAATAAGGCAGGTCCTGATGTGATTAGTGTAGATAATGCACCCAGTTCCCTCAATCCAGACCATTAAACATTCATGCACCAAAACGTTTAATACTTGGGACTTTGGCAATCCCCGAAATCAACTTTTCTTCTTGGGTAATATTTGTGGTTTTGAGTGAATTGTCTCAACTATTTAATTAATTGTTATTCAATTTTGTTTCCCATATTCATGTCCCCATCAGTATGAATTTTGACTATTTGACTAAATACCTGGAAAACTAAAAACATTTCCATGCATCAGCCTCAGCTGGACTGTGCTCTGTTAGCATGCTAACACACTTTAAACACAACCTGCTAAACATCAGCATGTTTGCATTGTTATTGTGAGCATGTTAGCAGGCTGACGGTGGCATCTCACAGAGATGCTGGCATGGCTGTAGTGTCTTAGGCCTAGCCCACATGTACACGTGCACAAACCAAATCGCAGCAATATAACCCTAAGCCTAAAGCCATGTTGACCAATCAGAAGCTTGAAAAAACGCCATTACCAGAAGGTTATGGCTATTGCTCAGTAGCACAGTCTGACATTGCTCAATATAGAGGAAGAGTAACTTGTAAAAACAACATGTAAAAAGTTCTGCAAGTTTAGAACCAGCCCTATTTTTGGCCACATCCACTGCTACATGTTGGGTATTGAAGATGAACTTTGGATTTAAAGCCACCAGGATTTTCTTCCTTTCCTAATTCATTTTTTTTCCTGTCCCACCATGCAGATTACCATTGGTGTGGCCTACAAGGAGATGGAGCGTAAGGGTTCTGATGACAACAGCCGTTTGGGCCACAATGCTTTGTCTTGGAGCTTGAGCTGGTCCGGGACTGGCTTCTCCTTCTGGCACGATGGGCAGGAAAAACTGCTGCGCTCGCCTAAGGCCCGGCGCATTGGCATCTTTCTGGACCAGCATGCAGGGATTCTGGCCTTTTACCACATCGCCCACAACAAGGCTGATCTCATCCACCAACACCAGAGCCAATTCACTCGCCCACTGTACCCAGGGTTCAGGTTCTGGGCAGGAGTAGGAGCTACAGTGACTGTTTGCCAATTGGATTGAGTTGTATATGGGTGATGGGCAGTTTTCTTTTTTTTTCTTCTATATTTTAGGCCTTTATTTTTATAGGACAATTGAAGTCATGAAAGGGGAGAGAGAGAGGGGGAATGACATGCAGCAAAAGGCCGCAGGTAGGAGTCAAACCCTTGGCCGCTGTGTCGAGGAGTAAACCTCTATATATGGGCGTGCACTCTACCAGGTCAGCTACCCAGGCTGTTTTTTGATATTTGTCTGGTTGGAATCATGTTCAAAATGTAATAAGGATGTAAATGTGCTGCTGAGATCATTAGATCTTAGAGAAGAAATAAACATGTTCAGGAATGTCATCATATTATTCTTTTGGCACCAGCTTTTATTGATGTTATCTTTTTTGATGATGTGGTCTTTGTAGGTCAATAAAAGAGCAGAAAAATCACATTTCATTTCCTTTTTTTTTAAACAAACTTTATTTAAAAAATAGTATAACTTAAAAGTATTGTCGATGGTTTGAGTAGCCAACTTAGTGTTAGTGTGAATAGTATATAGGATAATACAGATTCCGTAAACATACTTCTACCTTCTTATGTGACTAAAGCAACCACAGTACTGCTTCTCTTATCTTTGATCCCCACACTTAAGTGACCAGTGAATGCTTTTTAGCCCATGTATTTCTTGCTTTCTATGAGGAAACTTGTACGTCTTCTTCTTTCTTGATCCAAACACTATAGCCTTCCTTTTGTGCGAGTAAACTCAAGTAATTTAACACTATTCACAGGAGGACAGAAACTCTCATTTTACATGTAGGGGCAACAGCTTGTTGTGTCCTGCCCTGATTGAGAGTAAGACAAACTACAGAGATATAATGGACACACTTGATGACATGACTTATGGGTTCAAAATGTTTATCCTTAATTGGGGATTTACAAAATCTGGTATAGAAAAAAATGCAATGTCAGTGTTTAACATGCAGTAGACTGGTGTGATGGACACAAATATTCTGATCAACTATAACTGTCCTGTTATGCCCTTTTTTAAATTGGTGAATGTAAACAAATCTCTGCAGTATTTTCAGCACTGCGCAATAATGGGTCTCTCTGTCTTTGATACACAATATTACATTGTATGCACTTGCAAACACAGAGGAAGATATTATCTTTGTGTACTGATTGGAATGTTAAACCAGGTGGATAACTTGCCTTAGAGGATAGATGATACCTGGCCTACTGTACATCTACAAAACAAAGCCCTGAAGTGTGTGTGTGTGTGTGTGTGTGTGTGTGTGTGTGTGTGTGTGTGGCTTGGGTGTGAAACCCCTTAAAAATATATGAGTTAAGGTAAACAGGTGTTTACACATACAGGGCAAAAAGGGTGGATTGCAGTGGAAACAGGGAGGAGCTACAGAATAGAATTGATGGGAAATACTGTACATATATGTAGTATAGAGGTGTTACTATTGCCCCTACATCAGTCTATTAGACCTTCTGCCCTCTTGAAGCCATCATCAGTTGCCAGCATCACCATGCGAGGTGAGAATAAATAATAGAATTTCTTTTTCAAATTTCAGATCTTGTTCTTATGATTCTTTGTGGGTTTAGTGGCACTTGCTTTTGATCTTCTCCTAGCGATTGTATTAAGCTGTTTTTGTACTCTCATCCATCCCAACACAATACTTTGTTTTGTTGGTTTTTATTTCACCATGTTCCACTATCCTCACACTCAATATTATTTTTGACAGAAGCAAGGTTTAATCTACATTTGAAGCTTTTTTAAACATTAAAAATTAAATTTTTATAATGTATTATTTATGTCACCATAGACATAAGACTGAGGACAGCAATCCTTAGACTGAGGACAACATGGACCTGAGTGTTTACATTTTCAATTTCTTCAAACTAATTTTAGCAAAGACTGGATATTAGCTTATTAAGGGTGCATATAAAAAAGATACTTCCTGAGTACTGAACCTTAAGGAGTGCCATATGTGCAACTACAGAAAATAAGAATTTTATCTATGCAGCTCTACGAACCATAATGCTTGGCTGTTGATGAGAAAACTGAACTCCACATACAGTACAGAGCACCTCATCTCAGGGCGAAAAGTGATACCTGGCTGGCATCAAGAACAAAGCCATGGAGGGTGTGTGCTGCTTTTTTGTGGTTTTTAGAAAATGAGAGCCTCTGGTGATGAAGAAATACATCTCCAGTTATAAAGGCAAATAGGGTGGACAATAAAAAAACAAAAACAAGGAGGAGCGATTACAAAAGAGGAGGAATAAAAACGATAGGTAACAAGGGAGGGGCCATCAGAAAATATATATCAACGAATTTTGTCTCATGATCAGTCTTCACACGTTCCATCCTTTTGAAACCATCATCATTTACCAGCATCAACATGAGAGGTGAGGCTTGATACAAGTTGCAACTACAGCGGCATGATATTTAGACCTGAAATTGTCAGAGCTTCACAGGCAATGTGGACTTCAAAATGTCTTTTCAACTGAAAGCTCAGACATAATGGAATTAGCGCGGGTTAGAACACAATTTTGGGAATAAAGTACAGTGTATTGGAGAATAATTGTCTGACTTTTTGAATGGATGGTCTTTTATTGAAGCCTACAATTCGGCATTTTAAAATGAAAAACAGGACAGAAACAATAGTAGTTCAAAGTCAATTAATTGCCTGAGAAAAGCATTTGCAACCAATGCAAAGGTTTTTCTGGGTTTTATTGGTATGCACCTTTTTGTCTTTTACCCTCTAGCTATTTTATTGCTGTGTCTGCTGCAAGCAGCTTTCGGTCAGTATTCCTGGGACAATAGAGCCTCTTCAACAATGCCAACATCCAGAGGTAAGAAATTGTTGAGGAAATAAATATTTTCCTCTTGTCAATACATAGTCAATGTGTCTGCACATATTCTCATCTGCCACCTAATGTATTAATAAGTGTGTATGTGTGTTTGTGTGTGTGTGTGCAGTGTGTCTTTCGGATCTGACATCATGTGGCTGCTGTCTGATGCGGAAGCAGGTGGAGAGGATGGAGAGCTTCTTTAACATTAGCGTTAACGCAATGAGCAAGGAGCTGAAAAAATCAAAAACAGCCCTCAACAATATTAGAGGTAAACAACACATACGCGAGTTACACAAACCGAGAGACAGGTCAGAGCATAATTAAAATATCTTAAAGAACAAAACTGATCCCCTTTTTAGTCTTTCAGTCAGATAAATTCTTCTTCTCTGCATTTACAGAAAGCCGCAGTGCCTTCTCTGTCGCTCTCAACAATGCCAAACAATTAAGCTGCTTTGGCCCCTTCACCAACAAAACTGTGGTCATCTACAAACATGTCTTCATCAACCTGGGTGACAGCTACAGTGTGGAGACCGGTATCTTCACCGTTCCACGCTCCGGTGTCTACAGTGTCGCCCTCACTGCCTACAGTAAAGCTGTTTCTCCTTTTACTACCTTGGCAGTCTGCGCTGAACTGCTGGTGAATGGCCAGGTGATGACAGGAACAAGAGACATGAATATGGAAGACCTAGAGGACAGTGACACTTATGTTGTGGCCATCCAACTGAAGGCTGGGGACAAGGTGGCTGTCAACCTGCCCATTGGATGTTTCCTCTGCGATGACAGCACCCACTATAACACATTCACTGGTTTCCTGCTGCATGCTAGTGACTAAGTTAGGGAAATGTAGATGCTGAGGGTTTTGTATCAACTTTACTGAGGAGGTTTGAATCTGATATCTTCCTGTAGTGACAGTTGTGCTTTGTAGCCCTTAATTTGAACCTCAACACTGATTAATATCATACAGTCTGTAGTAGGTATCAGTGGAGAGTATTGTTGATCTTGTAACTGCAAATGATGTGTGATACAGTATGTCTGTAAAATCACAACAAAATAAATCATGATTTTAAACAAAATTGTAGTGTTATGAGGTTGTTTTGTTTTAATTCCCACAATGACACACTGGAGAGTCAAAAGAGAACTTTATTAACTTAGCATTGCAATCATATCACATTATTGAACTCACGGTGGACAGATAACTGTCTAGTGGTGGCTGTAGTCATCAAACAAAAAGGCCAGGACCTTAAGGACAGTGATGGTGCTATTGTGGCTTTGGAATTAAAGGCTGGAGACCAGGTGGAGGTCAACCTGCTCAAATGATGTTTCATCGGCGATCACAACAGCCACTTTAACTGGATTTATGCTAATTTCCTCTGAACCAACTCGTGCAGTTGTTGAGTCAGTTAGATCAAATCTGACAGCCCTTAATTTGCATCTGATCTTTTGTACTATCATTCATCCCAACAATGCTGTCATTCTTATTTTGTTTTATTACATCATGATTCACTACTCCTGCTGAGACCATGTCATTTATTAAACAAAATTAGTTGATTTTTATCTTTATAGACAAGAAATGTAGAAAAAGTATTACATGAAAAACTAAAGCAACAAAACACTATACATACACAACATACGTTGAATACAACATGTACGTCAAAAACCACATAAAACAAATTTAATAAACAATTAAATAAAACATCTAATGAAAGAAACATCTTAAATGAAACTACACAAAATCATAATAGGATGACACTTAATGAAATTATCTTAACCAAAACTACACAGATCCAACAGGATAAAACATATTTGGGAAATATTTTAGATGAAACACTGTCAGAAGGCAATCGGTGTCACACCACCACTCCCAACCAGGTTGAGTTCCCCTCATTAGCCAGTATTTCACCCACTAGCCATTAGCCAATATTTCATTAGCCAGCATTTTCCCCAACTAGCCATTAGCCAGTATTTCATTAGCCAGTATTTCACCCACAATACTCACAAACCTTTAGAACATGTCTTTTGCGACCTCAGCAAGATAAGACATTTCCTTAAGCAATTGGCCAATAAAAGTCCTGTTCATGCTTGCAATAGGCAAATAGATATGAGTTTTTGTACATTGTTATTTATATGAGGATTGGTTGGTTACTCCAGGATGAAAATTTTGGGATGGAAAGGTACATTCACTGGCACTATTTCAGATATTGCATAAAAATCTTTAATTTCTTCACAGCCTGAAAGCCAGGTTTGTATTCCACCTTTGTGTCAGATATCTGTTTGATGTCTTTCTTATTGTAACAGATGTTAATCTTTAAAAATGAATGAAATGATGTTATGTAAATTGTGATAGAAATATGAATTTGAAAAATCACTGTACTTGAAACCTACCAGTGAAATAAACCAGACTTTTAAACAAACTAGTTGGCATTGTGAGTCAGTTTGATTCAATCTCCACTACAGAAACACAAGATACAAAAGTGAATTCTACATTAGAGAAGTTGTTGACAAAGTCATTCTCAATCACATTACAAAACATTTTATTTTTATTTGTAATGCACTTTACATTTAAACAAAACATTTAATTGAAGTCCTTAAGTTACAGTTTTAAAAACCCTTAACAGTCGTACTCTTAGAAACTAAAGATAAATGGATGGCATATTATCCAGACAGATAAAATACAAGCCATAGTAATATTAATAAGAATTGGGACTGCAATAAGAAACAAATTGTTAAATCTTTATTTAAAGACCATAGTCCAACTTTAAATTGAATATACTGTTGCCTTTTTTGAAGAGCTCTTATTCTGTACATTATTCTGGCCACACACCCTATCTGTAATGAAAACAGTGAAGAAGTGTCAGGATGAAATGACATGTGACCTTTAGCACATCTATAGATTTCAAGCTTTTCTAAAGCCATTTTGAACATACTATTAATTTAACACTGCAACATGACATGGTACTCCCAAAAGCATAATCTTGAGCATATGAGTGCAGTCATTACTTTATTACTGAAGCAATTCTTCTTCTTCTCTTTAAATCACATAAGATGAAGTAGTATATCTTTACCGAATGATGGCCTGAGACCATAAAGCTAATTTGTGGCTTTTTCATGTTAAGAAAAAATATCAGCACAGCACATAAAATTGTTCATCATGCAGCTTTTAAAACTCCTATACTCGCCTGCTGAGGAGACTGCACAGATAGCTCTTGCCAGATGATAGGTGACACCTGGCCTGTAACAAAGCACACAAAGACTTGCAGGGTGTGTGCGGTTTTAGAAGAGAGAGCACCTGGTGATGAAGATTAAACATTCCCACTTCATACAGTTATGAAGACAAATAGGGCGGACAATTAAAAAAAAAAAAAAAAGGAGGAGCAATGCAGAAGAGGAGGAATAAAACTTAAATATGTAACATAGGAGGGGCCCTGAGAAAAATATATATCCATGACATTTCCTCTACTGATCAGTCGATCACACCCTCCATCTTTCTAAAACCGTCAACATGAGAGGTGAGACTTAAAATATTCACAGAGGTAGTAATGGGTCATATATGCAACATTACAGTAACAGGCAACTAATGTGAAGCTGTTTTTGACTCAAGTGCTACTTGCCTTTGCTCTGTTTTTACCCCCAGCTATTATACTGATGTGTCTGCTGCATGCAGCCATTGCTGTTGCACCTACATATCCATGGAATGGAATTGGCAATGGCAACCAAACACCGAAACCAAAAACCAACATAGACAATGGTAAGGAATTGTGGGTGCATAATCAGTGTCAGCATATGTATTCTTTTCTGCAAGTGTATTTATGTATGTTTCTGTTCAGCCTGTGCGACAGACGAGGGTTCTTGTAGATGCTGTGTGATGCTTAAAGAGATGAACAGGCTGAGGACGTATCTTAACACGACCATGAATAATTTGGAGAAGGAATATACACAAATGGTGCAAAGTCTCGACAATATTCAAGGTGAGTTACACAAAGCAGAAAAGAGTGCAAAGTATAAAAGCATCTGAAAGAACAAAACACACACACACACACATATACACACAGACACACACTTTAGACTTGTCTTTATGTTAATGAGACCAATGACTACTTTTTTTAACGTCTTCCCTTTGTATGTCCAGCCAGCTACACTGCTGTCTCTGTCGCTCTATTCAATGAGTTTAAGTGTCTCGGCCCCAACCAGTTCAACACCATCATCATCTACAAACATGTCTTCATCAATATGGGTAATGGCTACAGTGTGGACACTGGTATCTTCACTGTTCCACGCTCTGGTGTCTATAGCCTCGCCCTCACTGTTTATAGTGACTCTGGTTCTCCTGGTAGCATGTTGGCTGCCTGCGCCAGTCTGCTGCTGAATGGCCAATTGGTGGCAGGAACCAGAGAAATAAACATGGAAGACCAAGAGGACAGTAGCAGTACTGTTGTTGCCCTCCACCTGATGGCTGGGGACAAGGTGACGGTGAACCTGCCTGCTGGATGTTTCCTTTGCGATGACAGCAACCACTATAACACTTTCAGTGCTTTTCTGCTTTATCCTGAATAAGTTAGGGAAGCATAGTGCACTGTTGTACCAACTCTTGCCCTATACTAACATGGTTAGAGTCTGCTAGAAGAAACCATTCTTTGGTGCCTTGGAACCCTCATTTTAATTTGCTCTTTTTGAGGGAAGACAGTTTTTATTTTTAATCCATCACATCTGGATTCAATTTATGCAATTTGAATATCTTTCTTCTGCAACAGCTTATTTGTTTCTTGCTAAAATGATGTCTTGTAATGACTTGCCAAGAGTTACACCCATGCACCTGTAAAATGACAAGCAAATAAATCAGGATTTTGAACAAAGCAATTGGCATTATAGGTGATTGTGTTTATTAGATGTGTGATTAGTGTCTATTCTTGATCTAGTTTTGAAATTTTAATTTTAGTTAATAACTCATTATATAAATACATTTTAATAAAGACAATTATTCACAGTTTTGGTACTCTGTGTGTGACCCTTGCACAGCATCATGTGATGAAATTAAAATGAAAGCCATATCACCAGTCACCTGAAGTAGATTTCGTAATAAGTGTAGATTACAATACGATACATTACAATTAGGATCTTTGTTAACTTTCAGTTATACTTTTAAGGCCAAAGGGAGCTGTGCAGAAATTGCCCCAAGTGATGTCACTTCAATTAAATTTCAATTAAATTTTATTTATAGTATCAATTCATAACAAGAGTTATCTCGAGACACTTTACAGATAGAGTAAATTTATCATTTAAAAGTACAAATTACAATGACGATGCAATGAAATGTGTTTTGCCCTGGCCCTCTCATCTCATACGAACTATAAATACATTAATATAATTTAAATAAAATGAAATAATTTAAATAAAATGACCTGAATAAAGTAGTACAGTCTAATAGGTTGTAGAACCTAAAACTATCACAGCCATTACAAAACAGTGATGCCCCAAACATAAGTAAAATCAATATACAGAAAATTGAATGAAGACAATTACCTCTTCTGAAGAGTCCAACATGTTTTTTTAATCCTCCGTGTCCTCCTTGCATACTAGCAACTGCGTTATTACTTAGAATTCCTAAAACTAAATTTTCAAATTCTTTGCAAGCTAAAGATGAAAAAAAATGCAACAAATATAACACATTAGGGTACAACTTATCATTATTAATGAATTACAGTGTGAATTATAACATGTTCAATAGATTTGATACTGATAGAGCTCATGTCATATTAGTTTCTAATCTCTATATGTGCTGCAAACTCACTCCTCAGATGCCTGATTATTACAAACAATTAGTGTAATTTAGTAATGAATATAGTTTTTGACAAAACATGAAAGAATTAAGTAGTGACCACTAACAGTTAAATTACAACTAAATCTGGATTTACAGTGATAGCATCCTAATCCTAATTGACAACACTGACTAAGACTGCCCCCCCACTCCCATCATACACACATTCAGTTTAATGAGGAATTATGCACAAGTTGGAGTTGATGAGTTATTGATTGATTGATTGATTGATTGATTGATTGATTGATTGATTGATTGATTGATTGATTGATTGATTGATTGATTGATTGATTGATTGATTGATAAAGAACAATATTTCCTTGTTTGCTGTCATCACAATGCTGTATGATCGTTTTATTTTTGTATTTTGTCAGCTTGATCAAATGTGCAAGCACAGTTTGTGGCAAAGGGAAGGGTTATAACTTTAAGATTATTAATGTATTTTAATATATTTTACTTATATATTACATGAAAGAAAGAAGTGTCAGGAGTATCCATTCAACCACCAGTGCTCATGGAAGGGAATTCAATTCACGAAAGGGAAGAAGAATTATGACCAAGGAAGTCTTAAAAAAATCATGTCTTGTTCAAATCAAGGTTGTTTACAAAAAGTGATAAAACGGCCTATAATAATTAGGGCAAGACATTGGAAATACACCAACGCATGTTGGCTTGAGCTTTCCTCAGGAAGTAGTGACACAAAGGGAACTTTAAAGTGATTATAGCTTGCAGCTGTGTAAAAGTGAGAGTATGACAGAAACCACAAACCCAACACACAACACATGGTACAAAATGCAGCACTTAGCCCACCACATTCAATCAAGCAAAAGTCCAACAGACAACAATGGCAACATCCTCTTCAGTGTTTTTAGAAACATATAAAGAGGAATTACAAAAAACAAAAACAGATTATCAAGAGGATTGAATTACAAAAACATATACTACTTACTGACCTTTGATAAGGTCAGAAAAAAGTTAAAGGAAATAATGAAATTAATATATTTTGCAATTGTTGTCACTTCTTTTACACATACAGCACTGGGTTCTGTAGGACCAGACCATGAGGAAGCAAGAATTAGATTAGATCAGATTAGATTCGATTAGATGATACTTTATTCATCCCACAGTGGGGCAGCAGCGGTTTCCTACAATAAAAGAAAAAAAACAAACCAGTAAACACACATACAAACAGGCAAACAACAGACAATGAGCAGAGGCTGCTGAAAGAGCTGCTCAGGAAATGTTCCTTGCAGGAAAAGATAAAAACCTCAGAGAGAAATCTTAGTTCTTATTTATCTCTAACTTGTTGTTGGGTATTTCCCTGACTGGCCACTTGCTGACAATTGGCTTCATCACACGGAAATTTACTCTGGCACATTTTCACTTACATATCAAACAATCTTCGCTCTTTTATTATGTAGTAATTCAAAGCTCTGGTTTGAAATCACATCTGAGGTCAGGGGCACATCGCACATCACTTGCTCTCATGTGAATCATCTCCAGGATCGGAAGTCTGTTTTGAAGTGATGTGTGCAAAGCAAATATAAAACAACTGATACACCCTGCCCTCCATCTAACCAATGAGACCATGTGAAGAACCAGGTCAGTTGACTTGGGACTCAACACGCACAGGTGGCTGTAATATTGCAAATACACAAACAATGCACTGTCCCTGGAGATAAGACAATTTTAAAGGCAACTGTTAACACAGGAAACACCCTGTTATCCAGGACTTACAATAAGGATAGGAACATGACTGTGCGACTTCAGGTTAAAAACCAGCAACGATGAATGACAGCTGGAGCAGTTACACACACAGCTGACCTTAAATTCTGTAAACATATAAACAGTGACACCTCTTAACCTACTATAGAGACTCAGTAGTAAGTTTGTTGTTGTTTGTTGTTGTTTGTTGTTATTGATTGTAAATCGAGAGATTCTCCGACCAATCTCCCGCTCCAGTGTCCCTTCACTCGTGAACAAGACCCCAAAGTATTTAATCTCGAGACCCTCAGCCAGGGAGGCTGAGAAGTGTGATACCCCTGTAATTGGTACACACCCCCTGGTCCCCCTTTTTGAAGAGAGGAACCACCACCCTGGTCTGCCACTCCCAATGTTGAAAAGGTCTCACCTGAGACCACTTTTGGGAGACTCTATACCAGGAGCACAAAGCTCCCGACAACACAGCCCTCAGGTGCCTAGGGACACAAACCTCTCCATCACATTAAGGTGATGGTTCCCAGAGAGGCCCATCAAATCAATTTCTTAATTTTATACTTCTGTGGGTTTACAGCTGTGATTCACTTGATCCATAATGGAGCAAAAGTAAAAAGTGCCTCCATTACCAAACATATCCCAAATAAAGGCCATCATGATTTCTTTACTTTAAGAACATGGAAGGCCTTTATGAATTTTGAATGAATGAAGAACAACCGAAAGCTCCACAGGCCAAATCTTTTTATCAGTATTAATGTAAGGTGGATCCCAGCTTCTTTGTTTGCACACAAAACACATTTTGCACAAACAGCTTTTAGTTATGTAAGAAAAATATAAAAAAAGGCAATACCTAGTAGATCCTGTTAATGGCCTTGTGACTTACTGTATTATTGAATAAATATTGGCCCACAACACAAGATTATTTCATTCAATATGGATCCCAGTTTGGCCAACTAAGTATCACATATCTCAAAACACAACAAACCACTATCAATCCATCTGGGTTTACAACAATATATGAAGGCAAAGTAATTATTATAACACACAGTATCGCTGCTCTCTTCCTACTATCTCAGCATGAGAACCAGGTGAAGCTGTATAGTGTTCTCAGATATAGGCCTTTTTCAATGGCTGATAACACCATCAGCTTCTTTTGTCATCTGCTCTTTAGGCCATTATATCCTCAAGGACCACAATGGTATCTGAGCCACTGGTGTCCTCTAGGATGGTAGCAATCAGACACTGCGGTCCATAAGAGGTATTATAGTTCCAACAAAAGGGTGCTGAAAGGTGCAACAAGATTGTTTTTTCACACTAAAGGAAAACCATTTAGTGTAGACCTATTGTGGGTGTGGGTGTGTGTGTGTGTGGGTGTGTGTGTGTGTGTGCGTGTGTGTGTGTGTGTGTGTGTGTGTGTGCGTGTGTGTGTGTGTGTGTGTGTGTGTGTGTGTGTGTGTGTGTGTGTGTGTGTGTGTGTGTGTGTGTGTGTGTGTGTGTGTGGGTGTGTGAAGAGACGTCATTTACCACCTCAAAGGGGTGGATCACTTGAATTTCATCAATAAGAAGCTCAAACCGTCCGCTGCTTAAAAATCTTGCTCTCAGTCAACAAACTCACAAGAACTTGACATATATACTTTCAGACCACGGAGAGGGAGGAAAAAAAACAGTAAGTTTATGTTTACAATTATATAATTTAAAAAACAAACTCTCTGGTTGTCAACCACCAATCATTATATTCAACATTGAGCTAAAATGTGTTTGCTATTTATTGGGTATAATGATTGAGTGGTGAGGTTTTGTGACACAAAAGCAGGTTTGACAGGATAGGTTATGACACATGGAGTTTCAAGGTAAATTTTGAAATGTTGTTGTTATGAGTTATTTAGTATACCTTAAAGCAAATTCATTGATTAAGCAACTGGATTGACTGATATGCTATACTTCCTGTCACTTTTGATTGTTTGAATGATTTTACATTTACAACAATTACTTATTGGACATGCAACATGGAGAGAATTCTGGTTGGCAGAATGAGTTGGGGAAAAAACTAATGTGTTAAAAAAAAGAGTTGAGGCTGACATTAGCAAATGAACATCAGCCATGTTTGGCTAATTACGTTCAGCTTCCTTGTAGCTAAGCACTGATTTGGTTATTTTCATGCTTTATAACACGGTTAATTGTGTATGGAAAGAGTTGTAGACATCTAGGTTACATAAATTATTAATCCATCAGCATTTAAAGGAATATAACTGTATTTCAATTTAAAGAAGGTTCTTACTAGTTCCACATTGAAATCATTGATTTGACTATATGATTGTTAATGTAGATTTAAATGGATTTATTTTGATATTGGGATACATGCAGAACGTCTACAAAACAAAAAAAAATTGAAATGTGACCCTGAGTAGTCCAACAAATGATATTCACGGATTTGTAATTACTAATTTGAATTCAGAAACTGTAGAATCAAATTTAATTGTATTACATGTAAATCAAATTGTGACACTGCTCTGAGCTTACTTGGGTGTGAAGGAATCTACATGCAAACATGTATATAAAGCCATTCAAAGCCATGTGTTATGGTATTCACCTGTAACCATTATAATAGTGATGTTTTTGCATTTATATTGTAGCTGAGGACTAACTGCAGTTATTTGCATGTGTGCATGTGTGAAGCCTCTCTGGCCAATCCACGACTGATCCAACACTGAATACTTTTTTTTTTTTTTTTTTTTTTCTTCAGATGGCTGTATTACCACTTTTGTTCCTGTTGGGGTCGCTGTTTCACTGTGGTTGTGTGGAGGCCCAGTCCACAAGCGCCAGTGAATTACTGAAACAAGCTGCACGTAAGCCACACAAACTGCCACATATAATTCCTTTAATCTGGCACTCAACCAAACAGTACACACGGCACCATATTCATGGCTCATATCATCTGTCAGCTGCAGAATCCTTAGTTTGCAACCAAAATAGGTGGGCTTCTTTAATTTACTCAAGTGACCGTCCTGCTTCAAACTGACACTTCTGCCCTCCTTGTTGAACTTGTCACCTCTTCTTTTCCTCTTTCTCCATTCCTCCATCCTATTCCAGTCCAATGGAACGGACCTGTGACCTGTGACAAATGGGACTGCGATTGTGCCTTCAAAGAACGTGGCTGCTGCTGTGTAGCCAAAGACATGTTCCAATTAGAAGAGGACACCTTCATGAGGATGAAATATTTGTGGCAGGGTATTGGCACACTGAACCACAGAGTACGTGACCTCACAGGTGAACACACATACACTGATGGAAGGTACAGTAGATTTAGATTAACATATCTGGACACTTGTTGTTCAGTGCAATAAATCTCACATTCTCTTTTTCACAGATGGTGTCCGTGTTGCCTTCAAAGCCACCATGAATCCAAATAATACCACTCCTGGTTCTACTGAAAATTGCTTTGGTCCTTTCAATATTAACGTACCAATCCCCTACTCTGTCGTCACTCTTAACCATGACAATGCATATAACCCTTCCTTGGGTAGGAAACACACAGATACACACACATAAGAAGCAAACTCAAATGACATATGAAAGATTTACCCAACATTTTAAAATGAAAGCCTCGTGTAAAGCATGCATCCCTGTAGTTCCACTTACTCTTCTCCTCCCTCTCTAGGTATCTTCACTGCCCGTTCTGCCGGTGTTTATGTCTTTTCATTCACAGTCTACTCACATGTGACAGAGTATGGGCGCCTCTACCATAAAGTAAACCAACCAGACATACTTAACAAGTAACATTTTGCTGGTGAACCTGCATAGCAACAACAAGTCATTTGTAACTTCATTTTGTGTTCTGTGGTATCTGTAGATCCAGCTGATAAAGAATGGGAACGCCATTGCCAGCATGTGGGAGGACAATCGAGAAGATAGTGAAGACAATGCCAATCAGGTAAAAAATGAAAGAAAATCAGATTGTTCAAACAAGAGCAAAGTGACATGATTGCACAAATGGAGAATAAATGTTGCAATTATTAATCAAATTCTAAATTGTGTGTGGGTGTGTGTGTGTGTGGGGGTGAAATCATTTTCCTTGTGATTTTGACAGGTTTAATAACAGCTACATGACACTCTATACTGTGTATATGTTCAGGTGGTGGTACTGGAGCTGCAGAGAGGTGATCAGGTCTACGTTGAGCTGGCATCCGGAAGGAGGCTCTGCAAATACATGGAGTATAATATCTTTACTGGTTACATACTGTACCCCCAACCCTCCCCCTACACTATTGACTTTGGCTTCTAAACTTTTAGACTCCACAAGACCTTAAATAAATCAATTTATCCTATCCTATCCAGATTCATGAAAACAAGCACCACCAGAAGTAGGCTTTTGACCCGTCATGAGACAAGCCCCATAGTTTAACCCCTGCAGTAGAAAGATACTGTCGTACTGTACACACACATAGACTGGTGTTTGTGTATACAGGAATTTATGATCCAACACAAAGACGTGCATACCTAAATTTTTGCATAGCAATAAAAACAGCAAGTATCATGTTTGGAAATATTTGCATCATTAAAAAAGATATGAGCAAATATATGAGCATGCATGTGAATAAACTGCCACAACTGAAATAAATAAGGAAGTGTGTCATTGTTTTGATTTGGAAATGACAAAAGTTATTTTGTCATTTACAACACACACACACACACACACACACACACACACACACACACACACACACACACATACAATTACACTTGAACCATGAATGGAAATAGGTAGCAGTGAAAGGCATTAATATAATTTTGGAATGATAACAATTGGGTCAGCGCTGCTGCTGCCAGCATTTGGCCTATGACAATATTTTTTAACAGTGTAAACAAGTGCCTTTCATGGAAGCTTATTACAAATGAATATAAACCACAGGCCGACTACTAGAAGTAAATTAACTGAGTTGAATAAATACATGATGCAGGAGCAGCTTACACACATTCTGCACACACACACACACACACACACACACACACACACACACACACACACACACACACACACACACACACACACAATGATAGTTTAGACAGGCCAATCATTCCTGTAAAAAGGAGGCAATGTTGTTGCTTTAAATTAATAGTTTGATATTTTGGTAAATATGCTTCTAAGGTTCTAAACTGATTTACTTATTTCACCAGCATAACACACTCAGTATAGGTCCTGGGTCATAAACCAAAGTATTAGACTCATTTTAATGTAATTTAGTGTTGATAATCACAGAAGAAAAGGAAGAAGGGATCACCAAAAACATTACAATTCATCTTGAAGGGGACATGAAGGTCTACATACAATTTGATAGCAAACATATCTAATGGTTGATGAAAAAAGTGACTTAGATATCAATACTTCAGCATAAAATTGTAAGCTAAAGAGTATTATCCTAGCAAGAGTATTATCACCATAATAGCTCATTTTGACCACTTCCTATTGCCTTTTGTAGTTGAATCTGTAATTGTGCGTTACTACAACTACAGCTGTTAAATTTGAAATTACATTAATTTCACTGATGCTTTTATCCAAAGTGACTTAATAAGTGCATTCAACCATGAAGATACTGTATATACGCAAAACTGCTTCAAGTGCCATATCTTAGAAACAAGAGCTAACTGAAGGTATTTATTGTTTATTTTTTAAAATATTTTTATGGGCCAAGATGCAGTCTGAAAAGATACATTTTTAGTGTGCGACGGAAGAAACAAAAAAATAAATTAGTTAAATTAAAAAATACATAACTCAACTGCATAATATGGAAACACTCAAGTAGAACACAGCCCTGTCATTCTAAATGTAGCGAGTGGCGCAAGTACATCCCAGGGATACGATGATGTAAATACTGAAAACAGTATTTTAACATTTTGTAATTCCATCACTGGAGAAACAATCAAACAAATCTTTCTCTTGAAAGAGACATTGTTGAAATACTGTACATATAATGTGTGTTGTATACCACTTCATACAGTATATTTATTTATTTTCTTTTATTTAGGCAATTGAGAAAGGCCAGATGGTTTTCATGATATAAAGACATTTTGCTTTAATCAGGCAAAAGGCCATTTTTATAGACAAGTTTTTGTGGTGAAAAGAAAACTAAATGCATTCATTAAGACATCTGCTTTGTTTCTGTGTTGTCTATGAAGCCCACAAATGTGTTTAAGTAAAAATGGTACACATGAGCTTTGCATCCTGAGTGTGATCTGTCTTCAACGTTCCACTGAGGAAGTGAAGCCAACTGCAGTTCAACACCTCTTATATTCAAACAGGAATGCTGCCACAAGGTGATGAAATGGAAGTGATGGAAAGGTCATGATGGTGGTGGAGGTATACACACACACAGCTACTGAAGTGGACCCAGGACTTACATGGCCTTCTCTGCCTGAATGATGATGACTTCTGCTCACTCCCACTACTTCTCTCCCTTCCTTCCTCTCGTTCTTCCTCTTCTCTCTTTCTTCTTCTACTCAACTCCTTATTCCTCTCTGTTTTTCCTCTCCTTTTCTCCCTATTCCTTTCCTTTTTTTTCTTTAATTCCTCTCCCTCTTCTTCCTCTTCTTATTCCTCTCCACTCTTTCTTCGTCCCTTCACCTTTCTTCTCTCTTCCCCTCCTTCTTCCTCTACTTATTCCTTTTCTCTCTTTCTTCTTCTCCTCTCCCCTTCTTCCTCTTCTCCCCTACACTTCTCATCTCCTCTCTTTCCTCTCCTCTCCTCCTGATTCCTATGCTCTTTTTCTTCATCTCATCTCCCACTCCTGCCTCTCCTCCTTTCACCCTGTCTCTCCTCTCCTCTTTCTTCCTCTCCTCTCCTCCTCTTTTCATTCACTCCTTAATGTGCAAAAATGTGGAAACACTTTTGACATAGCTCCTACCCTACAATGAGATAGAAGCAACATTATAATTCTTTGTTTCCACATCCAGTGCCTCTTTCTCTAGTTTGTGAAGTCCCATCTCTTTCTCTCTCTCTCTTTCTACTCTTCCCTCTCCCCCTTTCCATCAGCCCCCATACACTGCCGAACCATCTTGCTGACAATTTGAACGAGGAGGGATGTGGGGAAAGTATTTGGAGAATTCCTGCTGACCAAACCAACGCTGGCTGGCTGCTGTTAGCTGTCTCTGCTCTACATGGAACAGCTCTACCCAAATAAGGCTGGGCTTTTTAACTTGAGGAAGAGACACACAGACAGGGAGCTGCTGAAAGGCCATGCCCTTTTAAGGATGAAGTTTCCTTTTTTCCTTCCCCTCTCTCCCTCCTATTTCTTCTTCACACTCCCTCCTCCCTCCCTCCCTTTCTCGCTCTCTTGGTAGACTAGTGAAGTCATCTCTCCTCATCTGCTCCTTTTAAGCCGGCATTTTTGAGAAGGAGGTCCCTGCGAAGCATATACAAACACTCAGTTAAGCATCCACACGCTGCACTAGTAGCCAGCAGTAAACTGACCTATTCCTTCACACAGTGAGTATACTTTTCTTTTATTCCTCCATACAGGATAGAGCTCCTGAACTGGATTTGCGACCGGCTTAGTAGGACAAAGTGGTTGATGGCAAGAGGCCATTGCTTTATAGACCAGTCAGTCAGTAGTTTTGAGGCCTTCCAAGTTTTATATAAAAATATGCATGTGTGGCCTTCATCTTCTGTGTTTGAGTATAAAGTGATATTATCAGAAGTTTTAGTCGCCTTTAAAAAAAACAACAATGTAATTATCTAACAGTCCAAGGAGAGGTCAGATGGGTACATTGGGTTGATGGGTTGATATGCATCTGCGTTTGACCATGAGTTAAATAGTATCACACATACAGTATGTATAACACTTAAGGTTGTTTAACATGTCTAAGTTTTAAGTTTCCTAAAGTGAGTAAAGAGTATATGTGAGTATCATATCTACTGTTTGACTTACTGTTTCATTCAATTCTGTGTGGGTGTTGATGTCTGTCAGAATTTATATACGTAAATGCGTTGCATGTGATCGATCAAGTATTGTTCACTTGTTCAGTTTCATCATAATCATCTGTTAAAAACTGCTGTTTTGATATGGAGTCAGGTTGACCACAAGCTGACTGCTTTTACTGGGATTTCCACAACAATCTATTTGTGACGGAGGAATGTCTTATTGCAAATAGTTTATCCTTAATATGATTTTGATGTTTTTGTGGGTTAATATATTTCCCATGTGAAGCGAGGAGAGGAGAAGTATAGAGGTGAGCCAGACAGTGATGCATATCTTTGTCAGAGTCCATACTTTTATTTGCAAAAGCAAATGATCCACTGCCATATGGAAGAGTGTGAGCGCACAATGCTTGAAAGGTAATCACACTTCTGATGAGCACAGAGATGCAGATAGACAGACTGGCAAGAATAAATATATTTCAGAAAGGCAAATTGTACATTGACACATACATGCAGAAGTAGATCCTCCCCACACTAAATATTTAAACTCCAAACTTTTGTCTTCTCTTTATGAACATGGTAAAGCTTGCTGTTAAAGATGTCAGCACACACAGTGATTCCAGTAAAAGGCAGTAACAGTAAGTAATCAGTAACATAATGGAAGTACCAGCAGGCTGCATAGCTTCTAAGCAGCAGCAACAAGAGCAGATAACACTATCTCCACTGCCAATCCTGGGGCAGCACAAAACTAAATAACTAACCACATCCGTGTTAACAGTGCAGGGGCTCTGGCACTGAGCTGAATTGGACAACACTATTTACACTTCAGAGTCAGTTAAAATGCATGGACTCAGACACACAGCAGTTATAAAGTTTGTCAGAATAATCAGAACCATGGAGAGTCTTGGCAGCATTGTCAGCAAATGCTTTCAGTGCTCATGACAGTCTGACATGTCTAAGCAAAGCACCAAATTCTGTGCAGCTGGCATTAACCAGAGCCATGTAACAAAATAGGCCTGAGCCTGTTGTCTACTGTACTGTACATCAGCTAGCAAGGAGTGCCACAGGACTTCAATGACATCCACACTAATGAACAGTACTTAATCTAGCCAAGCTTTATAGCTGCTTTAAAACTATCCCTGGCCTTGATGATAGAATTATTACAGCGAACAAGTCATCATTTGGTGGTTAGCTAGTTAACTGTAAAAGGCGAGGCCGCATGACGCCATGTTCTCTCAGTCTGCCACAGTTGCCACAGCCCCTCACACTGGTTTCCTGTTCTGGCATTAGGTGGATTTACCATGGTAATAGAGAAACAGAGCAGGAAAAACACAACTGAGAGAGATGGAGAGAGGGTGGTAATGAAGTCATGTTTGTGGGATGAGTTACTTTGGGATGTCTTAAAGGAACATTTTAGGCTTTTTTAACTTTATCTCCATATTTTCCTTTTTGTAGTTTAATATTCATATTTGAAGTCATTAGTTTTATTTTATTTCTCACTTTTTCCATTGAATCTCAGAAACATTTGATGACTTACATGGTGATACTTCTTTTCTCCTGCATAGTGTTATGATTACTATTAGTAGTAAGTAATTAATACTACAAATAGCAGTACTAGTACATGGCACTAGGCTAGTGATTTTATAGTATAGACAGATGTTCTGCATGACTAGTTTGATTCTATTGTAGTAGTAAATGTTGTCATTGCAGCAGCACAAGTTGGAACAGCAGTAGCAGTAACAGTAGAAGAGTTAGCTTTTGTACTAATACCAGAAGTAAATGTACTAGAAGCTTATGCAAATGTTTTTATATACTATGTAAAGTGAACACTGCCTTAAATATTAAAGAGAAGCAGCCAGACAGCACAGAAGCTTGTTTAGCAGATTGTCCTGAGTTATTGGATCTGGGCTGGATCCCAAGGATAACAACAAGTCCCTAGATACACATAAATACCAGAAATAGAGAACAGGCCCTAACGGACTCATTTGACCTCCTACACTATTATGTGATGTTTGCATGGTTGTCATGCAATGCACACATACAGACGATACAGAAATAAAGAAAACTGTGCTTCTATTCTCTTCACGAGTCATGAGAAGTCATTGAGTGCACAATGTGGTGAACAACTTCTATTTATTCCCCTACAAAGAGTGTAGTGTGCGTGTGATTTGCAATTGTGGTCCAGGGAGTAGTTTACTATAAGAGGCTAGGAACAGAATCAGAAATCAGAAATCAGTGAGCATCAGAGTCAGTGAACTAGAGGCCAATGGAAAAAATGACAAGTTAACTAGATACCAGACAAACATTGCTCTGTAACAATGATTATATAATAAGGCATGTCAGTGGTAATATCAAGAGGTACGAGTGTGTACCAGAACAGTAAGAGCGAAAGGCAGACAGATGAAGATTAAATATAGTATCTGAACTTGTGGTTCTATGTAAGAGAGCATGTTGCCCAGAATGTGTGTTTGGTTTCTTGCGGTGTGGAAAAGCACCACAAGAACATTAAATAGAGTTGGTGGTAACACTCTGGGCAGGAATTCATTAATGTCATTGGCATGCAGACTCTATTATGCAGACATGCAGTATATCTAGTTGCAGTGGTGGAACACCTATAAGCTACAAATGCCATATTAAGCATTACCACAAGGCAAAAATAATCCACTACTACTAAGTCCCAGATAAAAATGTTACGTTACTTATTGTCAGCAAAAGTAAAGAAAATGTGTTTCTATCGAAAGTAAAATTACCCATAGTCCTCATCATACATCAACTATACAGGTCATAGGTAATTTGAGGGTCTTTCAGCTATTTGTGTTATGGCCCGACTCTTTAATACTTTGGTTCATTCCCACCATTCTCATCAGATCATCTCCAGCAGAATCCTCTGAAAAACACACTACCTGTTCAGCACCAAACAGCAGACAGACAAAGCTAGAGGATAGCTGGTGAACACAGTGGAGCAGATATTACCCTGAGGGCAGGTGGACACAAACACAACTCCAGATTAATGATAATGCTGCTTCCTGTCTATTGGCTATGTAGGTAACTTCATGCTAGCAAGTGTGTCATGTTGGTTTAAAAGGATAGAACAAGCCAACATTTTGTTCACAAATTAGCTTGCTTTATTGCAAGTCTGATTAAACATTTCTATCTACAGTAGGCTATGCCCTCAGATTAGTTCAAGATGAAATATATGGAAAAGAAGAAGGAAGGGAGGATGCAAGGGAGCAATGGAGAAAGAGAAAACAAAGAAATTAGATGAAGTATAGAAGGAGGAGAAAGAAGAACTTGAATTTTAGCTACAATACTTGTTACTTTTCATCTCTGTCTGTGTATCATCTTGGTGTGCATATTGGCAATATAATTAGACAGACTTATTTGAAAAAGACTTACATCAGTCTAGTCTTGGCCCATCTTGGCATTCTATCACTGAATACTACAGCCAATGGAAAAGTCCTGTGACCAGTGCAAAAGACTGCATGTACCCAACAATACAGAAAATGACTGCATATTGTTCATACACTGAGGTTTGTTTTTGCCCTTGGTTACAACATTCCCCATCCTATGCCAAGGATGAGCCTTCTCCAGTCGATTCCTGGGTTTAACCTTTAACATTTGAACTTTGAACCTCCCCAGGAAAAGGAAGTTGAAGTGGCCTGACATCAAGATGGCAACAAAGGTTGGACAGTGCAGACAGCACTTTGATATGGGTTTGCACTTGGCTGCTGGCCCAAAGGCAATATAGAAGCATACGACAAAAAAGTGCTGGCAATGATATACTTATGTGTTGACAGAGAGAGCGAGACAGAAAGAGAGAAAGTGTGTGTGTGTGTGTGTGTGTGTGTGTGTGTGTGTGTAATGGATAATATATGCAAAAAAAAGCTGCCTGATAAAGAGCTCCCATTGCACACCACTTTGCCTCGGACACAGCAAGTCCTGATAGGGCTAAATGGTGTGCATTAGGAGACACGCTGTTAATAAATTAAGTGCTGGGCATTTTCGCTTACATACACGCTTTTTTTTTTTACACGCTTTGGTGTATATAATATACAGTACAATATATTTATATCTACATTATATACATATGGAAGCAGTGCGTTTGAAAGTCTTCATCCAGATTATTCTCACACCTATGCATGTTTGTGCATACAGGCTACATCCAAATTTTACTGCAATGTGAACGTAAGCTATTGTTTGCCAACTAAAAACAACAGTTTTGGACTAAAAGGTAGGCATAATGGGATACTCAAGTTTTTAAAAGCTGTATGTTGTCATGGATATACAGTCTGCTGTAATTTGTCAGGATGATACCAGTCAAAATTCTAAAAACTACCCATTATCACATTTACTTAGAACTCTTACTTTTTCCAAAAGTATATAAATATTAATACATATTTTTTCTCTCTCCTTTACTTCATCACTGTCTCCTTTCTCACACTGCCTCGCTCATCCATCTCCATCTACTGTACAATCCATCTTCTCAATTCACCTCTTCTTCTCAATCTTTTCAATCTTTCCACCCTCCATTTCACATTCTCAGGGAGTCGGCATGGCTAACAAGGGTCCATCCTTTGGCTTGAGCCGGGCGGTTCAGGACAAGATCGACAGCAAGTACGACCCTGAGCTGGAGCAGATCCTGGTGGAGTGGATCAGTCGTCAGTGTGGCTCCGGTGTGGGAAAGCCAGAGGCAGGCAAAATGGGCTTCCAAGCCTGGCTGAAAGACGGATGTGTGAGTGCAACACACTTGTTTGATTACTTATTTTTTTTTAGATGTTAAGCTTTCTTAAGGTTAATGATATTTCTTAATGCCTGTCTTTCCTTTCTTCGTCTTCTCCTCCAATGTACTCCATCCCATGTCCCTCTATCTGGTCTCACCAGGTTCTGAGTGAACTGATTAACAGTCTGTTCTCCGGAGAGAAACCCGTGAAGAAGATCCAGAGCTCATCCATGGCCTTCAAACAGATGGAGCAGATCTCCCAGTTTCTCAACGCTGCTGAGAAGTATGGCGTCACCAAGACTGACATGTTCCAGACTGTGGACCTTTGGGAAGGTGAGATGGGTTTCACGGTCTTCATTCCTTGGTAAACATTTAATGCAAACATTTAATGCTAGAAGACATGATTTGTCTCGGATGTAAGCACTTTGGTTGTGTGGACAGAAACATCATAGTTTACTAGAGTAAATAATCCTAGCTGTGTGTGTTTGTGTCTGTGTGTGTGTGGGGATAGCTAAGGACCTGGCGGCAGTGCAGAGGACCCTGTCAGCTCTGGGCAGCTTGGCCGTCACTAAGGATGAAGGCACATACAATGGAGACCCTAACTGGTTCTTCAAGTGAGTCTCAATACATGAAATTTCAACTGCTTTATTTAACCGATTCCGATTAAAATAAGTATTCACAGAACATTGCAGTTAAGTTATGAAAATTCAGTGACATTTTCAATAATGTGTTGCAGGAAATCTCAGGAGAACAAGCGAGACTTCAGCGAAGATCAGCTGAAGGCTGGCAAAAATGTGATTGGCCTACAGATGGGGACCAATAAGGGAGCCAGTCAGGAGGGCATGAGCTATGGAAGAGCTCGACAGATCCTGTAAAATCACTGAATCACAGATACTCAAAACCTCTTCAGCCCCTTACACCTTCTTAGAGCCTGTAAGCGGTCCACTACCACTCCTCTTTCATCGTAAAACATTTTCTGCTTTAGAAATTTGCTTCTTTCTAACAAGTACCCCCTACTTCGTGGTCTTTGAACTTGCCCTGAGCCCCCTTACATATACTTGCACTGGTGATCATCACAGAGCTCACCAGGCTTAGACCCTACCACTGCAGTCAGGACCAGTACAACTGAACGTTTGAAGTGGAAAATAGTAACCTTAAAAATGACCAAAACAACACTATGATGTGCAAAAAGTTGAGCTGTTCCTACCTATTATGAAAAAAAACCTGCTTTTACAAATAACTGACCACTGTCTCATCTCTGATACATAACACATGACTGAATTATGCGATTTTATACTAGATTTTTAGAAATTTTGGTTCTGGATTCTAACACAAATATCAGTCTTTTTATATAATTTACAAAAGGGATGTTCTTTCCAAATTGAGTGGTGACACAACCCATGGCAGACCAGTACATCAGTGCATTTACAGTATTGTTCCTTGTTTATTGTTCCTTCCTACCACTTCCCACAATGCTACGCCTGCTGTATCAGTGCCAATATTTTTGTACATTGTCTTATTAAATAATACAAAATACATTTCTGAATTGACTTTGTGATTCTGAATTATTAATTCCGTTTGACCATTCCAGGAAATAGGAAAATTAGAAAAGTACAACCATTCACTGGAAATGTCTGCCTCATGGCAGTTATGCCAGTTTGGGGATTTTATATCTGAAGCTAGGTGACACATAAGGCACATGTGATTTTGTGTGTAACCGTTTCAAAAAACAGGATATTCTATCAAGTCTTTTATTATCATTCAGATCACCTGTGACTTCAACAGCAAAATGCAACTTCCAACTTCACTCCAAACACGTTTTTCCATTAAAAAATTAGAACTTTTTGTATTGTATAAAATCCATAAACACACTTAATATATATCTGTACAGCAGGCACATATTGCATATATATTACACTTCATAAAAAAATACATATACAAATCCTACACTTGAAAATCCCACTTCAAGTTTTAATCAGTAGTTGGTTGATAACCCCCAGACAAATCAAATAAAAACCTCAGAAAATACATCATTCTCTCTTAGAACCTCAAGATCACTTTTTTATAGAAGAGCGTGCCCATAACAAGCGTGCGCGCACGTGCACACACACACACACACACACACACACACACACACACACACACACACACACACACACACACACACACACACACACACACTTTAATAAATGGAATGTCGGGAGTGCAGACGGTAAAAGAGAAAAGAGTCCACTCTTCAGTCTGCACTGTGACCCCCAACCACCACAGATAAGGTTGACTGGAGGCAGGGTGGGTGGGTGGGGTGGAGAGAGTGGAAGCCTGAGACATCCCATGAGCATAGACAGTAAAAAGTCTTCATCTGTCTCAGTACTATGTTGCCAGCCGCTCTCCATTTAAAAGCGGCGCTTTGGTCTCAAAGTCCAACACTGTTTGCAACTCCACCCCTGAGTCCCGCTCATCTTCCTCCTCATCCTCCTCCACCGCCTCCTCCACTCCTCTCCCTCGGTGACCTCTTCTGGCCCGGTGACCTCCCAGTCTCCTGCGCAGGCAGAGAAGGCCCCTGAGGTCCAGGTGGGCAAGTGTAACTTCCAGTGTGTAGTAGAGGGACCAGAAAAGAGCAAAGCAGCCCAGCAACAGCAGGAACTGGAGGTGAGGACAAAAGGAGAGAGAGAGATAGATAGGTAGAGGAGGTAAATCACAACAGCAGAGCCACTGGGTTCTACAAATCATTGACGGATGCATACATGGATGAAGAAGAAGCCAAAAAGCAAAAATGGATACAAACAGCCACTCCGTGACCTTAGTATCCTTCCTGGTTTAGTTGCATAGATGGGATCTATTACTGGATGTCTATGGGATTATTTAGCATCTTTTCTAAAAGCAAATACACATTAGTATGCCTCCAAAGATGCATGGGTGGTGTAAATTTTGCAATTAACATTGCATTTTTAACACAGTCATTAATGGCGGATTTCAGATACACTTCCTGTGTTAAGGGGAAAATTATTAATTTTTTCACCACAAAGAGTAACTGGCAGGCAGAATTTCCTGCTAGACGCGTCTTTACCTCATTTCCCACCGATCCAGTAATTAAGTTTAGTTTAGGGCATCAAATGAGAGATTATGGTTATTTTATTTGGATATACATAAATATATAAGGTGTACCCCTCAATAGATAAAAGATTGAATGTATTAAGAAACTGTATATTTTGAACAGCTGTTCTAAACTGGCTAGGAATGTATCTGATCTTACTAAAGCATCTGTTGAAACAAGTAATGTTAGGCTGACAAGTCTAAAACCTCTATCCAGCAGTCCTCCATACTGAATACAGCTACATTTAAAACCCCTTTAATGTTGATCTTCTTAAGGTATTAGCAGTCTGGGTTCCAATATACATTAGATATGAGTAGACAGAAAGGCTCAAGAGAGACAGAGAGGACAGAGAGACACCTTGAGGCTGTTGGAGGTGAAGGGGCTGATGATCTCTGGAGGGATGTCCAGGCCTGGAGGGCAGGGCAAAGAAAGCTGCTATCCAGATACTTGCCACTCATAGCCTCCTCCACCAGCCTGTCAATCAATTAATCAATGCACAGCCAATCAACATGCAAAACATCTTTCAAGCTTTCATATCAGTCAAAACACTGAGCCAGTCAAGGTGACACGTATTTGAATCAATTCAGAAATTATGATTAAAAACTATTAACAACTAACTAAAAAGGCTGCAGATAAATAAAATGCTAATAAAACACAAATCCAATATCAAAACAGGTACTCAACAACAGATGATCTCATCACTGGCAGCAAGGTCTTACCTCTGTCTGTCCTGGACCTCACTGGAGCTCATTGAGGAACCATACAAGGTCAACTGCGACTGCTTCAACACTCCCGCAGCAGCACACTTCTCAAGTGATTGCTCCTCTACAGGAGCACAGAGAAGGGTCAGTGTGGCAGGTCAGGTACTGTATTCAAACAACATAAACAATGACTACCAAACAAGAGACAGAAAGTTCCCACTCCTGAAAAAACATTCCCATTGCTGACACCTCATAGTGTTCGAGTCGGTGTGAGAGCAGTGTCTTACTGTGGTCAGATATCTTGAGGGTGTACAGGCCTTTAGCGCTCTCTCCCCAGCAGCGCACAGTGGAGAAAGTCCAGTCCTGGTAGCCTGCTGAGTCTCTGTGTGCCAAACACAGACAGACTTAATTAGACTGCAGTCAAATCACCATACAGCTGAGGTACTGTTGTAAATGATCATTGCTGATTTTTTTGCTTGTCTATAATACCTAATTCATTATTTAATTGAGAAACTGATTTCACTTTGCACACAAATTAACTGTTCTAAAAAAAGATACCAATGCATGGGTTTGTACCTATCAATGGCCCGGCGCGCCCCAATGACTGATGTCATACCGCTGGGGCAGACCAACACAATCTCCACGTTGCCACGGCAAGGGTGGGTTATTGTAACGGTAACAGCCACATGCTCTAGTGTCTCCATTCCAGACTGTCTCAGTTCAGCTTCAGAGACTAAGGGAGAGGAAAGAGCAGCTTTGAGTGTGAGTGTGTGTGACAATTTCTTGGATTGATTAGGTATTAGGATTAAGTATAGTTGTGGCCCTATATATGGAAACATTTGACCGTTCATATAATATGTGAAAACAGTCACTTCAATACATTCACCAGGGTTTCTGCAGAGTTTGGCAAGTTAAATTTAAGCATGGTAGAGACCTTTAATAATGCATAGAATGAAATGTAATATCTGTCTAACAATCATACCACAGTATGAAAAGTATGATGGAAAACCAGTAGGGATGTCATGGCCGGGAATTATTTATTAAATCACTTTTATAGTAATTCCATAAATAAATATTAATTTAAGTAATGGGACCTGGTCCAATATGAGAAACATAAAATGGATGGATGGATCAACCAATTAAAACGTATTAATTAATTTAGGTTTTTTTCAGAAAGTGATGCTTGCCCATTTTGCGAGGATGAACTCCCTAGTAACATAAATACTGAGTGAAATAAATAAATGTGGCATTAGGAAATAAAAGTTCACGGAAATAAATGTGGACTGGAAATGAAATGGATGAAACAAAAGTACCATGAAATAATTTAAGTAAAACCTTTTCATATATTTAACTAATTGATTAAATGTTATATGTATATTTACATTTATTTAATTATTTATGCATTTATTGCCTCATTTCTTTACATCATGATGTATTTCAAAGTCATATTTATTTGTTTATTAATTTATTTATGTATTTATTCATTTATTTAATAATACATATAATAAACAATAACGGCATTCCATAAAATTTCTGCCGCCACAGTATCAGAAATAGGGCAGACGCACAATGTAGTCGCGGTTGCCTTTTAAATTATCCTGCCGACGTAACGCACGTACGTTTAAAATGATTATGCTATGTCACATAATGTGACAGAGAGAGAAAACAAGCTGCTAGCCAAGAAACACATCAGGGTGAGCCTGAGATAGTTGCATACTGAAAGACATGGTAATTAAAAGAAATTCCTTGTAAATCTCTTACATGAGACTATGTATTCTTCTCTAGCTTTTTCCTTGAAATATCAGTCAGTCTTTCTGACCACCTCCCGCCCTCCCACTGCAAGTGTTTGGTAATTTACTGGCATTTCCCGGGCTCCGACTACTAATGAGCCGTGGTGCTCTCTGACCATGTAGGGCTGCACACAACCTCAGGGCAGGGAGGGTTGCAAAGGGACCAGGGAGCGAGGAGTGTAAACAGAGGTGTGGAATGAAAGAGTCAGGGGACAGATGTAGAGAAAGAGGGAGGGGAGAGCTGCTCAGGAGATGGAGAAAAGTAGACGAGAGAGGTGAGTACAGTGAATGTAAAATTAGAAGATGCTGAGTGTGGAGGGGCAAAGGAAATGAAAGAGGGCAGGGATTGAGAAAAGATAAGTGAAGTATCAAAGAAAGAACAGAAAAAGAGATGACAAGTGGAAAGAAAAGGATTTGGTGGGGATACATTTCTAACAATGAAAAAAACACTATGGTGGTATGTGGGGCTCAGTATGCATGTCAAAACTTATGATTAAAAGTCATTTATTCAATACGTTTTCTCACAAATGCACCATTGTGGTAGAATTTGTATCCAGTTTTTAAAGTAAGAAAACATACACTGGATGAATATTCTTCCCTGTGGGGGGATTGTAACAGTAATATACTCCAAACTATTGTCCAGGCAACAGAAGAACTTGTCTAGGATCAGAGATGAGGGAATAAAGACATATCTTGGGGCAATATGCTGGAAAATACTATCCGCTCTGCACTACTGCTACAAATGATGACTCTTAGTTAGAATTTATTGAAAGGGACAGAAAGTTGATGCCCGGGGGTCTCACAGCCACCATTTAACTCTGCATCAGAGAAAGGCTGACATATTTTCATGATATTGAGTTACTTGAGCTGTCCAAGTTTCAAATTAATAATGCTCCACTTTAGAAATGTGGTCGCATGCAGCAGTTTCAAATTATTGTCATTTTAAGACTGAAAGAGGAAAAACACAACAACAACAAAGTTTCATAGTATCATAACTCCAAGCATGCATTGACAACATGGATGGAAGGATTTAGTGCTCAATGTAGATGTACATTTTGTCCTCTCTCATGTTCTTTCCCTTTTTCAGAACAAATTCCAGCTGAGTGCTGAACATGTCACATTTTTGAGGAACTTATTTTTAATCACAGTATTTTTTCCCTATACTTCAGAAAAAAAAACAGAACGCACACACACGCACAGCACAATTTAATAAAACAACTTAACACATTTCCCCCTGAGGTGGATTGACAGTATCGAGGGGATGTGACTGGTTTTTATTATTAGGACAAAGCCAGTCACTGGGTGCATGTATAAACACACAAACACGCATTCGTAGTGACTGTGTTCACATGGTTGCCAGCAGCTGAAATGCTTAAGGGGCAGTGCATTAGCCAATAAGGCAGCCAAAACACATAGAAACTACAACAACAAACACTGCTGAGTAGTGTGACAGGCAGACAGATTAAATGGCAAAACGTGTAGAAAGTCCTGTTGCGTGAGAATGCACGCACTCACGCACTCACGCACACAGCTTGAGCAAGGAGAGAAAAAGAGACTAGGGAGAAGGAAAAGTTTCTACAACAATGAGGTCACCATGAGAATGTGTGAAAATGTGTGTGAGGGAGAAAGAGACAGATCTCACACACACACACACACACACACACACACACACACACACACACACACACACACACACACACACACACACACACACACACACACACACACACACACACACACACACACACACACACACACACACACACACACACACACGACAGACTTGGAGCAGAGAGTAGTGCAAAAAAGGGACAAAAGCTACTGGGTTAGGGAAAGTTGTAAAATACAAAAACAGATTGGGAAAAAAATTAAGAAAAAAGTAAGAGGGAAAAGAATTGGAGGCAACCTGGAAAAATCTCCCCCAGTAATTCAATGTGGACGCAGAAACTCACAAACAAGAGAACATTACCTAATATGGAAAGGCAGACTGGCTGAGGAATAGGCAGACAGGAAGAGAGAGAGAGGGAGGGAGGAAGGGAGTCAGCTACATAGTACAGAGTGTAAACTCTACAAGCAGCTGTCCAATAGAGAGCTGAGAGAGTGAGAGAGGAGCAGACAGAGGTACCTTTCCAGATGCGGATCAGCTCGTTGGGATAAGTTGAGATTGGCTCTTCCTCCTTTATAACTGAGCTCTGATATGACACGAGAAACGGCACTGACTCCCATACCTGAGAGAAAAGAGAAGAAACTTAGGGCTCCTGTGGTCACTTGTGGTGGAAAAAAAAATCATTTAAATTAAATTGTTTATTTTTATTTTCACGTTTAAATTAATTAAACGTAAAAATAGCTGGTGGTTGCAGTCTGCTTATGTACAATTTGTGCATGTACCTTGGCAGCATTGACAAGTCTCCATGCATTTAGCAGACCAAAGCCATGCTGGTGGCTGTGGTGAAAACCAGCTCCGTTCACCCTCCAGTCTGCACTGTTGTCACACTGTTATAACAAATACAGAGACAATACACACAGCAAAGTTTACTTTTTTGTTTTTATGCAACAAAATACTAATACATTTTATTAATGATCTTTAGAGGTGCTGGCAGGGTCCAAAATGAACACTTGCCAGTAGCCAAATGCAGATAAATGTTCTGTTTGGCGAGTAAAACTCAGAAGGGCTATTCACCACATGGCAAGTAAATGTTTGTACCAATATGGTTATGTTTTTTAGTCTTCATTTTGGTAAAAATTGCAGCTACTTTGTTCTGTTGCTCTGCTGCTTGCACATCGGCGCTTTGCAGGGGCGGGTCAATACACGCGCACCATTAACAGTGGGAGAGTAACCAGGAGTGAAGCTTCCCTGCACAGTTCTGACACACGTATCCAGGTAAACTAAGTATCTCTACACAGGTCTGTATACAGTAATAACTGATGCAGCAACGTTTCATCAGGCTTACCTTGGTGGCGGTAAAGGTGATGATGTGCTGCACGTCCCTCCAACTGAGACAGGGACGGACCTGCAGCATGAGGGCCACCATTCCGGCCGCCAGGGGGGCTGCGGCAGACGTGCCGGTGTGGCCATCTGTACAGCCAGTCCCCTTCCGCATCGACCAGTCTGACGTCACCTGCAGGGACAGACATATGGGCTGGGTGGGGAGGATACAACCATGGAGATTCATGCACAGTACAAACAAAGTGCAAACAGCTCTGTCAGCAGGTCAAACAAAGTGGCACTCACATATGCAAGTATACAGAAACCTTTTTAACCGTTTTTATTCAAAACCAATTATCCTTGAGCAGGAAGGTTCTCCACCTAGACCAACAGCTAGCAAAGAACACTTCATCGCGAGTGTCATAGAGACATATTTACTGAGACCAGAGTTCTGCGCTGTTTGTGAACAGTTGATGGAATAAATGAGGAATGCATGACAGTCCTTTAAAGGCGCTCAAGCTTTATCAAGGATTAATTTTTCAGTAAAAAAGGACCAAAATACAGTTTTTTTCCTGACGTTTCAGTACTATTCTCAAAAGTATGTGGCAATATTTCACTACCATAGTACACATAAACCAACAGATCACCAAAAAGTACCTCTTTTCAGAACTCTAAGTACATCTGTCATTTGGATAGGATTTTCTTCTCTATTGTTAAAATACTTTTTACTAACACTATGCTCATTGTTTATAACTGATAGTCAATAAAACATTTGTGTAAATAAAAGGTGAGTAGACTCGAGGCGAGCCAAGCAGGTACCATGTAATGGAAAAACGCCATTACTGTTGGTAACTTACAGTAGTGCTCAAACCATCAGGGCCACAAAGAACCACTGTGTGTACAATACAATAGTCTGGATGAGGCTGGTGATGACATCACTGCTGCCTGGATTTGGCATTCAAGAATATTTTTCACAAGGTGCATATACTATGAAAACATTTTCTGTTAAAAGTGTTTTTATCAGTATTTATAATTAGACATAACCTTACAGTAATGTTGCAATAAAAGTTTATTTCCTACATCGCAGATGGGGGATGATGTTTTCATTGATCAGATCATGATTCTGATGGGATAGGAATTACAGAAATAGTTTGTTGTTGAATTAAGTGAGTGATTTTAAAATATGTACTGTACATTGTTTGGTCTTGGACTAAGTGATTGTTACAATATCTTAACTGATGTAATTGCATTACGATATGTTTAGGTAACATAAGAAATGTTGAATTTCACCAAAAACTTAGTGGTTGAAATATTGGTCTTGTAGTGAAAGTTGTTTACAAGCCAAATGAAAGGAGAATCAGTTGCTTTAAATGCAAGATTAAATAATTTATAAGTATGATCAGTTGAGAGTCTTGTACTTAGAGATTTGAAAAATTGCACTTTACTATTGATACTATAGCAAATAAAAGAAAATATTGTTTTACAGGTAGTGTATCTAGTGGACAGTAAAATCCACCCATATGCAAGGTGCACACACGTACAAACATGTCTCATATGTCTACCATGTACACCATCTGCTGGTGCTAACACAATAAGTGACAGTCTGTCTGACAGAAAAGCCACAGCAATGTGGGCTGAAGAATTCCAAGCCTTCTGTGTTTACATGTGGATTACATGTGGGTCTTTCCAACAGCTGTGTAGAAAGTTTTAAGCTACTATGCGGTGTTGTGCATGTTCATCCAGAGATGTCTATGTGGAAGTGAGCATATACAAGTATTATCAGGAGACATGTTCTGTAACTCAACAACATGCAACGCATTTGTGTTAATAATTTCCACATGCCACTTTATATTCAACAAGAAACCCTGAATCTCTTAAGGTAAATGGCTGAATCTAGAATTTATAATCCTGTTTCATGTTTTGGTTAGCCACAGGTATTTCTCAGGGCTCACATAAATCCAGAATAATTGATGAATCAGTATGAGTAGAATGAAGTCAATAAATTAGCATAATAATTTGACAGGAAAATTTGAAAAAATAAGATGCACAAGCTGCCATCAGCTGCATTGTCAGACTCAAAACACTGTGATGCATTTCGGAAGGCAGCTGTTATTGGGAGACTAAATGGGTTCTTTAGAATAATAACAGTGGGCAGTGTGTGGTAAGCACTTGGCCTGAGTATACTGTGGTCAGTGGTGGATCAGTCTTCTCCAGAGAGAGACAATCCTGGCTTAACTCTTAGAGGTCAGTGGCTTTGATGGGCTCTTACTCCTGTCATCATCCGTCATCGTTTCAGTTGAAAATAGTCTCTGCTCCTCCTTACAGTTGAGCTCATAAGTTTGCATACCCTGGCATAAATTTTGATATTTTGGCATACATTTTGAAAATATGACTCATCAAGCATAATGGTCATATGAAAACATCTTTTTACATAGTTGTTTGACTGCTTTTTGAAATTGCGATTAGTGTCTGTGTATAAATAGTCCATAAGTTTGTGAGCTCTCACGTGGATGCACTAAGCAGGCTAGATATTGAGCCCTGGGGAGCAGAAAAGAACTGTTAAAAGACCTGCGTAACAAGGTATTGGAACTTTATAAAGATGGAAAAGGATATAAAAAGAAGCCTTGCAAATGGCAGTCAGTACTGTTCAATCAATTATTAAGAAGTGGAAAATTCTTAGAAACTGTAAGAACTGTAAGAAGAATTGTTCGGGATGCAAAGAAGAACCCACAGGTAACGACAGGGGAAATACAGGCTGCTCTGGAAAAAGATGGTGCATAATACAATGATACTTGAACAAAAATGAGCTGCATAGCCCAGTTGCCAGAAAGAAGCCTTTACTGCTTCAATGCCACAAAAAAGTTCGGTTACAATATGCCCGAAAACACCTTGACGCGCCTCACAGCTTCTGGCACACTGTAATTTGGGGTGACGAGACCAAAATAGAGCTTTATGGTCCCAACCATAAGCGATATGTTTGGAGAGGGGTCAACAAGGCCTATAGTGAACAGAATACCACCCCCATTGTGAAGCATGGTGGTGGCTCACTGATGTTTTAGGGGTGTGTGAGCTCTAAAGACACAGGGAATCTTGTGAAGATTGATGGCAAGATGAATGCAGCATGTTATCAAAAAATACTGGCAGACAATTTGCATTCTTCTGCACGGAAGCTGCGCATGGGACGCTCTTGGACTTTCCAGCATGACACTCACCCTAAGCACAAGGCCAAGTTGACCCTCCAGTGGTTAAGAAAAAGGTAAAGGTTCTGGAGTGGCCAACACAGTCTCCTGACCTTAATGCCATCGAGCTACTCTGGGGAGATCTCAAACATGCGTTTCATGCAAGACGACCAAAGACTTTGCATGAGCTAGAGGTCGCTGTCATTGATGCTAAAGGTGGCAGTAGACTTTTGAACAGTGGTCGGTTCATTTTTTTCTTTGTTGCCATGTTTTGTTTTATGATTGTGCCATTCTGTTAGGACCTACAGTTCAATGTGAATGCCATAACAGATAAGATAAGACTTGTGTTTTGCCTGCTCACTAATGTTTTAGTTTTTTACAAGATTTTGTCCACCTTCAAGTAGCTCATAAATGACTCCCTGCTTTCCGGTTTCTTATGCAACTACTCATCTATTCTCTGTTCTCTGGTCTCGTCATCCTTTGTGCATGTGTGTTTTCCAGTAAGACCTACAATGCTCCTCAGCTTGCTTCCCCCGCTGCTGAAAGTGACAGCCAGCATTGACGCACACTCTTCAGCATAGAAGGGCATCCTGCCTTTCTCATCAACTGCTCCTGCAAAACACACACACACACACACACACACACACACACACACACACACACACACACACACACACACACACACACACACACACACACACACACACACACACACACACACACACACACACACACACACACACACACACACACACACACACACACACACACACACACACACACACACACACACACACACACACACACAGTTATGTCCCAATGTACACATGTCCACAACCCAAAAACAAGTGTACACACGGCTGAGGGCCTTTGTGACTTACCGATTGTTATGGTATAGATGGAGTTGGCATAGCCGTCAAAGTTGCAGTTATCATTGTATTGCCCTCCATTGCCACTGGCAACCACAAAGATGCTGCCAAAACCTTGTCTGCCTGCAATTACTCCGTGCTGCAGCGCCGCCTGTTGAGGAAAAAAAGTCATGCTGTGATAGGTCTATCTACATGCCTACTACTCTGTAACTGATCTGTTGCACTGTACTGCCCCCTGCAGGACGAAATCAATACTTCACACAAACAGTCTTTCATTTACCTTGCCTAGGGGATGGGGTCCATCCACAGTGTGTCCGTCATCATCTGGACCCCAACTAGAGGATACAAGAGTCTAAATCAGAATCCCAGCAAGACTTGTAAAATATGATATTATGGCATAGAAAAATACATGGAAATACAGACGTAAAAAATAAATAAATTGCAAGTGAGCAAACAAAGGCTTGTGGAAACAAGAGACACATGGACATCTGTGGTATTTTACGGTTTATAAAAGCCATATTCCAAATGGAAAAAACACTTATAGGACCAGAGAGAGACGTGTTTGTTACCTGCAGCTGTAGATGTCATTGACCTGGTAGTGCTTGTTGAAGGCTATGGCCTCAAGGCTGTCCGTCAGCGGCCCGTCCAAGACTCTAATACCTGACCACAACAACAACAACAACAACAAGCGAGAGATGTTTCAGCCCATACATTTACCCAGTTACTCAGTTTCTTTCTGAGTGATTCTTAACACTGGGATATCCAAGTTTCAAATTACAAATTGTCTGTACCTGCAACCTTGCTGCCGTAGGCCACCCCAACAGCACAGAAGCTGTTGTTGGGAACGGCAGCGATCTCTCCAGCACATCGCGTACCGTGATGGTTGTCGCTTTGGATGTCCGGGTGAGGCATTGGATCGGGGTCATTGGAGTTTAGGTCGTAACTGCCCTCTGCACTCTGAGAGGGTTGAAAAATGATTGTTGAAAAATGAGTGTCTGGTTTACTATCTACTAGTAATGTTGTGATTATATTAAAACATGGTGCAGTAGAGACACTCTCACAACACAGTCACTGAAATGGCTTCTTTTCTTCATTGTTTGCAAAATGTTTAGTCATGACAGCAGGACTAATAGCTCACAGTTCTGTTAGTTTTGACTTACATAGTTAGGCTGGATGTCCTGGTGGGTGTGTTCCACCCCGTCATCTACCACCACCACTGTGACTCCTTGGCCAGTGATGTTGCGCTCCCACACCCCTGTTACATTGATGTCCATACCCTTATTAAGGTAATTGTGCTGCAAGAACAAGAAGAGTAACAAATGGATAATAATGGAGAGAATAAATACAGGATTTAAAATGCAAGTCAAGAAAGTTAAAGTGGTGAGGTAAGGGTTCCAAAAATGCAGGCTTCTCCCGCCTCTACTTTTTGGATAGCACTGACTAGCCTAAGTATCATTATGGAGTATTTACTTGGATTGCACTTTGGTTGTCTGCTGTTTTTGTACCTACAGGACACATACTGTGCAACCAGGTGACACATTAAGCGATGTAAAACTAATCCTAAACTGTTTTATTCCCCCAAACCTTAACAATAACCGGCATTCTTTTTATTATCTTGTTTTAAGATGTTTATAAGGTTGTTTGATATTTAGAGAAGTTAATATTATTACTTCCACCAAGGAGGTCATGTTTGGCTTTCTGTAAGAATCCATTCATTTTGGAACCGGATCCAAATCATGGGGTGGATAAACAAACCATTTCTCTCTTTCGATGATGATTAATTACCACAACTCTCACATGTGTATTCCACTTCACCAAGCCCTTTATGCATCCAGGATGCTGTGTTAAATGGAAATGGGAAATATCAGGTGTGACTTTATATACACTTGTATTGTACTTTGCATCCTTAATTGAGGTGTTAAAACAAAGGAGAGTTCAAGAGGTGTGGGGGATATGGGTAAAAAATTGACAAATTAATATCATACACTTCCAGAAGATATCATTATCTCTGCGTGGCAAGCTATGTCAGCAGACTTTAATGGTGCCAATTAAGCAAAAACGTAAGTACTAAGGAGCTGAAACAATAGGTAAAAATATAACAGTACTGACCTGTAACTGACATTACAACAACCCATTTGATGAACTTTTATGGGGTCACAGTCTCCCAATGGCTATTGGTGGCTATATTGGTTCCCAAATAGGCCTATATGTTGGTGTTAACATGTTTCTAAGAGATTAGCAAAACATTTCTGACTTACTCCATTTTAACACAAAAGTCCAATAAAAAAATAAAATAGTCCACTCTGAGTTGATAAAAAGTAAAAGGACAAGCAGCTCGCATTGACAGGAAAAGTCAATGATAAAAGCACAGGTTGGTGTAAAACAGGCTCCTTATTGGCTGCCTGTTAGACTGGTTCTACATAAAGTGCTAGTGTTGAAACAAAAATTATCAAACAATGAATACTGTATGCACATTATGTTGTTGGGGTATCCATTTATTAATTCTTGGTAGCCAAGTTCATTTTAGGCACTGATCTAAGGTAAGTCTGACTACTAGACAACTAGTGAGTGAACAAGATGGTAAAAAATGGCAAGTGGACTGCATTAATACAGCGCCTTTCTACCTTACATGACAAAGCCCTTTATAATTCACACACACATTCATGGATGGTGGTGGAGCTGCTATGCAAGGCACTGGCCTGCCCATTGGGACCAACTTGGGGTTCAGAGTCAAAGTCTTGCTTAAGGACTACCTCCTGAGTCACAGAAACATACACAATAGTCTAGATTCTCACCAGGTGCCACTGTTTAGGGTAGTTGGGATCATTGAAGGCCATCGATCTCTTAGACCGGCTCAGTACTCTTTCCTGGGAGTACCACAGGACATGAGGGTGGGCTGCCAGGACGTCCCCAGGCCAGACACTCTTGCGCCAAATACCAGCCGCAGATGCAGGCTTGACAGAACACAGCAAGTAGTGGCCTTCTAGCTGTCCAACCTGACCCTGGTTTTTCAGCCCAGCCTGCTCTGCTACCTGGGATAGAGAGAATACTGATGATAAGTACAAATTAAACTTGGACAATACTTCTAAAAGTTGGCAACTTTAAAGTCAGTTTTTTCCCTGACCTAGGCAACTTTAAAACAGATGAGATGAAACATTGTTCCCTGCGGAGAAATGGGGTCGCTGCAGAAAATAAGATACATATGGGAAGCGATAAACATGAAACAAAAAACTGACTTTTAAAAGCTTAATGACAGTGGCATACTGGGAGAAAGAAAATGCTGAAGTAAGGATCACAACAACACCAAAGTACCACCCCCAAAAAAAAAAACCTTGGTGGTATTTCATTCTGAGCTCAGTCCTGATAATCTTGGAAAAAAGGAAAATTCTGCACAATGCTCTTGTTGCAACATTAATATTTATTAAATAAACCTAACCTTTACCAGTGCACCTGCACAGACATTTGTTTTGGATCTGCAATTTGTTTCTCTGTCATGATAAACAAATCAGTGTTGTTGTTAGTTACAAGTTAATACTAGTTAAGAACCATTTCCAATCTTAAGCCAATTGCATCCTTCTACAGAATGAAATGGAAAAAGTAATTAATTACATCCAGACTGGACTATTGCTACTCCCTTAAATCAGGCCTTCCCCAGTCTTCATGAACTGGCCTTCCGATGGTCTGCAGCTGTAAGAATGTTGACTGGTACTAAGAAGTGTGAGTACATTGCCCCAGTGCTAGCCTGTCTTCATTGGCTCCCTGTTGCCTTTAGAATCCAACTTAAGATACTACTGATCACCTTCAAGGCTCTTAATGGTAAGGCACCGTGATATATTACAGATCTTATTCACTGGCACTAAGGTCCAAGGTCTCTTAGATCTGATGACACATATGTCCTGTATGTCCCACGATCACGCCTAAAACTAAAAGGTGACAAGCATTGTATTTGCTGCTCCAAAACTGTGGAACCAGCTGCCATTAGATAGCACATGTGCTCCCTTACCCTAGTTAGTTACTTACTTACATAAATAAATATTGTAGCCCTCCTAAATGATTCTGATGTCAGAACAGAGAATTGAGTCAATGTGCTTTGGGAAAATCCACAGAGAGACTACCTCAATAAAGATTAAAACATGTATCTATCTATCTATCTAGTAGTAGTAGTAATAGTAGTAGTAGTGTAGTACTGGTGTAGTGTTTGTGAAGTAATGTACCATGTTGGCTATCACATCCAGGTGCACAGAGCTCTGTTCACCATCTTTTTCCTCATGATGTGGGCCAGAGTGTAGCCGGACGGCCCAGGACTGACCCAGGCCGCAGGAGAGTGACCGCCAAGGTGAAGTTGGAGAGGAGGCGGAAAAGGGAATCGATGGGGAAACAAGAGGCAGGAGGCTCAGAAGCAAGAGGAAGGAGGAGGACAGAAAAAGAAGGAGCAGGAATGTGGGAAAATAGGATGTTGCCATGGCAACGGAAAGTGACACACAGGGTCAACCAAGCGAGCCTTCCTCATCTGAACAGCAACCTGGAGACATAGACAGACGGGGAGAAAAGAAGGTCTTGTTAGCTGTGAAGATAATGACAATATGCTGCTGGTTGCTCATCATCTGTGTGCTGCATTCAGAGGCCACTTATTAAATTCACAGCATCGCACAAACTGGATGGCAGTCGATTAACACACTGTGGTTAGATCAGTGGTCTGCAAGGAATACTGTGAAGTGGCCTTTACAGATTAATGCTATTCTATTAGCACTGTTAGGCTAGAAAATTAAAGAATTGAATGCAAGCAAATGGTGGGGTGGGTGTCTCTCAATTAAAGGGAGCAATTTAATTGAAAATACAAACAAAAGGAACGCACAATGTAGGTCCCTTCAGTGGAATTCATTGGCACGTTTACCAGAAACCTTTCTAGAAGTGAGTCTGAGGCACCAAGGCAATTGCCTGTTGCCAGTTGGTAATCCAGCCTTGACTACAGGGAGTATGCAATACTCTTTAGTTCAATTAACTATTTTACCTGAAGCTCAAATGTATATAATAACACAAACCTGACTCTGACACTCTAATTATGGATACTAAAAAGGTATTTCTACTACTAATACTCAAAAGGAAATAAGATTATTAAGGTCATCTAGCTAAGCGTTCCAACTTCAAGTCAGGAGCTACTGTACAATTAAACCATGATTTACTACATCTTTCGAAGGAAGCATCTTGTTTTTCCTGTTTTAATTAACACAGTGAATTGTATTGTAAATACGACTTAACACATCCCACGCCCAAATTGCCCTTCAGCAAAACAACGAACACCTGCCAGCTGCTCTTTAGCCACATCTCTGGCTCTGTCTGACCACATCATGAAGGATCCATATCACAAACGTGATGACGTTGGATAGAAGTGTTATTAACAGGTCCCCCTTCAAACATTTAAATGACGTTGAAATTGACAAAAGTAACGTTAGCTTAGATTCCGTTGCTTCTATTCAGCTTTATTTTGTATTATCAATGGCCCAACCACATTATATCCTGTTAAACCGGTTTAGCTCTCTGGCAGGCTAAGCTAGCTATGAATTTTGCTGATTGTTTAGTTTTTGTTAAGCCAGCTAAAGTTAGGTCAGCTACCTAGCTAGCTGAGTTTAGTAATTTAACGGATTGCGACTGTGAGACTCTAACGTTATAGTTATAATAACATAAATGTATTACTATAAACTAAAAACAACAGAATAAAAGTAAAAAGAAACTTGGCAGTAGGACTCGAGTTTCAACCAACCGAGGCATTGTTGTTGTCATAGTAAGCTAACGTTAATATTAGTATCCTGACGCTAATTGATATTACTGTTCTTTAGTGAGATATGACAGTTCAAACCAGTAAATTCGCCATGGCGATTCATTGCGATTATACAATGGTACCTTACCTTTCCACTAAATTCGTTTATCATGTGTTCCTTTGTGAGATTGAGTGTCACATTAAGCTTGTCATATCATTTCCCGTAACACACAAGTTATAAGCCAAACGTACTACGTCATACAGTTGTTGCGCAAACGTCCTGCGTCAGACCTGATTGGTTCCCAGTGGTACTGCCCTATGGGTACTCTCATATGCATAAAATGCAAACTATCCGTTCTATGTATGGGTCTATGGTCTCATACATCCATGGTCTAAACATGATACATCAAAAATACCCAGAAGGATTTGTGGTGACGTGTCTTACTGTTTTGATTACATAATGCCTCTATTTTTTGAAGTCCTAGCGTGACTGTTTATTTATTAATCTAATGTTATATAAATCCATATGTTTTGTCATTTTTTATAATAAGTAATGTAATATTATGTATGTATTATCTGCGATATCTTAGCATTTTAATGTCTATTCAATAATAAAATAATAACATTATCTAAAACATTAGTCAGGATCTGAAGTATATAACCTACAAAACTAACATGATACAGACACATGATAAACTGAATTAGCATACCTACTGCTACTGACAAGTGTGAATGCCCACTGCTTTGTGTGTGTATGTGTGTGTGGGTGGGTGTGCGTGTGTGTGTTTACTTCAGTGATCATAAAAATCATCTATAAAAACAGTTTGTTAATTGTTTTTTTATTATTATGCAGGACCCGTTCAAATATCCATACATTTCAGTTGATTTTGTACTTTAAATATGCATTTTTTTTAACAAATTCCCATCCATTTAAATCACTACAAACCAATGATCAATAATCCATCTTTGAGTAGAAATTCAGATGAAGGCAAATAAATGAAAAATGTTTAAGAATTTGAAAAAGTAATTTTAAATGGAGGTGCTTATTCAGCTCGATTAGACTAATTCTGTATCGGAGAGCAGAACATACACCAATAATGATCTTTCATCTTTAATTGGGTATGCACAGTTCTTAAAGTTTTTATTATTCTAGGATCTTAGTTTGTAAAACACCTATTGAAAACAACTCCACAATGGCCTAAATATCACCAATAATTACATTAGACTATGTATTTGCATTTCCTAAATCATTTTCCAACATTACACATACATTATGGGTGAAGACATTGAATCGTTGTACATTTTCATTACTATTCTAAGACTGGTCAAATTCAAGTATATTGGATGTCAGTCTGTAAGTCTTTTTTTTATAATTATGATTATGTGTAAAGAAATGAAAATCACACCAAATTACAGTTACAATAAGTATTTTATTGATTCCACAGTGCTGCCAGCGCCTGACAGATAAATATACAGTTCTGAGATTTTGTTCTATTTACAGCTTGCTGAGAGACAATAACTGTCCCTTGTAGACATACATAGGGTTCTTTAGTATGCAACATATTTTGGGCTGGTTTCCTTGTCCAAGCATATACAGTATGGTCCCCATTGGAAGGTGTGATGCTGTTTCTGTATCTGTGAAAGAAGCCCTGAAGCCCTATTAAGTCTAAGTTTGTTAACATGTTATTTGTTGTTACATGTGCAAATCATCATCCATCAGAGGGTGCAGCAGTCGGATAAGCAATGTGTCTGTTTGTGTGTGTGTGTGTGTGTGTGTGTGTGTGTACGCAAATAGAAGATCTGGAACGCACACATTTTATTTACAATAGATACATTTAGGCTTGATATAGGAAGAAAAAGTGACATCTGGTATTGACTGTGTTCAGTAGTCTCAGTTTCACACTAAGCATTACTGATTTTATGCAATAGATGCTGTTACAATCTGATATTTCATCAAATTAACTTCTTTATGCTTAGTTAATTTGCGTTGCAGAATTCTTTGCTGGCATTTGCAAAATATTGTTATTTCATATATGCTATTTATACTCAATAGTTTCATTTTAATTTTTACAAGTTTGTTCATTTTCATTCACTCTTTCTGTATACTCTTCACTTACAGTATAACTGTGCACACATACAGGCATGCTCACACATATACTGTATCATCCTTGTTTCATTCACTCTTTAGCCACAAACACTATATCTATAAATGCCACACGCTCATATGTTCAAATTGCCATAGCATATCATGTCCGACTGAATGATGGATTCCCATCTCATATTCACATCCAGGTTGTGAGTTTCTTCATTTAGCCATGTTTGTAAATGATCGGTTTTCTCTTTAATTTTCTCCAAATACCAAACTGTGTGGAGCTCTGCATTGTTAAGAGACATATCTTTCAAAATTCCACATTGATCCAACTCTGTGGTCTATTTCTACACTATTTATGACAAAGAGCTGATTTTTACATTTTCCCACCTCTTGCCATGCTGATCTGCATAGGTAGCTTAAACAGGCAAAGTTGACGGTGTTGACACCAACTTTCTCTTGTTTGTCCTTCAGGTTAGTAATGGCTGTAGTTATCCTCAAATGCTCTGTTCACTGTGTATTCACTGTACGTCAGCATTTTTTATACTTTAAATATTATGTTCCTGAAAAGTTATCTTTTAACAGCACCAGCAGTTTGTAAGAATGCACATCTATTTTACAACAATCCATCCCTGCCCTGTGTTTAAAGTGGAGGTCTCTGCGATTCCTTTTGTCCCCTTCGTCTTTCTCTTCACTTAAGGAGCGATATGTCGTCAGCAAAGTCCCCCTGTGGGTGGAGGCAGCGGGCGAAGCGCCACTGGCACACCATGAGACACAGCGGCAGCATGAAAAGTGCGCAGATTCCAGCCATAATGTAGGCGATGGTCATAAGAGTGGACTCGTCTGTCTGAGGGATGTTATAGCCGCAATCCTCCAGGTCGACGCCGTGGAATGGGCCTTCCACAGAGGCTGTGCGAAACTCATCATGCACTATAAATAAGGAGAATGGGATTGTAGGTATTTGAGTGAAACAAAGAGCATGATAACAGATGATATGTTACTATCACTGTAAATAAGTTAGGGTCTTACGTAAGATATCCTTAAGGTGTATCCTGCATATGATGCCGATACTTTTTTCTATCCATATTTATTTTCCTTTTCCAATGACATACAGTGCATACAAACATTACTGATTCTTATCCTTCTCCCTCTTCCCTCCTCATCCCTACACCCTCTCCTTCTCACCATGGCAAGTGCTAACGGCAAAGCCGATGCGTTTCTTTTCTCGGTCAAAGACCACATAGAAGCCTTCCATGATCACAGCCCCCATCACTGTACCAGTGCTGGACTGGGACACTGCAAACTTGTAGCAGTCCTCCTGGGCAGAGGCTACATCCTCCACTGGCCGCAGGTATTGCTGCATTGACAAAAAAGAAAAATCATGGAGTAGAGTCAGACACAGAATATCACCAACAAAAACGGGGCAAACACACATCCTTGTCAAGTGCTATACTCATCCTAATGTAATAGGGGGAATTTACAAAAGGATTGCACAGCTTTTGTGGCTGTTAAACCTGCTCAATTAAGACAAAATGAAACCATAAATGTACCCTAACAGAAAATGCAACCTAAATGCACTGCCGAGCAAATAGTGGCTCAGTGCTCCTGTGCTATTTGCACTTGCTATGCAAATAAACCTCATCACCTTTGCGCCAAGAACACAGACCTTGAGAAGTTTTTAACTTTAAAAATCCCTGTTAAATTATATGTTGATTTCTTTTAAAGGTACACATTAACACCTCCAGTGTTATGTTTTAATTTTTTAAATTTTCAGTTTTCAATTACAGCCCAGTACCTCACACTCCTGCATCATGTTACTCAAGGCCCCATGGGCAAAAATGTGCAGTGGAAAGTGGGGCTAGAGTTTATATTTTAACTGCAGTGTATACCAATATCAAAGAGGTTGTAGAAAAATGCTGTCATTACAGTTTGTCCACCAGAGAGCACTGACAAGTTTGTTTTAGCATCTGTAAAATGCTCAGTACCTACATGTCCCTTCACAATCCTGTATAACCATATTAGGGATCCTTTTCTAATGTTTCTGTTTATACTGTGTGTTAATTCTAAAACTATCAATATCAACTGATCTGTTTCCTTAAACTCTCAGTGATTACAGTATCAGCCTATAATCTTCTAGTTCATTGGTACATTTGTGTCTTTGACTTTTGGGTTTACTGAATATGCTTAGGGTACATGGTGTTATACTGTTGTACCTGCCAATGAAGTTACAACAGAAGGCAATGAAAGTAAAAACTTTTCAAGCGTTTCATTCTGCTGTTAGCATCAAGGTCATAGGCCTCCTACGGATTTAAAGGACTGAACCTCGCTTCTAAATCTCACTGTCAAATCTAATTCATTCCACCACCATCAAGGCCTTTCTGAATAGCTCTAAATGAAAACCGTTTAATGACTTTTCAGAGATTTAGAAAAAGCTTTAGAAAATATATTCAAAAGTAATTCTCTCTGAAATGTGGTCATTGTTTTTTTTTTTTCCTCATGGTACCTCTCATGGTACTCTAGTGCTCTATTGAGACTACCTCAAAGAGTATGGCTGAAGGATAATTTATTGTGGACAGAATTCCTGTAGGAGTGCAAAGGGTAATACAAATGGCCTTCGTTTATTACAGTCAGCAAAACCAGCTAAGAAGTTAGAATTACCGAGGATGTCCATGACTCATTAATGACAAATTATTTAACTTTTAAGGAAATGTCAAAACTTCTTATAGGCTGAGATCTGAAAACAAGAGTGAGCTCTATGAAACCACATTTAGTAAGAGATATTGTGTAATACCTGCGGCAGGATGGAGATTCTGAAGGACTGGTTGTGGTTTTCACTCATCAGGTAGAGCGAGATGACTGGGAAGATGTGCCAGGGTGTAGTGCCAGCTTGCCAACATACCAGCTGCTCCCCCAGCCAGAAGCCAGAGGGAAACTGTTCTGTCTGTAAAACAGGGTCAGGAGGACATTCATTCTTTCCTTTCCCTTGTCTGCTCATTACAAATCAGGTTTACAGTGGTCATGAGACTTGAGATAATCCAATAGGTGTGGAGGGGAAAAAAAGGATTCACATACGAATCATTATATGTATGATTCTGACTGCAATAGTATGTAATTGAAAAAAAATTCAGCAAAATTCTTAATAAATTGAGAAAATACTTAGTACTTATAGTAAGTATTTAATTCACACAATATACAAAAATAGAAAGCCTATTTTTGTATACTGTGTGAATTAAATGTCTTATTTCATTTAGACTATCTAATACAATAATTTATTATAATAATATTTCCTTTATTTGCCAAGTACATTTATATTTTTGAGGAATGTTTCCTCTGCATTGAACCCATCCTAACTAATTAGGAGCAGTGGGCAGCCATAGTCCGCCGCCCGGGGACCATCTCCAGTTGTATTGCCAGTGCCTACGTCAAGGACAATAGCAGCAGTTAACATGACTTTGCGGTGGGAGGAAACCCACACAAACATGGGGAGAACATGCCAACTCCTCACAGGAAGGCCCTGCCCAGACCAGGGATTTAACCCAGAACAAAGCAGGTATCTCAGAAAGTTATTTATTGAATTACAAGCAAACATGCTATATCGGGGTGCCTGGATAGCTCCCCTGGTAGAGCGTGCACCCCCATGTACAAAAGCTTGGTCCTTGTCGCAGTGGCCGCAGGTTCAACTCTGACCTGCGGCCCTTTGGTGCATGTCATTCCCCCTCTCTTTCCCCTTTCACATATTCAGCTGTCCTATATAATATGGATCTAAAATGGTCACAAAATAATCTTAAAGGTCTCATGACATGGTGCTCTTTGGATGTTTTTATATAGACTTTAGTGGTCCCCTAATACCATATGTGAAGTCTCTTTCCCAAAATTCAGCCTTGGTGCAGAATTAAAGCCACTAGAGCCAGTCCCACAACAAGCTTTCCTTAGGACGTGACATTTCTGAGTCTATAGCTAATGAGGAGGATAGAGTGGGGGCAAGGTGGAGGCTGGGGGTGTGGCCTTGACCAACTGCCACTTTGCTCGTTTGAAAGCCATAATGTCTCTCTCTCATGGGTGGGCAAAATTCTGTGGGTGGGCAAAGCAGAGAAATGGGAGGTAACCTTGCCCCTTATGATCTCATAAGGAGTAAGATTCCAGATTGGCCCAGATGAGCTTTCATTTTCTCAAAGGCAGAGCAGGATACCCAGGGCTCGGTTTACACCTATCACCATTTCTAGACACTGGGGGACCATAGGTAGGTTGGACTAATGTTTCATGCCATGGGACCTTTAAAAAAAAGAAAAGAAAACATGCTACAGTATATCGAGGAGTACATGTTATCTAGATATGAAATGACCTATATAGGGATAGCAGATAGTCTTGTGCCTTTGCTTGTGTGTTAAAATGCTATTGTCTGACTTGACTATTCATCAGCAATGTCTAGGGCAGCGAAAGCAATAAGAGGGTAATGAGGGTTATGCTGATTATATTAAGGATAAGGAATGACTGACCGAAGACGCTGCTTCAATAGCCTTGACTGCAGCCTGGAAGACCTTTCTAGGCAGTCGAAGGTTGGTGGTGCCACTGTCCACAATGCTCTTATCATAGTTGTACTGTAAAAAACAGACAGTCTCCAATTACAAATCTCTTACATAGCTTTCAATATCAGTGTTCAACCATTAAACATTCTTTCTTTGTTTTTGCAGCCGTCTATTCGATCTTACCTCTTTACAGTCCATGTTGAGGTCCTGTCCATTCACCTCAATACGTACGATAATGACCTCATAGTACCACTCCCTACGGATGGGAGTGTACCAAAGCTCTCCCACGTAGAGGGATGGGTCCACTCCTCCAATGACCTGAAAGCACATGGAAAAATAATCCAGCACTGGTTCCAAATATAACATTAAATAATGTGTGTGTGTGTGTGTGTGTGTGTGTGTGTGTGTGTGTGTGTGTGTGTGTGTGTGTGTGTGTGTGTGTGTGTGTCTGTCTCACCATGCTACCGCCGACGGTAGCGCTGCCCAGGGAGTAGTTTTGAGTGAAGCCGGCTCCACACAACTGGAGAGAGAAGAGGTTGGGGACAGGAGTCTGGCGAACCAGAGAGTCAAAGAAAGGCTCCAATGCCTCGTCAGGCTGCAGCAAGACAGAGAAAGAGAGAGAGAGAGAGAGAGAGAGAGAGGGACAGAGAGAGAAAGAGAAAGAAGTAGGATAGCTTTACTTCTTAATGGCACAACCAAGCTGCTGTTTTTTTTTGTTCAGCTTTTAGTTTCCAAAAGATGAAACAAACCAAATCATTCACCGTTTGCAAATTAATTTTCATCCTAAAATCTTCCCTTCCTTCCAAGATTACAGCAGTGTTTTCCCAGAAGTAAAAACTGTAGTAGATCACTATTACAATTTCAATGATTAAAAAAAGGTGGTTACATATCCAAAAATAAGGTGTTGCTTTTCGTATCACATCCTTCAAATGTCAGGTTGAAGTTGAATTATCACAAAACTCATAGTGTTCACGCTCTTACACCAAAATAGAAATTCAGAAAACTGAGAAAAGGACAAAAAAGGTTGGACCAACCTCATGGCTCCCAATATATATATATATATATATATATATATATATATATATAGTAATAAACGGCATTTGCAAATCCCCAAACACCACCAGCAGTTGTTGGTGTGTCCACTAATAATGTGCTGTAATTTCCCTTAAATGTCTAATTATGCAATGTAATGCAACGCAAATATATCAATTTATAAATTTGCCAACTTAGGTGCCTATGTGTAAAATGTGTCCTGTGCAGCTTGAATTAGATAATTTATTAGGATATTTTTATTTTTTATTTTGATGGATCAAGCAATCTGATGCTCTTACCCTGGCTATATCAGCATAGGCTAGTCCCAAGATTCCCTCCCAGTTGGATCCATTGATGAAGAAGCGATCTGACTGGGTGATTGCAGCGATGTTGGCACGCAGCGTGGCGTTGGGGCCATGTGGGACAGAGACCAGGTCGGTGCCCAGCTCCCCCTCCCAGCGACCCTGGGTGTAGGGAACATACACACTCCTCCCCTGGTCACGGTACGAGCTGGAGCTGTGAATGAATGGCAAAACAACAGAGTGGGTGAAAAAGTGGAGGAAGTGAGAGGAGGAGAGAGAAAGGAAGAAAGATAAGATGAATATGAACTAATTATTATTATTATGATTATGCTTATTATATAATTCATTTTTTTCTATATTTTTGTGTGTAAAAGTATTACCTTAACTCAATTATATTACCTATAGTAATACGATGTAGACCAGTGATACTCAACTTACAGCCCCAGGCCAAATCTGGCATGCGATAGGGTGTCGGATTGCCTGCCAACCATCTAATTCACATTAAAATAAATTGACTAAAACTGGGAATTTGTTTTGTACTTTGAATGTACATAAGGTGCCAGAGTGCATGAAACAAACGTAAAAATAATGCGTAAAAATAAAGCCTTGAATGTCTCCCCTGGCACACTTGACCTACCTTTGTTTATTAACTGGCCCCTGGCCCCCTAAGCAAAGCAAGTTGAGTATTCCGGATGTAGACTATGAGGTTAATTTTAACAGTATAATATATCACAAAAGACCTCAATAAAGAACTAAAATAAATGAAACATGGCTCGTCTTTTCATAGAACCGAACGTGGCAGTCTATTTCACCACTCGTGTCTACTTACAGTGAACGATGGTAGTATCTGCGCAGGAAGGGATGTGCAGCTGCCCCGACAGCAAAGTTGCTGCTGCCTGTATCCACCAGGATGTTCAACTAATGAGACACAGAGAGAATGGAATAGATGGAGAGATTCATTAAATATGTGTGGGCATTTTGCGAAAATCAATGGGTTTGTAAAACTAATGCCTGGGTTAGATTGTGAAATTCTTTATGTTCAATCTCTGAACAGCAATAAAAATATTTTCTACCTTGGAGAAACATGGCCATTTGGAAAAAAAATGTCTCTGTGTTTTTTTTTTATTACTGCTATTGATATCTTTACATTTTTTTACTGACGGTCTTGCAAGCAACTTTTCTTAATTACATCAAGTAGTCAGCCTTACCTCTCACACATCTTCATTTCTAATATCTCAGTCATTCTCTGTATCCATTTCTCTTTACTTGTAGTGTCCTGTGCTGTTTCCTGTTGCCCTTAATGTCCTTCTCTGTCCCCTCTCTGTCTCCACTCTAACCCTCCATTCCTCTCAGGTTCCCCATTCTACTCCCTCTCTCTCTCATCTCCTCCTATTCTGTCTGTATCTCTATGTGAGTATCATATTTTGCCCAATCAGTCAAAATAGTTTGTGAATGTGTGAATAGAGCACAATGTCAGGTGGCGATGAAGACAAAAATATATAATATAAATAAAATAATATGTATAATATGATACTGGCTGTATATGCATTATACATCATACCGTGATGCTATGTATCACAAGAACCATTTATTATTTCTTTCTTTCTGCTCTTTTTGGTTGCACTGATGCTTTAATGCATACTATGTAGCCTATGTTGTGTGAGTCATACATTCAAAATGCTAGTATAGTCTAATTGTTCAATTGTAATTGAGCTCAAGCAATATATTTTTTACATACTATTTATGTAACATGTACTAATGAAAATTTGATTGTTGTTCAAGACAACATTGAAGTACAAACACATACTGTACTATTTTACTGATTGAAAAATCATTGAGAATATAGATAGACACAGTGTGCCACAGAAATGTCCAAACAGATGAACAGACAGGCAGCCATCCAGCCACAGCAAGCTGTTCAATAATTGATTGGCTCTTTAAATATCCAGAGAAGTGCTACTGTCTAAAGGGCTGGGCCTGCAAGCCCAGAATAAATACTGACACTGTCTACTTCACGTTTTTTTAACACACACATACATCCATGCCTGCATATGCTGTTTCAACAAACACCACAAACACTACTGTCATAGTGTAATAATGCTGTACACACTTTGTCCGCTCTTGGCCAGAAATTAGCTGACTGCCTAGGATGGACCTGCTACTTTTCTTGCACTGCATATTCTGCTATTATAATAATTTGAGTTGACGCCCATTTAACCCAGTGAATGATGAATAATATCTCAAACTATATGTATTTACATGGGGCCTTAAAAACATTCAGGTAATTTCATTCAAGATATCTTAAGAATTAATGAGGGCCTGCAAACAGCCTATCTGTGTGGTGTTATGGATATGGATCTTGACTTTTTAATGAATGGGATGGTCACTTACTCCTGACAGGCTGCAAGTTAAATACATGAGTCTGGGAACTGCTGTTTTTACACTGGCCCCTTTAGTCTACATGTCAAAGTATCCTTAGGCAAGATACTGAACCCCAAATTTCTGTGAGTGTTTGTGTGAATGTTTACCCGTCACCTCCTGATGAGCAGGTGGCACCTTGCATAGTAGTAACCCTTCAATTCAGATTCAGTGTCCTGGTCATGGTAAATCTCTTATCTCAATCATTTTATTTGTTTCTCCTTTTCTCTCAAACCCTCTCACAATTTCTTCTTCTCTCACGCTCATTCACTCCATGTCCCTCTCCATCTCTCTCTCTCTACATTTCTCCCACTTTCACCTTCTCCCCCTTCCCCTCATTCTTCTTCTCTACTTCCCTCATCACTTTCTCTTCCTCCCCCTATCCATCGCCCTCTGTGTGCCAGCCTGTACATCGCAGCTGCACCCAGCTGGCACTCCTCACTTGGCAGAATTAATGGTTCCATTATCTGTCTGTATCATTCAGTCCTTTCTCTCACTTTAACACACACACACACACACACACACGGGCCATCAGTCATTGCAGGGCCATCAACCCTATTTACGGTGAAACCCTGTTTACATGAAATGTATATATAATAATATATATAATATATATATAATATATAATTATATATATATATATATAATATAGTATGAGGATATTTACATAAGTAGAGGACATGCACTGTAAATGTGATAAGTAGGCAGTTTCGCGTTTTGCAGGCAGAGCCAGACTCAGAACAAGGTAATAAAGAAAAATACTGACCAGTGACACTGAATGTCATGCAGAAAGCTTTCTTGATTACTTTTGTGTGTATCCAATGCAATTCATTGTAGATCTGTGGTAGGATATAGCCCAAATGGTGCATATATTCCTAAAGGCTATTCAGGAGTGCTTTAACATGCAAATGTAAATAAAACCTTTAGGCCTACCTTTTGCGGAGGAGAGCCCACGGCCATCTCCACGTAGTATCCCTGACCAGACTTCCCACGCAGGTTATCTATCATGTCCACAAAGCTGATACCGCCTGCTGCCGCTCCTCTTCGCCTGCGCGCAGCGTGCTTTCCCGCGTTGCCGCGCTCGCGGTACGCGGCAGCAGGGGGCAGCGGGGGTGGCTGTTCAGCGCGAGCGCCTTGCCGCAGTGGCATGCGAATGGCTACAGGCAGGCCCGGGGCGTCCGGCGCGGATTGACCGCTGCTGAGCAGACACAACGTCGTCCATATAAACAGACCTGTCAACCAGCGAGGCTGTAAAGTCGACGCCTCCATGTTGAAATTCGATTAAAAAAAATTGGTAGGCCTATGTTTGCTTTTGACTTTACGACACTCGTTCAGTTTGACATCCAGTCTGCAGCGACACAGGAGAAGAGATCAGGTGGCGATGATGCTAAAATGACGGCTAAAACCATGATGGCAGTTGCACCACATATATAAAAAAGGGACAGGGTCACTGTGTTTTTTCATTAAATGAAGAGGAATTAAACCAATTCAGACCACGACAAAGTAGCCTAACATAACAACAAAGTAAATAGCCTACGCGGAAAATCAAATCAACCTTACAATCAAGCCAGGCAACCCTCGGTGTTACAGACAATTTGAGGCGACGGGTAAATTACAGGCTCTCCTCTCCGTGCTCAGTGTATCAACAAACCGCAGGCCTGTGTCGGTTTCTCCACGCATCGTCATGTCAAACAAGCAACCCGGACCATCTTCGGAAGGCAGGATGGCCGGTGAGCTACCGTAATCCGCATCCTTTCCGACCCGTTCATTCAGATCTCCGCCCAGTCTTTCACCTCCTCCTCCTCCTCCTCTTCCATCCACCCCGCTGCATCCTTCAGAGCTACGAGAGCGTGCGTATCAACACCGTCAAGATGGAATATAAAACCACGCGACTTCCTGTAAGCATTTTCTAAACAAAATCCCCTAACTAAACTACCACGCAGTAGGCTATGGCACCGCAGTTATGGGTATAACTGCCCAGTCTGTAAAATGGAGGTTTCCCTTAATGTGGACCTAATCCCCTAGTGAAACATTTACCACATTATTTGTGCAGTAAAATGATAAATCCTATGTTACATTAGCCAATATATATACATTTAAAAAAATCCCAAACTGAAATAAAAGCTCATTGCTAGATAAGACCCTGATACTCCACCATACTGCACTAAGTGCAACCTGCACAATTGGTTTACTTACATTTTAACATACTATTTAAGCAGTTGCACATTTTATTTTTCAAATCCTGTATATATTCATATAATCAAATATTTGTTCTTATATTTTTATTTCTATTATTATTATTATTTCATGTATATTGTATGTATGTATATTGTATCCTAGTATTTCATTTATATTTATATTCTGTGCTGTATGACTGATGTATGTTTGCTGCTGTAACACCATAATTTCCCATTTCTTTTCGTATCTATCTATCTATCTATCTATCTATCTATCTATCTATCTATCTATCTATCTATCTATCTATCTATCTATCTATCTATCTGTTTATCTGTCTATCTATCTATCTATTCAAAGTGGCTTGGCCAGACCAATTATTCCACTCTGATGTAAGGTTACTTAATGCAACCACTCCAGTAGTGACAGTTACAATGTGTAGGCTAATTACAATTCACTTTATAATAATGAGCTGGACTGCCTTCTTTAAAGAGTTTTGGTAGGTTATAGCAACAGGTGGAGGCCACAGTAGGCCTACCAGTAGCATAGGCTACATTATAATGCAAGCCAAGAGGACTGCCACCCACGGGCCTTAAGGGTTTTAAATGATAATTATAATAGTCCTTTTTTGACTAGTTTGTGTAATTGAAATGTATGTAACATGTTGTGGTATAGAACTTTTTTTTTGGATTCATTTTACATGTTTAACAGGATTATGGCTATAGCACACCATAGGCCTGTCGTTCGTTTTTCATAACGTCTTTTATTTTGAAGTCAAAATTGCTGTCATGTCATGGTTTTCGTGGCTTCTTCAAGAAATATTGCTGTACATGGGGAGACTACACATTCTGGTTAATGATGTTTTTGCCTTAATTGCTATGTGGATCACAGATGTTTCTATTCCCATAATATCATATATTTGGGGGAATTGCTACCTGCTCTAATCCAGAACAATTGAGTCCACCTTGCTTTTTGTAAACAGCTATTCTTGTCTAAATTAAGGAACAATCAGAGACTAAGATCTCAGAATGTAATTTTATTATATCAGACAGACAGATGCATTTCAGTTGCACAAATAATAACGAGACATTAGACCTTGTCTACACTATATTAAAGAACCTAATTGATTGTTTGTAGGAGCACCACTGTATTGTTGCTGTAATGTACTTCACTATGACGCCAAAGTGCTCTGTATGCTATATATTATTTATAACACATGGCATCATTGCTGTACATCTATCACATTGCCATATACATTATAATTATGATGAAACACAATGCATAGCATCCCTATAAATTATTTCTGTGAGTGAGACCACAAACTATAAACAAATTGCATATGATATAAAATGAGGAAGCAAGCAGTAGATCAAATTTAATTCAAGTTCAGTCAGTTTGCTTCTCTTTATGACAGACTGTCTCTCTCTTCAGATGATCATGGACAATCCCAGTCGGATGGAATAGGAATGAAGGAAGCAGGTGCTAATACACTATTCCCATCTTTCCTCCCACAGAGTCCCACAGAGTCTTTACAATGGTGGAACAGTCCACACTGCTCCACCAACAGTGGTGCTGGGACTTCCTGTCCTGAGGACGCAGGAGAATAAAGGTATTGTTCAGAACTTAGACCCAAGTTTCTATCTATCTATCTATCTATCTATCTATCTATCTATCTATCTATCTATCTATCTATCTATCTATCTATCTATCTATCTATCTATCTATCTATCTATCTATCTATCTATCTATCTATCTATCTATATATCTATATATTTATCTATCTATCTAACACTGGAGTGGTAACATTGCTGAATAAACTATTAAGAAGGCTTTGACCTGTGTTTGAGAATGTTTTTATTTTACTCTAACTCTGCCTCTTGTATGAAGCATCTGATCGGCAAACAGAACCAACAAATGCAGTAAACGAACCACTACAAGAAGAGTTTTATTCTCAAAGCAAAGACAATTTTCAAAAGGCCTTATACATGTTACAATTGTGAATGAAAATGTGTTATGATATTCAAAAAAAGAGTGAAAACTACAATGAAACAATATGTAATATAATAAACATGATTAATTAGTTTACTGTTTGTCAAGTTGTTACACCCAACATATACTGTAACATACAGAGTCATACTCACTGTTTGAAGTATTTGAACCCCAGTTTCCCTGCTGTCCTGCTTTGTTGGTGAGGGGTTCAGCTCTGCCCTCTGGTGGACACCACACTGCCAGAGGTCCGGAATAACCCACTCTACACACACACACACACACACACACACACACACACACACACACACACACACATTCACACGCAGAAACTGCATATAGTCACACAAGCATAGTAAACAAAGGTATGCATGTACTCGCACACACACACAATATACATATATATATATATATATATATATATATACTGTATATATACTATATATAATCACCATAACCATGTCCCTCACAGTTTTTCCATACATGGCCAACAACTTGCCATCTGTAAACCTCCGTTGAAAACAAAGGTCAAAGATTAGCTATCATGTGGAGTGCTACCTTATCACTATGTACCAGCTGATAACAGTGATACAGATACACTATGATCTTGTCAACTGGCCATTTCAGGGAAAGTCTTTTACATGTTTTTCTTAATCAGACAAACTGTATTCAGACCTGACTGAATGTTAAAAACTTACCTGTCCTGGGGGTTTGTAGTCCTGAAGCCTTTGGCAAATGGGTTGCTAGCAATTTTTAGCTGGGTGATCTGGGGGGGCGGGAGAGTTATAATAAAAACATAAAAGCAAAGAAATTGATCCCTAATTCTGTATTAGTTATATTAGTTAATGCACAATAAAAGCCTGCTGTAGCCTACTGATCCTGTGTTACCTACCCGGTGGTTTTGATAGGCAGTGACGGCCAAGAAGCGCGTCTCAGGGAAAGAAAAAGAGCAGAAGTTCCTGTATGCGTTTAAGTGACTGTTTGCAGCTGGATCTACATACACCACATGGAAACGCGGCTGATAGCGATGCATGGAGTTCAATATCATCTGGCAAGGAGGAAGTTGGAAAAAACACACAACAAGAAAATCAAAAGAGAGTCATTTCTGTATTGATGGGTCTTTCCTGATTAAAATTAAAATTAAAACAATGTCCTTTGTGTCTTTAAAGACATCGACTGACATGTCCATTGTCATCCAGCAGGTTGTTGGTGAGCTTGAGAGTGTCGAAGGATACAGTCTGCTTCATCCACTGGGCTCCACAGGCAGGTGAGTCTGCGTGGAAATGCATCCTGCTAGGGGCTACAACATCCGCTCGCCCTGCCACCAACCAGGATGAGCTGTGGAATGCATATCTGATAAAAACACACACAAAATACACACACAAACATTTCAAATTTCTACAGTAGGCATGGTAAGTTATAATGAAGCTTGCTGAGGGGCAACAAATCTAGGTTATAAGTGGGTTATTATGGTCTTGAATAAAGTGATGGAAATACTAAAACAGATAATGGGTAAGCTAAAAACACTGACTGTATGTTGGAAAAAAGTACCAATCTCTAACCTGTATCTTTTATTGTCAACAGGGATAAAGTCCATGAGCAGGACATATTTAGCAGTAGGATCCATCCCAGAGATTTGAACCTGGAATGTTGGAAACATCCTCCTGCAGTTTGTGAACATGTAGTAAGAGACAACAGAACAGGAGAAAACATTAAGAAGTGTATGATAAGGCAATGAGGAATATAAATATGAGTGTTACTGTTACCTTCCAGCTTTGGTAACAATCATCTCTGTGCCCAGCTTGTCAAACTGCTGCCAAAGTGAATGCATCTCCAGCTGAACTCTGACTCCACTGACTTGGGGGGCTTTGACGCTTGACAGTGACGCCCCGTCTGGACAGCAGGGCAGAGATACTTCACAGGTCTTAAGCATATGAGGACCTTAGGAGAGAAGAGATGTGTCATAAACTTTTGCTCACATTGGATTAGATCACAGAATCATCATCATCATCATCATCATCATCATCAAAGTAATGTATATTTTCTCCATCAGATTATTTTGATAAAACAAACACTTACCATCCATCATTTTGTATGTTTATAAGGTAAATAATATGAATACATTTGCTGTTTTGTCTTTAATATTTCTGTTCACTCAAATCCGTTCTTCCACTTCTGATCAAAAGTAGCAACTCTTGTCATTACATCAAGTCAAAAATCTTCCTTCCAGTCCAGTGCCAGGTGCTGTGGTAGATGTACATCCAAATGTTCGGAGTAGCTGTTTGTGTCCAAGAACAAGCTGGTTTTATACACCATAAGTTTCTCACTGGGGACCTCATGCCTGCCTCATCCATTACAATATTCATAGTGCCACTGACATGCACTAATCACAGTTGCACTCGCATGCATGATTGCGCCCCAAGAATTGTGAATACACAAATGTGCAGACACATTTTCTATTGTTTCATATAGCCTAAAGCCTTTAGTGCAGCTTCTCTTGACCGAACAGTAGGACATTAATAACATCCTAATCAGCCCAGTGTTACTGGGTGTGGACAGATGAAGAAAGCAACAAATTGCTTTTATTATTTATAGCCTAATTTCTTGGAGCAAAGTTTCAACACCATACTAATTAGAGAGGTTTTTCCTAAAACTACCTCAAGTGGACATTTCTGGTTTGGTTTGATGGCAACATTCTAGCACATTTATAAAATGCAAAATATCAGACAGCATCATTGAAAAGGTTCTGGACTTCTTTCCATTGTTGGCCAATGTTGTTAGGTGTTGTTCAAAGTTGTCTGATCACAAATGGGAATGGTTTATGGTGGTGTGTGTGTGTGTGTGTGTGTGTGTGTGTGTGTGTGTGTGTGTGTGTGTGTGTGTGTGTGTGTGCGTGTGTGCGTGTGTGTAGCTCTATGATGGGACAGTGTTGAAGTGTTCCAGCCTGAGGGGTGAAAGCAGAAAAGCAGGCTTTTCCCTAATGAAGCACATCATGACTTAAGTTTGTCAATAGGTCAATTTGCACCCCTGATCAGCTCATTAATCACAGCTTTCAAGGCCACAGGCAGAAATATCTTATATGTTATTGGATGCCACTCTTAAGTAAAACAGATTGTATTAATATTGTTCTTTTAGAATGGACCTTGTGATCACTGATGACCCCTCAAAAGGCTGTCTGTGTGATATGATCTGAGAGGATCACAGAGGTAATACGCATTCCTAAAAGATGTATTAGATTGTATCATATATTTTAATAGTTTAGATAAAGTTAGGTATATTTTGATATTGGCTTATAATGTGGTGAATTTCAGTGTATTATATATTGTCATAGACAACATTCTGCTTCATTACAGGCAGATTTTTTAGGGAAGCTTCAAGATAGAATCAGAGACCAAAGTAGTATAAACAGCCAGATGTTTATTGAGCTGTATTTCGTCAATGCACAGTTTTCATCAGACAAGCATCAATACACAGAGTTTCAGGCACTTGTGGTAATTCCTCACATACAAGTCCTACACATAATGTAAGCAGTTGGCTATAGCATTGAAGAGTAAAGCATGTGTGTGCTGAGTATGTATGTGTCTGTGTATGTATTTGCTTCCATGTGCTTGATTGAGCATGTGTGCCTAAAGTAAGGTGTTTGCTTGGGAGAGAGAGAGAGAACAAGAGTCCCGCCATTCTGTTGCAAAGAAGTGAATCAGTTATGCATTGGCTTTATTTTGGGAGGTGGTCTGGCAGCATATTTGAGGAAAGTAGGAATGGAGAGAAAGTCGGAATGGATAGGATTGACAGGTGGGTTAGGTGAGGTTAGTTACAGGAATACAATAGGGAGGATTTAGCTCTTGGTGAAGGAAGCAGTGATGGCCTCGAAGATAGACTGAAGTTGAATCTTGATTTCCTCGACCATAGGTGCGAGCTTTGTCTTCAGGGCAACAAGGTCATCAGGGCGAACCTGCTGTGCCTGGTCGTAGGCCTGCTTCAGCTGGTCCTTGTATTCCTCGACGTAGGGAGTAGCCATCTGCTTCAGCTGTTCCAGACGCTCAGAGAGCTTGGCACGCACAGCTTCCACAATGGGCATCAGGGCGGTTTTGGTCTCCTCCACGTTGGTAGCCACCTTGGCACGCAGCTCCTCCACAACAGGCTCCAGCTTGGCCTTCAGGGCATCCATCTGCTCTGTGTGCTTGGTTGAATACTCTGTGAAGATGGGTTCCATCCTTGTACGGTAGTCCTGGATGTGTCGGTCAATGACCTCTCTCAGTGCAGCACGTTTGGGCTCAAGATCGGCTTTCAGGGTTTCAATATCCTGCATGATAGAGGTACGGAGGTCACTGGTAGCATCAGCGATGGTGGCAACGACACTGTCAGTGACAGGGGCAACGGATTGCTGCAGACTCTTGAGCTGAGTGTGCATAGTCTCCATGCGCTGAGCCAGGGAGGCCCTGGGACAAAACAGAGATGGGGGAGCAAAGCCATTTTAGCCTAAATTTAATAAACTCATGTGTAAATGGTGACTATAATTGTAAAAGGTGACTAGGGGAGAAAGGTAAATGAACCAATGAGCAAGTATCCAATACAGAAAGGTGGACTGGCTAAGGAGAAGGATGTGGCCTTACTTGAGATCCTTGTACTCAGTGTCATCAAGCTGGTCCAGGGCTTTAAGGGCACTGTCCTTCACCTGAGTCATGTAGACATCCATAGCAGCCCGGACGTGGGCCAGCTGGGAGGGTGCATCAGACTGCACTGAAGCGGCCTGAGAGCCTGAGGAGGAAAGGAACAGTAGGGAGGAGATATAAGCAGAAAAAGAGAAATGGAGGGTGTGGGGGGAAACAATAGTAAGCAGTCAGAAAATAAAGCATTTCAAATGTAAAATAGAAAATATATCAAAAATATGTTAGATGTTACGTAAAATCGATATACTGGCAAGCAAAGCTGTCCATGCAGGTTGAGCATTTCCCTTAAGAAATGCCGTTCAGTACTCACCGACAGCCAGCAGAAGAGCGAGAGCCAAGAATTTCATGATGGTGGTCTGGAGAGGAAAAAGAAGCAACAAGTCAACCACACTGTATCACAGTTAAAGGATTTTCCATAAAATGTGTTTGAATTGCACAAAGAAGTGAACCAAAACTCTATTTAAAATAATGGAAACCTATTTATCCAATAAATCTTGAATCCCCGACCTAAAACAATGCCAAAGCCAGATAAGCGGGCTTAAAAGAAAAGAATGCTTTAACACAACCATTAAAGCTGCACACTAACCCTAACCCTCTGGCCCGAAAGAGTTCACACTAAACATATGGCTGCCTAATAAAATAACCTGTAATCTGGTTAGATTAGGGACGACTACAAATTCAGAGAGACGGCTCAAGCAGATTAGCTCTGGACTGCTATGTAATCCACATCCAGGTTTTACAGTAAATAGAATTATCAAGTTATCTCTCTTAGCTCAAAGACAATCTCAATCTAGAGGCACTTAAATGTAGGGATCTCCTCATCTTCTTGATATAAAGATAGCTGCTAAAATATTACCATAGGCTGAACAGCATTATCCCAATGTTACAATTAAATCTAATATTTCACAAATAAAAGTTAACACCAAAATGTCTCCTTACAGAGAAACTTATGTTTGGCACCAGTTCACAAATTCATCAAAGCTTTCAGATTGCAGAATCTGCAAAACTGGTACTGTTATAAGAAAAATTTAAAATAAAATTCTGACAGTTATTCTTGTTTGACTACTTATTCTACAGCCTTGTCCCAGTTAAAGAGCCACAGCAGTTATTGTCTTACCTGGTGGAGTTTGTGACGAGACTGAACAAATTCAGTAAGAGCAGACTTTTTATAGTGCCATGAGTCTATGTGGGGAGGAGAGGTGGGGGTGGAGGTGTGAGGGTTATGTGTCTCCGTGGAGGTGGACCTCAGCCCCCCTGCCTTCTCCCTCAGCAGGAGGACTGGGTTGAGAGTTCAATGGTCACCCGCTGGGAGGAGAACACTCAGTCAGCACACATGCCAGCACACACACTCAGAGATTTGCTTTACATTATCGGTATCATGAATGTACTGTAATCTTCACTGTAACAACAAGCAAGACCCAAACAATCCTCTAAATTCACCATGTTTTTTTTAGAACAGGATATTTTACTGATGACATTTCTTGGATAGCTATTAACAATTTCTTTCTGCTTGATAAAGGCCATTCTCACTTGTCCATAGCCGAGCTGCTCTTGTTGTTAGAAGACATCAAAGGCTGACATAAACATGGCGTAAAGAGAGTCGTGAAGTGTGAATATGAGAAAAAGGGGAGGGGGTGACGAGACAGAAACAAAAGTTTTTTATGATATCAAACAAAAGGTAGAGAGACAGGAGAGCAAGGAAGGAAGAACATTGGTGAAGAGAATGGAAATAAAATGGAAGACAAATAGTTACACATTCCCCACATATCTTCTAATAAAGGTATCTTGCTGGGATCTGCACTGGATCCTGTTTTATTTTCCACATTTTTGCAGTTTACATTGTAGGTTGACCAACCCCTCCACCCTGCCAGTGGTTTTCTTGCATACCATTTGTTACAGAAGAGTGTTTAGGACAGGAAAGCCACATTTTTGACAGTCCCAGCACTGCCAAAAGGCTGCCAAGAGAAACAAACAAGCGCAAACAGAAGGCAGTGAGTTGATGCAATTGACTCTCTGAAATGTAATCACTAACAAATAGGCATGCACTCACATTCACACAGACCCACAATGCAGTAATCAATCGAGAACATTGTATCAAGACAGACTTATCTCAGTTTATGGATAACATGGCTGGTGTGTGTGTGTGTGTGTGTGTGTGTGTGTGTGTGTGTGTGTGTGTGTGTGTGTGTGTGTGTGATGATTAAAAGGTCAAAGAGTGGTGTGTATGTGCCATGCTGTTATTTGTTGTCCTATCACTAGTGGACTTTGTCACCATGGCTTCATGTAATTTGAGTAATGATCCTAGAAATATATCTCTAATTATGGACATACACTATCTGCGTATGTCATAGGTATTATAATGTCTTCTTTCACACAACCCTTATACTCATTAAGTAATTGCCTATTAAAACGTTCATGTCTATTCTTTTGAGATTTGCAATAGGTAAGATAAAAAAACTAATACTGATGCAAAGTGAGTTAAATATTTTACTTAAAACTGTGACAAATTGTATACATTTTCAGTCATACTTGTATTAATGTGCTCTAGAAATAATTCTGCACAATCATACGTCTACGTGTACCACGATAAAAAGAAAATGTTGCCTTCTGTGTATCAGACCAACAGATGCAGAGTGAAGGTTCATCTTATAATGCAGGGTTATTAGGTGCAAGGTTAATAATTGTCATTAGTGGTCAATGACAATCAACTGTAACCAAGAGACTGGCCTGTGTTTCTTGCATAATATACATTACAGAAGTTTCGGTAGCCTGTATAACCAATGCACTTTTCTCTGAAAATCCTCTTTCTCAATATCTATCTCACTGTCAATACTTGCTCTGAGCAGTTGGAACATGTGCAGTTCATAGCATATGCAACAGGAAGCAAGAATTCATGGATTTTCTTGCTACTGCCTTAAAATAATTACTACCTTGTAAATGCTTGTAAAATGCTCAATTTTGTTGAAACTGTATGAAATGAGTTGACACAACTAAATGGTCCTTTATGAAGATGTGACTGGTATATTGAAATGGAGTAGGTCACAAAGGTGCTTTGAGCAAGACATTAAACCCCAAATTGCCCCAATGCTGTGCATCAAAGTGTAAATATATGTGAGTGTTCATCTGATGACCAGGTGGCACCTTGTACGGCAGCCTCAGCCACAGTGTATGAATGTGTGTGAATGGTGAATGGTTCCTGTGTAATAGCACTTTGAGTAGTCGTTAAGATTAGAAAAGCGCTATATAAATACAGTCCATTTACATTTAGAAACATGTATTTGTATACTCTACTTTATGACTCTGTTTTTAAAGGAGCAATGCTCGTAATTTTGTTTATGCTTTCCATAGTTCTGTGTTTTGCTGAATAAGAACAGAATGTACAGAACAAAGAGCCAACTAGTCATTAAAAGCTGCTTACGACAATACAGCATGCTCGAAGAATGCTATTGTACGTTTCTAGTTCATGCTGACTCTAACCAGTCGAACGTCCACCTACATGGTGGATAAAATGGTCTGCATGGTCCAGTATGTGTCTGTTAACCTACAAATGTTCCTATATTTTTCGGTGAGTACCAGCAGTTGAGTCAACTACGCTCTATTACTGTCTCAACAAAAGTTGAATATTCATTTACTATATGTGCAGATCTGTTTTGTTGGATTTCATTATATCTGTGTATTGTTTCTATTTTCAGGAGTGTGAACCACTTCCCTTTGTGTTTGTTGTTGTTGTGGTTTCATGGTTGTGTGTCTGCAGCAATACCTCTATGTCCATTTAAAACCCAAATCACATTTGATCCTTCTTTGTAATTTGCTACTTCCATTTGCCTTTGTTGTTTATCATTCAACACTGTGGTGTCTGTCTTTACTCTCAACCCCCGACTAAAACCCATTCACTTTACAGATTAATGGACACGAGCCAAACTGAGCTTGATAAGGCCATGAAGACGGAGGGGTGACGGAGATCTCACCTCTGTGGGCCACATCAATGCCTGCTAGGTTCAGACTGATGTTATCAAGTCTAGCCATTTGTCTGAGACTAATTAGCAAAATACAGAAGACAATTTGAAAATATGGCAGTGGAAGTTTTGTAGTTGACATCCAATAATGTGTATACCTGCATTTCTGGTTGTGAAGTGCTTTATTTAGCCAGGCAAACTATACACAAACCATACTTTTGAATCATTGGTCAGACCACACAAGCGACTTGAAGATGCTACCTTGGGCTTTGGGAAATAGTGAGCATTTTTGTTTACAACCTATTTCAAACCAAACAAGCAATTGAACAATTGATCAATTATGAAATAATCATTCACACTAAGAACAGTAAATGCTGATTAGATCACAGCACATGGCCCCTCTCAGTGGCTCCAGCTTGTACTGTTATTGAACAGTAGTCTTTGAGGCTTTTTCTGGCTCCTGAGAGAGACGTGTTCTCCATATCAGCTGCTCTGAGCTCAGAGCCTTGTCAAAAGAATGACTCTTATCTGGAACAGCAACCTTTGAGACTGCTTGCATTGCACCATGTTGAATCAGCATCCACATGGAGTCATCTATCTAAATTACTGCCATCGTAATTGTTATCTATACGAACTCAGTACACTGAGCCGGTAAGACAAATGCTATGGTTGCATATTTCGTGATATTAAAGGCAACTGTCACTTAATATGACAAGCACCAAATATATTTAAAACAGGCGAACTGGTTTCTGGCCTTAACACATGTAATTGGATTTATTGATGCTCTGAAAAGGAATGCGTCCACATGATACCAGCCTTTGCAAGCAGATGGAATAGAAAAGGAGGCACTTTCACGCAATACAAGTCAATAGAGATTAGAGAGTTGTTTTTCCTGGTCTTTTTTTAAGGCATGTACTTTAAATTTAAAGTTGCACAGTTGCTAGTAGCCAAGGAGGACACAGAGGATAAAAAAAACATGATGCACTCTTCAGAAGAGGTAATTATCCTTACTCGAGTAACTGCACAGGAAAGTCACCGGGCGCCACAATCTTCTGAAAATAGCCATGCTGAGAAATACAGAGAGAGTTGTGTGGAGCTGATAGTCTTGATTATCTTTGTAGCAACTCATTTGGCAATGGCTTGAATATAACGGACGTTCATTAATATCAGAAAGTTATGCACTAAAGCTTTAAAGTGACCATCAAACAGCCAGACAGATGTGGAGTAATTGCCCGGAGCTGATAAATATTTAATCAGCAAATCCACTATTTAATCAGGCCCTAGCTGAGGTTCAAAGGTCACGCCATTGCTCCAGCTGGCTCCACGATGGAGCACTGTTCTCAAACCAGCAGGGGAGGTTGTCTCAGCTGTATGCACTCTTCCATTTTCTCCAACACACACACCACTTTAGATTGCCAAGTCTGTAGTGATGTGGTTTTGCAATGTCACATCTGTTGAGTTCGCTTCTGCTTTAATACAGATATTTGGACCAAAGTTCTGGTTGCAGAGTGTCACTGTAGGTTGCATCGCCCCGTGGGTTGTAGAGCTTGACAGCAAGAAAATCCACCCTGAACTCAGATAACCTAAATCATTGAAGGAGCAAAATTAGGTTGACATACATGTTTAATCATAAAATAATACTCTCACAAATACTGATGAACACTTACGTAATCATACAACAATGAGTAGGTCAACACACTTGGGCACCTTCTCTGCTATCTTATCCTTTTATGAGCCTCTGTAGCCATTTTCTGCTCTTAAGATTGTTCCAAAGATAATACAGTGTGATGAAAGTGTACAGTTAAATGTTAGGGCCTGCCAACATGAGAAGAACATGTGTCTTCGTGAAGCACCACACTTACACAGCTGATGCACAGCAAATGCTATGACAAACTGCTGTTGCTGCAGAGTCTTCAAATGACCAAAAACTTTATTTAAAAGTGTGAACACACAGTATTGTGTAATTCTTTACTACAATTAATAGTACATACTTCACATGTGCCTTCCAGAAGGACACTGCCAGAAAAGGCAATTTTATGAATCATGGTTGAATGAATCATGAGTTTTAAGAAGAGTTAAAAGGCAATTTTAATGTAGTGGAACTTGACCGTTTCCAATTATACAGCTTTTATACTGTTAAATATAAAAGACACAACATGCTTAACTCACAAGACCTTAAAGACTTGGTGTTAGATCTTAACCTGGATAATTCATTTAATTCCATAATTTCTCAAATAAGATATGAGAATCAGAATCAGCTTTATTTGCCAGGTATGAGGACACATACGAGGAATTTTTCTTTGGAGCATCATTACTCACACTGTGCTTACACATACAAAACAATCAAAACAAAATATACACACTAATATATACACAATATATACATACTATAAACAGAAACAATATAGAGGCATGAGTGCAATGAAGAGTTCAATAAATTTATTTAAATGTGGAGCATAGTGCAAAGGATACTGGGATAAATAGTATTATGTTATTATATTACAATATGAACAGTATGAACAGTATGAACAGTATGAACATACGAACAGTATGAACATACGAACAGTAACAATATGTACTTATATTTACTTATAGGCTACAAGTATGCAGATTATTATTTAATTTAAAATATGCAATGCATGCACTAGCTATTATGCACTGCAATGGTAACAAGCTATTACTAGAGTAGTTAAAGGGGAACAACAAAGTCTCAAACTTGTTTTGTTATCTAGTATAAAGTCTGGAACTATTCAATAGACAATGAATACAGGAGACCCAAATTTATACCCAAACAAGTTTTTTATTCTATTGTAGTGTTGATAGTTCAGAAACAGACCTGGGCGCTCTCAGTGTCATTTGTAACATCTTTTCCAACTCATTGTCTATTAAGCAAATCCATATTTTTTTATTTGATGAAATATAAAATTGAGCATTAGTCTAGTTTTGGGATTTGTCAGAGTTATATATGCTTACTAACTTTACTTTATAATGTTTTAGATCTTAGCAATAACATGTATGGATTTTCAAAATGCGTGATGGAAAATGAGTGATGCGAAGGCCAGCGAAGAGAGATTGACAGAAAGTGGGAACTTACTAGGAATGAGAGAAATAAAACATGTTTTCTGATTGATTCACAGCAATTAACAGATTAGTTTTTGGCAGATACTCCTAGGTTTGCATTTCATTCATTGCAGGTGCAGCAGTAACAGCAAAGTAGGCAACTCTAGTATTGATTTATGACCATTTTAGGACAAGGGAAGAACTTTTGTTGGTGCAATTGTCTATTCTTTCCATGAAGCACAAACGAATCTTGCATGAACAACACTGATAATCTGTTATTATCCATATACAACACATTTATGAAAATGAAAGATCTGATTCTGATAAATGATCAAATATGCTTTCCTTGCTTTCCAACCCTTTTTATTTTCCTGCCCCTCTCCCTGCCACCCCTGATTTTTACATAATAAAATCAAAACCTGCCCCTCCACTTTATTTATATAGAAATAGCCTGTCATTGCTGTTTGTGATTGTTCTTACTGAATTACACAGGCCTACTTGTCCCACACATTGCAGAAGTTAATCAGTTTATTGATGGGTGATAGAAGTTAAAAGCCTGTGCTGTGCCAATAAAGTTGGAAATGTCAATGGCCTATGGGGAAACCCAAACACTGACGTCATCACACTTATTGGTGGATGAACTTCATCACTCGGCTACAGAATTTCCAAAAAGACAGAGAAAAAGACTGCTGGCTGCAAATGTGTGTCTTGCACAAGAAGGAGAGAGAAAGAGAAAGAGAGCGTGAGCTTTGAATGAAATAAATAAAACTTGTTTTTATACAATTACTTTTTGTCAGTGAGAAAAAAAAATGTTTTTAAAGTGTGCAGTGCCCTATCACGACTCTTATTCTAACATGACCTAGTATGTCCCATCCCATTTGTTAGCAATCCTGGTTGTGTGCAGTTGACCCAACGCCCGCATCCTAACCACCTTTTGACCTGGATCTCGAAGCTGAGTCATTTAACCCTTTTAAAGTGATTCAACCCTGGTTCAACCCTCAGTGTGAAATGGGCATAGTGATGAACACATTAGCTTGTTTTTATTGCTTTTTTATTTCAAATAAAATTTCATGAAATGGAATGGGTCACTGCTTCAGATTTTGGGTTTTCCAACAACCTTATCTACAACCATTGTAAATGAAATCGGATGTGTTGACTATAATTTTAACATTAAAAAGCAGATGAACTTCATGGCAACCAAACTGTAGTTTATTCACCAACTGATTGTTTGCTGCGTAGGTGTCATGGTGAACATCTATGTTTCAAGGCCTGTTTGTAAATGCTAAAGCTACCATTGCCCAAGATAGAGGCCATTCACCCAAACCGCCCACACTATTGACAAACCCAGAGCAGGAAGAGAAATCTTTTTATTTCAACCCATGCAAGTCAAAGATTCTGGATAACTATTTGGCAACTATTATGAAAATGTGTTTTATTAGATTTGTATTATTTATGTCCTAAAGCATGTCAGGAAGTGCCCAGATAGCTCAGTTGGTAGAGCAGGAACCCATATACAGAGGTTTACTCCTCAACGCAGCAGGCCCGGGTCCGACTCCAACCTTTGCTGCATGTCATTTCTCCCTCTCTCTCCCCTTTTATGGCTTCAGCTGTCCTGTCAAAAATAAAGGCTGAAAATGCCACAAAAATTATGTTAAACTATATATATATGTGTGTGTGTGTGTGTGTGTGTGTATGTGTGTGTGTGGTGAGCAAATGTTTGTAAGTCATAGGGGATATTTCGAAACTCACTGTATTATTGGCACCCCCTTAAACAGAAAGTTTGATTAATTTACTCAATTCAGTGCATCAACACAGTTTCTAGACAGTTGGACTAAAGACTCCTCTCCTAGTCTGCCCTCTTGTGGTTAAAACCCTGAGTAAAGCGATCAGGACAAAAGTCGAACTAGGTTCTTCGCAACAGAGTCATATTATTATTCATCTGTCGTAATGGATGTAGTCTATTTTCTTGACGTTCCACTTCCAGGATTACTCTGGTGCCGCAAGAAAGTCCGCCGGATGCATGTCTTTTCACCGATGTCCGTTTCCTTTTCACTTTCTTAGTATTGACAGTTTAAACTCCTGTGGCTTTATGACCACGTGCGATGCTTAGGGCCGCCCATGACGATTGTGATTGGTTTAACGAAATGCCAATAAACCAGAGCACGTTTTTCACCCATCCCGGAATGCAATGTAGACTAGCCAGACCATCCTCCACTCCACTGCATTCAGATGGTCTGAAGCGAGACTAGCCTACAGTGTATGCAACATATCAGCTGTTACCTATCACATTTGACTGACATATAGGCCTTTTCGTAGCCAAGTGTCTCCAACCTTTACTAACATCATCACAACATCAATTATAACTTTTCTATCAGGCACATACTCATAATTACATAATATATCTTACACATAGTACAGCTTCACCTTAGTTAGCAATTCAATATCAAAAAGGGGCACCCTATTTTTTTTTAGAAATATCTGTTGTTGGCTATTTTGGCCATTTCTCCAACTATTCATTACTGTAAAATTGATGTTCCTTTTTGCTTTCCAGTGCCTGAGAACAATCCTACAACCTGTGGCCAATTTGCACTATAGAGTCTGCTGAACTGATAACCTTTAAGCAAAGGTGGCAGGAATAACTGACATAAATATATTTCCCTTAAAAGGTTGTAACACCGTATGGATGTACTGAACTATAAGTTAACACCACACAACTGCTGGGCATCAAGGTGCCAGTGTTGGTCCTAAACCGCCCAAAAGGAAGACAAATGAGTGAGAGGAGGAAGGAGGATGGATAGCATACATTAGCCTTGACTGTATAACATGGTCATACGTCTGTTATTTTTCTTTAAGTAACAACTCTCATACCAACTGCTATAATTATTATCAATCATATTTCTGTACATCTGTATCTGTGTCTCCGTGTTCCAACCAGCAGCGGCCATCTGCCGCCCACCAAGAGCCTGGTTCTGGCCGAGGATTTGGACTGTTAAATGGAAGTTTTCCCTCTCCACTGTCGCACCCATCTATGGTCGCACCAAATGCATGTTCTTTGGGGGAATTGTTGTGTCTTTGTAAATTATAGACCTATTCTATCCGTTAAGTGTCCTGAGATAACTTCTGTTGTGATTTATTTGACACTATAAATAAAATAAAATAAAATTGAATTGACTAGACCTGCTGAATAAATAACGTTTTGACATTTTTCAATCAAACAAAAGCCACTTTTTCTAAATTTTGATTTCACTATGATTGTACTGAATATGTGGACGAAATGGGAGCTTACGAGGATACTTGAACGCCACATTTGCCTCAGCCAGTCAGAGCTACGTTTCCATCGTCAACAGGAAACCAGGGAAGCGTCCTTGGAGATATTGTTTGTACTGTAACTTTCATATCTTTCTCCCATCTGTGTACAACATGTCTCTGTTAAACAACTGATAACTGATCGGTATTGCCACAGAGGCTAATGAGAAAACGATTGAAAGTTTGGTAGGTAAATCACTTATCACGAATAAGCTGTTCTCCAACTACTTAGCTGACTGAGCTAACGTTAAGTAGCTTTATGGCGCCCAGCTAGCTAGCAGTTGAAGTTAGCTGAGATGCTAGCTTAAGTAGCTTAGCGCACCCCCCTTCAGCTGTAGCAAGGTAACAATCTTCACACAGCATAATGTAAAGCTGAGGGTGTAGAGCGAGACAGCAAACCTTGTGTGGTTGTCTGCCACTGTATTATACATTATATCTCCCTGTCTTGTGCAATTCATCCTGTTTTGAATTTCTCTGCAGTAACCATGACTGCAGCTGCTCTCATAGGAGACCAACTGATCCTTGAAGAGGACTATGATGAAAGCTATACACCCTCTGAACAAGGTACACAGTGGTGAGGGTAATACCCTGGGTATGGCTGCAGTTTCCATTATCTATCACCATATAGATACATTGATATTGATGATAGATAATGGGAGGGTCCTTTCTGATAGCAGCAGTGTGGGAAAACTGCAGCATTTAAGTAGTTTTATTCAATGTCAGTATATTGAGTTTTTATCCCCTCCTAAACTCTTATATCATTATGTTATACAATGTTTGTTGTGGGGGGATTAGTTTGCCTTAATGAGCTGTTGAACAATGCTAGATGCTGTATAATGTACTACTATTACATTAATCTTGTCTCATATTACTGTTTTACTCTTTCCCTCATCAGAGATCCAAGAGTACGCAAGAGAGATTGGCATTGATCCCGACAGTGAGCCGGAGCTCCTGTGGCTGGCCAGGGAAGGCATCGTTGCCCCTCTGCCTCCCGAGTGGAAGCCTTGGTAAGTAAGGGGAGAGAGGCTGGGGAGTGGAGCCTCGGCAGCATGGCCACCCACAGGAAACCTTGAGATGACTCCAATCTGGAGATGATTTTACTGCACTGGAAGGACAGTATTATGAAATCATGTTTGGCATTAAGAATGTGGTATTACAGTCTCACTCTGGGTTTCTATTTGCAAGTTGTTGTGAACAATCTTGGTGAGGCACCAGAGATACAAGCAGTCCCAGTAGCAAGTTTGATTTATCGTAGTGCGTTTTGACAATAATGTAGTATGGGATTGTTTGTGTCCATGGAACTAATCAAGGGTGACGATCTGTTCTCAAAAAACCTGAAGGTGGGCATGCATAGAAAGCAACCTTCTCTATAAAGCAACAATCAGCATAAACCAACTGAAACTAATAAAAAGAACTTATGCCACTATTTGGGCCTATTACTTTACCATTTTCTGATCTATGTGTGCTCCTGTCGATTGAGAGACTAATACCAAATTATGAAGAAAACAATTTAAGTGATATTATTTTGTGGGATATAGGTTTTGTATATATTGTAGTGTATTTGGTGCAGTGTTCAGTTTCAGTGACAACATTACCTCTGGTGACATCTCTACATTCACCCACCCATCCACCCATCATCTCTCCTTCACTTTTCTGGGCCTTTTTGGAGGTGCCGAAGTGACCCCCCTCCTTTCCCCCTTCCTCCCCCACAGCCAGGATGTGACAGGGGAAATCTACTATTTCAACTTCTCCTCGGGACAGTCCACATGGGATCACCCATGCGACGAGCACTACCGCCGCTTGGTGGCCCAGGAGCGTGAGCGTGCCCAGCTCCCGGCGGCTGCAGGAGGCACAGGGGTGAAGAAGGACAAGGACAAGAAGAAGAAGAAAGAAAAGAAGGAGAAGAAAGAGAAAAAGAAGAAGGAGCCACTCAAGACTCCTGGAGTGAGTTGTTGTTGTATTTTTCTTCAGTTTCATTTTGTATTTTTTGTATTTAACCTTTTTTGTGTGAGAAATGCATCACTCTGTGTTACATGGATTATAGATAAAATTAATAAATATGTGTATTTCTTCAATACTGAGTGTGAAGCAAGAGAAGCGTTGGACACTGTGTCTTTTTTCCTACAGGCACTGGGACCTCTACCATCCCCGCTGGGCAGCCTGGCTCCTCTCAGAGGTCTGGATGCTCTTGGCCCAGGCCCACTGCCTGGTTCTGCCCCTGCTCTGCGGCGGCCCCTTGGGAGCACTGGGGGACTGGAGCCCCTTAAGACTTCCCTTGGGGTAAGATCCCATTGCTAGATGGAGGACCATATGATTTGATTTGTTGTTGTTAGCCTCTCCCAAACCATTACAGTATACAGAATACTATAATAAATGTCTTTCTCTGTCAGGGCCCTCGGAGCAGTGGAGCATCTAGTGTTTTAGGCAGCAGGCAGGACGAGAGGGTGTCTCTCACTCTGCCTGGCTTTGATGATGATGATGATGATGTTGATGATGACGACAATAAGAAAATCTCCGAAAACGAGGTGCAGTTCAACCTAAAGACAAGTTCAAGATGATAAAAGTAGATGGTTTAGTGGCCTAATATGGTTCTAAAATGTCCCTATCTAACCAGACATTGTCACTTTTTCAGCCGAGTCCTCGCGGTTCAGACCGATTATTGAAGAACCTTCATCTAGACCTGGATGCCCTTGGAGGAGGCCTACATTATGAGGTAGACAGGATGGTTTGCCTTGAACAGAACTGGTTCTGGTTCTAAAACTAAATCTTCTACTGTCAAAAAAGAGAAAATGAGAACAGCTGTTGTAGGGCTTACTGATATATTTCAGACCGACTGAGGTGCCTTTTGTCTTTGATGAGATAGTTTTGATTCAATTTCATTCCATGTTGATTCGAGAAGAGTACAGTTCTTTTAAGGTATGAATATTTTTTTTCTCTTATTCAATCAGTTCCAGTGGAAAGTGTGTGTGTGTGTGTGTGTGTGTGTGTGTGTGTGTGTGTGTGTGTGTGTGTGTGTGTGTTTGTTTTCTAGGACAGTGAAGCCAGTGGTGAAGCCCCAGCTGAGGAGAGAACAGAGCCAGAGTTGCAGGACTTGGCCTTATCTGGAGACCACAGCCCTGAACCACCATCCCAACAGGTACACACACACACACACACACACACACACACACACACACACACACGTGGTACTCTCAGCTCTTTGTCTTCCTTGCTCTCTCATTTCGGTGTTCTGTATCTAACACCTGTGTTCATTATCATCATGTTCTTTGAATGGCCATAGTGTTTTATTTTTATATGTTGCATGACTTGACAGGAATTTACAAAGCACAACCCTGGCATCTCAGGCATATTCATAATTGTTGAGGTTTATAGTATTTCCACTGTATTTTTAAAGCTATAGTGCGTAGTTTCTGTCACGCCCATTAGGTATTCTAAATAATGACAACAACTCTGTTGATGTTGGGCATCCACATGATGCAAGCTTCGTTGAGCGCACCCCTACCCCTCCTTCACACAGTTGCTAGTAGCACATTAGTTAGGTTAAGTAAATTTAATAGCAAAAATTCCTACTCCTAGTGCGTTACAAAAGCCATTAATAACCTGTTTGGAAGCAGTAAGGTGACATACGATAACCTTTTGTCTGGTGGAATTTAGTTCTGCTGATGGTGCAGGTCTTTTCTTTGAGGTACAATCACTGATAGAAACATTGTTTCTTGGGTTTTTGCCATGCCTTCACCTCTCGCAGCAGTCCTCTTCATCTCCAAAGCTGAACGCTGCTGTTGTCCTTTCTCAGCGGTAAAACAGATCCCTCAAGCTGCAGCATGGGATCTACTAGGCGACACCATTTTGTAAACATAGCCATACTGAGAAATACAGAGAGAGTTTTATGGAGTTTAATGATTAGCTTTGTATCAACTTTTTTGGCAATGGCTTGAATGTTACGGACGTTCATTAATATGAAATAGTAGCGCACTAGGCCAGAGATGTTCAAGACTAGAGTATGTTGTGAAGAAAAGGGGTACCTTTCCTCCTGATAAAAATGCAGCCATTAATAACTTCACATTGCATTTTCAATTAATGATAGTAATTTAATTATATGGGATATAGATGCTATAATATACATATATTTTTAGGTGTGCGGCAAGCCTGATTGTTTCCACACATTCACTACCGTGAACTTGTCTTGTTGTCTCATGTAACTGTTTCTAAATCATCTCTTTTTCCTTCTCTTTGTCTCGTGTGACCTTTTTAAACCTTTAAACCTTTGCACCGTGACCCCGGGTGTGTTCCTGTAGCTGCTATGCTGCTGGGATTTGTCCTATGGGCACGGCTGTCACTGTGCCTTCCTCTTTGTCTTGCTGTCTTCCTACTGTCACTGTTACTGCTTTGCTGTCTAAACATATAGATCAGGAGCATGTTTCAAAACAACGAATACTATCATTCCTCTCAATTTTTTATATTCATCCCCATTGGGATAGACCAGTACATCTCCCCATGACTGCCATTAGATTCTGGGAAAAAGTTGGTCTTAATTTATGAATCTATGAACATTTCTTACATTACCTTCTGATGAAAGTTGGTAATGCATTTACTCTTTGTCACAATGTCCCAAAACATTTACATACTGGCTTTTTTGAAAGAGGAATTACATTTATCAAACACACCTGCCCCTTTGTGAGTGCCTGTGTTTGAGTGTGAGAGAGACCCAGATGAAGAACATGTGTATGTTTTTCAATGCATACAAGCATATTTTTATTTGTTTGTTTGACTAATTTATTTCTTGTGTGTTGGTTGTCTGACATGACTCATTTTGTCCTTGAAAAATGCATGATCTGGTAATTTTGCGTGCAGTTGTGTCAAGATAACCCCCCCACCCCCAACGTCTTTCAGCTGGGGTCACAGTCTTTTTTTTGTCTGCCTCCTTCCCTCACCTGCCCTCCTTCGTCCTTTCTCTCCCTTGTGTCTCTGCACGTCTTTCTTTGTGCCTCTGTCTGGGATGGATGGACAATTCCTCTTATTCCTCTCCATCAAGGACTCTCTGTGGAGCCGCCGCCTCCACCTGTCCTCACTGGCGGGCAGCAGAAACCATGTCAGTGAGGAGGGAGCACATGCTGAAAACTCTGCTGAACAGGAGGTAGCAGAGGAAGGGAATGAGGTGGTGGAGGAGGAGCAGGAGGAAGACAAGGATGTTCAGAGCGAGAAGGGAGAGGATGAAGGAGGAGGGAAAGCAGAGGAGGAAGAGACAAGGGAGAAAGGAGAGGTAGAAAATGAGCTGGAGGATGGAGAGGCACAGGACGAGGAAGCAGATGAGAGGGAAACCAAAGAAGAGGGAGAGGAGATGGAGGACGAGCAGGGAGAAAGTAAAGGGTCTATAGGAAGCAAGAATGATGATGAGGAGAAGGTAGAGAGCAACGAGGTAGAGGAGGAATGCTGTGATGTGGAAAGTTGCCTCAAAAGCCAACAAGATAAGGCCAAAAACAGAGAAGAGAATGTGGAGAGTGACGGGGCAGGGGAGAGTTTAACGGAGGAGAAAGAAGAGGTGAAGGAAAAGATGCAAGTGGAAGAATTTGAGGAAGGTAGCGATGAAGTTGTAGAGAAATCCTTCAAAAGCGATCAAGACAGAGGGAGTGAGGAGGAGGAAGAGGAGGACGAAAATGACAAAGAGAGGGAAGAGCTTGTGGGAAGTGTAGATGATGAAGAAGGGCAAAATGAGAGTGAGGAGGTGGAGATAAATAGCGAAAGCGAGCAAGAAAAGGAGGAGGAGGAGGTATATAGCGAAAGAGAGCAAGAAAAGGAAAAGGAGGAAGAGGAGGTGGAGATAAATAGTGAAAGAGAGCAAGAAAAGGAACAAGATGAGGAGGAAGATGAGGTGGAGATAAATATCCAAAGAGAGCAGGAAAAAGAGGAGGAGGCTGAGATAAATAGCGAAAGAGATAAAGAAAAGGAAAAAGAGGAGAATAAGGGTGAGAACGATGAGATTTTGGAGAGATGCTCCCTGAGCCAGAGGAAAGTGATTGAGAGTGACGAGCAGGTGTTCGAGAGATGTCTACGGAGCGAAGGGGGAGAAACAGAGGGGGAGGGGCTGGAGGTAGATGATGAATCGGACGCCCAAAATCCCCAAACTGCATCGGAGAGTGAGGAGCAAGTCGTTGAGGTTTTTGAGGCTGGAGCGGCTCAGGTTCGACCCGCCAAGCAAAACAAGAAGATGATGCTGAGTGACCTTAGAACACTTGACCAAATAAGACAAACTCTTGCTGGCAAGATGAAGAATGTGACAAACAAATTCCCCCTTCCTGCAGAGGTAGGGTTTGGTGTTGCCTCTGTGCGTGCTTACACACCTCACCCCATTCACTACCCAACCCCATCCCTGATCCTGCCTGATCTCTGCATGCAGGTGCATGTAGCTCCCAGAATCCAACTCCACTGCCTTAGGGGCTCCAAGCCTGAATGTCATCACTTGCACACTGCAATATTATTTGGTGAGAGGACGGATCCATTTGAGCCCCTGAGGACTGGATTGGAAAGTTCTGATCCCTTTTCCCATTGGTAGTCCATCTGCTTTTAGATTGACAGGGGATTTTGAGCTATTTGAGCAGACGCACAGGTCTCTCATCTCCCGCCATTTTCCCCAATCTTTCCAAGACTGCTTGCTTTGATTACAGATTGCTTGACTGTTTTCACTTCAGTGTGCCTGCCAGCTCGTTGGCCTTGTTTGTGTACACTCTGCTTTTGACGTTATGCTGTGTGTGTTTCTGTGTCTTCAGTATTTAGCGTTGCTTAAGCAATTTTGTTTGTGTGTTTTTTGTTGAGTGTTTTTATATGTTTGTGTTATTGCAGGAGTCTGAGGCCAGTGAAGACATTGAGAAGGCTCCATCCTCCATAGATGTCAAGGTACTCGGATCATGCAGTGTGACACCCATTCACCACCATTCAGTCGTTCGATGAACTGTAAATTGGCAATCTGTTTTAAAATGGTTATGTTTTTGTTTTTTTGTTTTATCCTAAAGCTGTCAGAAAAGGTTCTGGACATCAACGACCTGTCCAGCACTGTCAGTCCATTGGAGAGAGACGATAAAGAGGAAACAAAAGAGGACAAGGAGAATGAATGGGGGGCAAAGACAAAGAAGGCTAAGGCTGCCAAGAGGTGTGTTTTTTCTTTGATATTGTTCCTGGAAAACAGCTGCTGTGCTTATCAGGTCCAAGGAACTGGAAGTTAATTTTAGATGCCTTTATCCATTTTATTTCCATGAAATCCAAAGTTCAGCAGTTTTTGTTTTCACTGTAATTTAAGCTGTGAAATCCCCAAACATTTCTTTGTTAAGCTCCAAACTATTGTATGTATTTCAGTGAAACATGCAGTATTGCGTCAAAAGAAGGGCATCAGCATTCAGGAAATATAAACAACTTGTCTATTAATAAAATAACACTAAAAGTTGTACTCAATCCTAGGGTATTAACAGCCTTTTTAAACCTTGGTATTGGTTTAACACCTTTCTCCCTCTTCAGCCATTTGCAGGCTGCTGGCAAAGACAATCCTCTAGCTCCAAAAGTTGACCGACTCATCCTCCACCAGCTCAGCCATTCGCCCTCCCTCTCGAGCTCATCCCACTCAGAGCAAGCTGACATGCTCCGTCTAAAAACCGAAAGCCTCGGCATGTCTCTGGGGTTACAAAGGCCTGAGACCTCCAGAGGTCGGCTGGCCCGCACTTCCAACACCCAGCTTGAAGACATTGAACCCCCTTTAATAACCAGGAGAGCCCACTGGAAGAAGAGGGCAGCTCAAGAGTGTGGAAAGACAGAGAAAAGAAAGAGAGGGAGAAAGAGGAGGAGGAGGAGAGGAAGAGGGCAGAGAAAGAGGAGGAGGAGGAGAGGAAGAGGGCAGAGAAAGAGGAGGAGGAGGAGAGGAAGAGGGCAGAGAAAGAGGAAAGGAGTTTGAGAGAGAGGAAGGTGGAGAGGGAGAGGAGGAAGGCTGACCAAGAGGGTGAGGAGGAGAGGGAGCACATGATGAAGGAGAAGGAGAAAAGAATGCGTCACCTCCAGGAGGAGCTGAGGAGAAAAGAGGACGAGGAGGAGAGGAAGCTGAAGGAGGAGAGTGAGGAAAGACTGAGGTAGGCATGGAGACACATATTTTATTTAACACTTTTAGAAAAAAAATTGAATTCATAAATGCACACGTATGCGTGTCTCCCAAAGGGCTCTGCGGCAGCATCTCCTGTCTAAGAGGAGAGAGGAGGAGGCCAGGCTGAATAAAGAGTCTGAGAGGACACTGGAGGAGCTCAGAGAGTCTGTCCGCCTGGAGAGGGAGAGGGAGCAACACCAACTCAGGTCAGACTCATACATTAACACATAAAACTGAGCTTCAGAAAAGAAAGTGATGCTTAATCTGCTTGTCCTGTGTGTGTGTGTGTGTGTGTGTGTGTGTGTGTGTGTGTGTGTGTGTGTGTGTCCTGTGATCAGGAAGGAGAGTGAGGTCATGCTGAAGGAGTTATGCATCACTCTAGAGGAAGAGCGAGTAGCTGAGCGCGACAGACTGGAGGCCCAGAAGAGGCAGGACACTGAACGTCTGAAGGCTGAGTCGGAAGAGGAGCTGCAAGCGGAGAAGAGGAGACTCCAGGAAGAGAGGGAGGAGAAACTAAATTCCCTGAAACACGAGGTGACTGAGGATGATTGTGTGCGGCTCATCTTTGATTTCAATATTATTTAGTCTTTAAAATATCAGTTTGAATGTTGTTTTTGCACCTGGCATGACTGCCTTGTGACTTCTCCTCTGCATGACTAGTGAGGGATATCCCATTCCACACAAACTGAAGCTAAACACAAATGCTAGGAACAACAAAGATAAACAGACACCTGTTTGAAAATCAGGTTCATGAAGTTTAATAAATAGCTACATTTGAATAGTGTCAACGTTATTAAGCAACAGAAAAACAAATGACCCACGCAATGTTAGCACGTTGGAGTATTAAAAACATAGCCTGAAGCCAATTTTGCAGGTCATAACATGTTGTGTAAAGTTCTAGTGACTCACCCTGCTGTCAGTCAACCTCTTCAGTACGGTTCAGTTTGAGTTTATTTCTTGTCAGTTGTTGTTAGCAAACAGCAAGATGAATAATTCTCGGCTATGATGGTGCTATCAAATGTTTTAACAACATTTTGTATTACGACAACTAACTGGAAACATCAGGTGAACCAGGCGTTTCTGTTTGTTCTGTTTTGGTGGTACATGGTGGCATTGGACTTGAGGGACACAGATTAATGATCTGTCCCTATGTTTATCTGTCTCTGTGTTTGTACTATTTTGTCTGTATAAAGGTCAATATAACAGAGAAGAGGAGAGAGTACATGACTCCACGTCCTGAACAGCAACTGGCAGAATACCACCGAGAGGTTAGGTCATCCTCATCACCATGTGTATAATCTTTCTTTCTTTTCTTTAGTTACATTTTTACTTCTGAGTCCAAGAGAGGAGGACATGGTTTTCCGAGTCCAGGACTCCATGTCCTCCTCTCTTTGCAAAAGAACAAGATCTTTGCTGGATCTTTGTAATATTCAGTTTTGGTCTCATTTTATCTGTTTCTGTAAAATATTCTCTATTTAAAATCAAAACATGTATTTATATGTCAGAGCAAAGTATGTGTTGAAAGATTGTGTGCATGCATATGTTCCTATGGTCCCACTATGTGTTAAATTGAAACACATACATAAAATAACTCCCCTCCCTCCTTTCACTGGATTGTCTTGTCAGTGCGACGGTCATGTTCTTGTTTTGTCATCAGTGTCTTTCTTGTATGTTGGTCTGTCATGGAAAATCTACAATAAAGTCTCAAACAAAACAAAAATCCCATTTTCACTATCTAGCTAGCTGATGTTCTTCAAGAAGTGCGGGAGGAAGTGCAGCGTGATCACGAGAGGAAGCTGGAGCAGTTGAGGGAGGACCACAGAAGAGAGATGAACAGCATCAGAGAGAAATACTTGGATGAGGTCAGATAGTGTTTACGTTTCACATTTCACATGCATCAACAAAGAAGAACAGGCTCTATATTAATAATAAATAAATCCACAACTAGCCCTTTTTTGTTTGGTTGTTTTTTAAATGCAATTAAAAAATGTTGTGTTTGTGTGTTTCAGGAGACTGCTCAGCGGGCACGCTTGCTTTCTACTCTGCAGGAGGACAGAGAGCATCTGCAGGCCTCGCATGCTGTCCAACTGGAGAAACTCCGCTTGCAGCTCAACACACAGATACAAAAGACACAGTTGACACACTCGCGCAAGGTGAGACCAGACAGACGCACACATTTATTAACGATGCAGTGCTGGACTTTCATGGTCTAAAACTGATGGCTCATAAAGTAGGTCATCCTTTCCACTGGGTGGATGGTTTTAATTTAAAACTCCAGTATATACATAGACATAGATTTGACTTACCAAATTAAGGGTAAAGGGAAGCTTTTTCTAAAAAAAAAAAAAAAAGTAAACTAAAAAAAGTCTTATTTCTACTATTAGGAGTCAGAACTGGAGGATCTAAAAGATCAGATGGAGCTGAGAGCCAGAGAGCTGAAGAACCAGGAGGCCATGCTGCAGACCAAGGTCTTCTATCCCATACCGTGTGTACTATTAATCACTGATATACTAACCTAAACCACATAACTAATGGTTTCTGTCTCTTATCAGGTAGCTGATCTGAAGAGGAGGAGGAAGAAGCTTGGAGAGGAAGAGGAGGAAGTGGACAGACAGATAGAAGTGGGGCATCCCACTTTTTCCTTCATGAAAGAGAATATATTCACCAACCCATCCATATATCAACCTCTTATTTCTCCACTTGTCTGTGTGTGTCCAGGCCTTACCCCGGCTGATCCAGGAGAGAGACCAGCTGATGGAGGAGCTGGAGAGGATAAGAGAGGAGAAAACTCAAGCCAGAGAACTCCTTCAGAGAGCCAGGGAAGAGAGGAGTGAGGCCAAGGAAGAGGGGGAGAGGCTTAGGGAGGAGAGAGACAAAGCCCGGGAAGATAGCAGGAGGTCCAAGGAGAACAAGGAGCAACTGGAGAGCAAGGTGGCATTGCTGCAGGAGAGATGCGACCATCTCAGTCGCAGAGTCAGGTATAGTTTACCACACAGGACATCCATGCATCCTGAGAATGTAATGATATGTGGTGTGATATTCCGTGTTTATAATAATACCATTTTGTCCAATCAGTGAGCTAGAATCAGGAGCAGGCACCTCTACCAGACCAGAACCTAAACAGCACAAAAAGAAGGCAGAGAAAGCAGAGGTGACGGCGCCCTCCAGTGACAGGAGAGACTCACCGCTACATGTAGAAGACCTGGAGGACCTGCCTCTCTCCCCTGTACCCGACAGCCACAGCAGCATGGACGAGTAAGGAGAATAAGAGACCAAGAAAACCAACAATTAATTTGTGGTTGTAAATAAACAATAAACAATTTTTTTTGGTATATACAGGGTACGTATGTACTATAAGTCTGTTTTAGGTCTCTGAATAATGTAAAGTTGTCGTAGTCTCTAATGCGCCAATTTTCTACATATTGCTTCCCATAGTGCTTGCCCTGAAGTTTCAAATGGAAAAAAAATATGTCACTTTATAGACAGAATCATCAATTCTACTGATACTGTAATGCATATTATTTATAGAGGGCTTATTGAGACACTATAATCCAATGTACACAACAAGTTAAATAAAATAATCTAGGGGGATAAGGTAACAGATGACATTAAACCAAACATTAAAATAAGTTCTTGAAAGATGAGTTTTGAGTACTCTATTAAATATAGCAGATTGGTGCAGTCCCATATGTGTTGTGGAGAGTGTTCCAGAGGGAGGGGGCAGCTATGGAGAAGGCCTCGCCACCCTAGGTCCAGTGCTTGGTCCTGGATGGTTGCGATGGGGGTTGGTATGATAATAATGGTTGATCACTGTTCATTCCTGATTTAGAAGGCGGTCATTGAGAGCTGGGCACAAGTGTGTATTTAACCTCATCTCCACACATCTAATGTTTCCAGGTTTCGACGCTACATCTCCACACATAGCGCATCCATCCAAAAAACCAAAGTCTTCCTGGAGAGGGAGAGCAGCCGGCTGATGGAGAGACGGGCAGCTCTGTGGGCGGCCCAGACCAGCTCCTTCCAGGACCCCAACCATGATGAAGGGGTTACTGAGGAGATGACAAGAAACCTCCAGCAGGTAGGGAGGAGGAGTGGGACACACCTCCTGCTGAACAATAATTGGTGTGATGACTGTTACAACTGGGTTATTTGGAAATAAGTGTTAAGTGCTGGTTTCTTTCCCTCGTTCTGTCAGGAGGCCAGAAATGTGGTGGAGCTGCAGCGGGCAGTTCAAAGAGGAACAACTCTCTTGCGGAGGAAAGAGGAGCAACTCCAGCAGCTAGAGAGCTCTATAGCTGAAGAGGTCAGGAGAAAACATTCACCAGCACACTCTGTTAAAGTGATACTTTACTTTGGTTAAGCACTTTTATATATACAGTGCAAGAAACTTCATGAAGTCATCCAGTACCTTTATTCATAGCTGGGATATTCAGGGTGGTGGGGAAAATTAATGGATGAATAAATTAAAAACAATGTAGTTCTGCCTTGCTGTCATTTCATGTCCTTGCTCTCTCCATTTAGCCGCTGTTTGAGGGTCTGTCTCGGCTGGCAGGAGAGAAGAAGGTGACTTTTGATGTGACTGAATCTGACATCAGCAGCACTGTGGATCCATTGGATGGAACAGGTAACACATTATCATCGTTTTACCAGAGAACCTGACATATTCACTATATATATATATATATATATATATATATATATATATATATATATATATATATATATATATATATATATATATATATATATATATATGTATGTATGTATGTATGTATGTATGTATAAGCTGATTTTGACATTGTGTATATTTTTGGATTTGCACTATATTGTTATCTTAGACTTTGTATAATTGCACTTTACCGCTTTGTATTGCAAAATTTTTATCTTATCTTAACTTTTCTTAGATTATTACATAATTCCAGCTACACTTAGTAGCTTTGTTCTCTTTATCTCCATTTCTCCCTAACTCTCTTGTCAGGAGGTCATCCTACAGTCCCGGACAAAGTCCAGGAGTTAGGAGAGTCTTTGCAGCAGATCTCGAGCCAGCTTAACACCGTGCTGAGTGCGTTGGGTTCACTGGCCAATAGGCAGAACGACACACCCTATACAGCCTACCCTCTGCATCTCTCTCAACCTCACTCCACCCCAACTTCCACCTCTACCTCTGCAGCAGTCATGCACCAGATGCATACCCGGGGTCCCAGCTCCTCAGCCCCACCTCCCCCAGTGAGGCTCCCAGAGCAGTCCTGGAACTGGGCACCCCAAAGCACCTCCGCAGCCACCCCTCTTTTCAGTACCCGCAACAGCAGTGGGTTGAGGGGCTCTGAAGATCTAATCAACAGCAGATGGAGCCAGATTTTCTCCAGTAAGCCAACAGACGGCTCATTTAGCTTCAAACCGAATGCAGCACTATTAATTTGGATTGATAAAAAGAGATTTTATCAGTTGCAATCATTGTTGTTGGTCCTGAATTATTGTTCTGTTCTCTAGGAGGAGCTATGGACCCGATCGCCTCCAGCACCATGGGGCCTACCTCTGCATACTCATCATACACTCCTGCTAGGTAACCTGGAATGCACCTTTGATCCTGCTATAGATTACATACACATCCCCACTGTCGCAAATGTACTTACAACAATCCTAAAACTGTGTGGGTCTATGTGTATCTAAGTGAATATGGTCGTAGCCTGCGGCCCATGCAGAAGTCAGTGGAGGTAGACGGCCAGAAGCTGCAGGGGCTGATTGACGGCAACAAGAGGTGGCTGGAGATGCGCAAGAAAGACACCAGCATGTATCCTTTTATAACACATACTCATTCACAGACACACACTAATGTGTTGAATCTACATAATGAACACACAATCTGGTGTCTAGTTTTCAACTTAATTTCAATGTAGCTGTAACTGTATAGACTGCCATGTTGAAATACTTTATGTTTATACAATTACAATTCACAAAACCATGACCATGGAAAAGGGCAAAATGCAACATCCAGGTATTTGGTAAAACGGTGAAAAATCAGATTAAATTGATTTTTATTTAAATTAATTTTTCTCTTCGTCTATTTATCTTTCACAAGCTTATTTTAGTTTGGAGCAACCAAGGAGCAACCTCTGGTGCGGAAAAATGAAGCCAACGCGAAGCACCAGAAACTGCAGTTTATCAAGCGACCAGTTGAGGCTGGCTCAAAGAGGGAGTCAATCCCCATTAGTCTATATCCACGACGTTTCACTTCAGGGATTGTTCAGCTGATTCTGGAAATTCCGCCGGATTTGCCTCATTTTGGCCAAATGTCCGTTACCTTCCACTTTCTTTGTGTTGCTATTTTAAATTATGGTTGATTTCTGAGGACTATGGTTAACTGCTCCTCAGATCTCTGCAGGGTAAATCCAGACAGCTAGCTAGACTATCTGTCCAATCTGAGTTTTCTGTTGCATGACTAAAACAACCTGAACGTACACATGTTCCACCCAAACAAGTTCCTTTCTGAGGCTATTTGCAGCGGCACCGGGACAATTGTGATTGGTTTAAAGAAATGCCAATAAACCAGAGCACGTTTTTCTCCATTTCAGAACTCACCTGTTTAAGTTATATTAAGGCCTAAAGTTCTGCATAATTAAAGTTCTGCTTTGAGTGACAGGTGGCTGTATTCACCGGAGGCAAGCATAGACATTTCCCTTATTTGATAGCTCCTCGCTCCTCGGCTGAACCGAAAGGGGTTCTGTTTTTCCTAATTCCTATAAATTAATGCAGAGCAGTAACTGTTTCAGGATTTGTGCATGCGTGCGTTTAACATCAGTTGAGCAATTGAGAGGACTGTTGCTAGCTAGCTAGAAAAGTAGAGAGCTTTATTTACATTCTATTTTCATTATTTAACTATTTCACTTTAATTATCCAAAGCACAGCATTACTTGTCAGACTGTTTCATGAACAGTGTTATTCCCGTCGTTGTCTTTAACTCTGCCTTCCAGACCTCTGTTCACTCGCTATCCGGTTCCTTCAACCAAGAGCGGCCTGCTCCAGCTGGGCCTGGATGACAACAACCAGATCCGAGTCTATCATTACTGAGGACATGACACACAGTTCAGTCCTGTTACACTGTGACTGTCACTGAGGACTTTGAAGCATTAATGACTTGTGACGTTTACACGCAGGGCTTCACTTGAGCGTCCCCTGAGTCATTCCTTTTAATGAAAAAACTTTCAGTGCAAAGGTTTTCAGGGAAAGTCCAACCTCATCTGCGGGGGATTTGAGAAAGAGATGACTGCAGAGGACATGGCAATTCAGGGAGCAATGTGTCACAGAGGGCTGAGGACTTTCATCCTCCAACATTATATATGGCTGTGAGCAACAGGAGACCTTTTTAAAGCACTTCAATGTCACGTTTACAGATTATAGCTCAATGCCAGGCTTGGGCCAAATGTTTTACTGTAGTTTACTTTGATGCCCAATGGGAAAGTCAAGTTTACTATACTTCTTTTACTGAAAACATCCCAGACACTTATATTCATCATGTGAACCCATTTGCTGCTGTAAGCAGGAAATAACACTACATCGTAGTGCTTTTCAGCTGCACAGAGGTCAAGTATCATTTTATGACAGGTTACATTTGTATTACATTAGTGTCTTGTGCGGGAAATGTAATTTGAACTAATATCATTATTTAGTTGTTTTAGCCGGTCAGAAACCAAATTCATTATAAAAGGTGAAGCCAATCCACTTTTAATTTACATGACATATTCCACAGATGTTGGCGCAGCACTGAGCTATTGATAACATATGTGAAGGCAGAGAAAAATGTCTTGTGCATATAAGTGTAAATAATGTATTTTTCTATAAAATATTTTAATAAACAATATATATATATATATATATATATATAGGCTAATCATGTATTGTGTTCTGACCCTGTTATAGGCTAGTACTGTTGGGTGTGGTCCGTTTTTCCAAATATCCACATCCTGATTATCCTACTGTATAATGTTCACACAGAGAACCTCACATGAGCCAGCGTCTTAGACTTCCTGTTATCAAGATGTTGCTAAAGTTCATAGATTACAGAACATCAGGTTTAAAGATAGGTGTTACCATCTGATCATGTAGAAATAGGCAATAGAAAGTATCTGAAAATGAGTTCTTTATTCAGTAACCGCTCATTGCAATGTTTGACATTAAAATCTGTTTCTTTTCATACAGTACAGTGCAAAAAAATAACTTTGCATTCAGACTTTAGGGCAGTCAAGAAGTCAATACAATCATTATTATTATTATTGTTGTTATTATTCATAATATTCTCCAAAGGAAGGACGGCTAGCTCGAGGATCTGACCAATCAGAGCACAGTATGTAACATGATTAGAACATTAAAGGCCACTGACAAACTGGACAGAATTCATATTCTCACATTTAGGTTTGTAAACACACACACACACACCTGTACAAACATACACAGCATAGAAACAGTAATTTGCAAAATGCATTGCTGACTTTGCGGTCAAATGTAATGCAGACAGTATAAAATAAGTTCATTTGGATAGTTTCTTAGACAGTAAGAGTGTACATTATCATCTTCATCGTCAGCAGGAAGTAAACATTGATTACAACAGTTATATTGATGATGGCAGCGAGAGGACAAAACACTTCGGCATCACTCAATGTCGACCCAGGCTCTTCATTGGCACATTTGTGTCCATACAGGTGGAGGGAGGGGCTACTGCCCTTCCCTGACTGGCTGTGGCAGGCAGAGAGATGGCAACTGTACAGCCTGGGAGGGGGCTACTGGCTGTGCTTTTTTTGTTTTTTTTAAGAACACGAAGGAGATGCAAATGGAGAGCGACGAGGGCGATAAGGCAGAGAAGAGCTGAGCTCATCACAGAAGATCTGACATTTCTAGAAGGCCAATATCTTGTCTCTCTGGACGGTGTCAAGGTCGTCATCCATGGTCAGGAGGACCTAGGAGGGAACACGTGGTGAGGCGTTGGTGAGTTTCATGTTTGCAAGTTCCTATGGCAACAATATATTTAAGTTTACATTTAAACCATCACATATACACTACCGTTCAAAAGTTTGGGGTCACATTGAAATGTCCTTATTTTTGAAGGAAAAGCACTGTACTTTTCAATGAAGATAACTTTAAACTAGTCTTAACTTTGAAGAAATACACTCTATACATTGCTAATGTGGTAAATGACTATTCTAGCTGCAAATGTCTGGTTTTTGGTGCAATATGTACATAGGTGTATAGAGGCCCATTTCCAGCAACTATCACTCCAGTGTTCTAATGGTACAATGTGTTTGCTCATTGGCTCAGAAGGCTAATTGATGATTAGAAAACCCTTGTGCAATCATGTTCACACATCTGAAAACAGTTTAGGTCGTTACAGAAGCTACAAAACTGACCTTCCTTTGAGCAGATTGAGTTTCTGGAGCATCACATTTGTGGGGTCAATTAAACGCTCAAAATGGCCAGAAAAGAGAACTTTCATCTGAAACTCGACAGTCTATTCTTGTCCTTAGAAATGAAGGCTATTCCATGCGAGACATTGCTAAGAAATTGAAGATTTCCTACAACGGTGTCTACTACTCCCTTCAGAGGACAGCACAAACAGGCTCTAACCAGAGTAGAAGAAGTGGGATGCACAACTGAGCAAGAAGATAAGTACATTAGAGTCTCTAGTTTGAGAAACAGACGCCTCACAGGTCCCCAACTGGCATCTTCATTAAATAGTACCCGCAAAACACCAGTGTCAACATGTACAGTGAAGTGGCGGCGGGATTCTGGGCTTCAGGGCAGAGTGGCAAAGAAAAAGCCATATCTGAGACTGGCCAATAAAAGAAAAAGATTAAGATGGGCAAAAGAACACAGACATTGGACAGAGGAAGACTGGAAAAAGTGTTGTGGACGGATGAATCCAAGTTTGAGGTGTTTGGATCACAAAGAAGAACGTTTGTGAGACGCAGAACAAATGAAAAGATGCTGGAAGAATGCCTGACGCCATCTGTTAAGCATGGTGGAGGTAATATGATGGTCTGGGGTTGCTTTGGTGCTGGTAAGGTGGGAGATTTGTACAGGGTAAAGGGATTCTGAATAAGGAAGGCTATCACTCCATTTTGCAACGCCATGCCATACCCAGTGGACAGCGCTTGATTGGAGCCAATTTCATCCTACAACAGGACAATGACCCTAAACACACCTCCAAATTGTGCAAGAACTATTTAGAGCTGAAGCAGGCAGCTGGTATTCTATCGGTAATGGAGTGGCCAGCGCAGTCACCAGATCTGAACCCCATTGAGCTGTTGTGGGAGCAGCTTGACCGTATGGTACGCAAGAAGTGCCCATCCAACCAATCCAACTTGTGGGAGCTGTTTCTGGAAGCGTGGGGTGCAATTTCTCCAGATTACCTCAACAAATTAACAGCTAGAATGCCAAAGGTCTGCAATGCTGTAATTGCTGCAAATGGAGGATTCTTTGGAAAGCAAAGTTTGATGTAAAAAAAATCTTATTTCAAATACAAATCATTATTTCTAACCTTGTCGATGTCTTGACTCTATTTACTATTCATTTCACAATGTATGGTGGTGAATAAGTGTGACTTTTCAGGAAAACACAAAATTGTTTGGGTGACCCCAAACTTTTGAACGGTAGTGTATTTGAAGGTATCAGCTAGCCCTGTCAAGCATGTACTGTATTGGCTGTCATTCATATACATTGTTAAATTCTTAATACTCCGATCAAAGATTTTTTGTGTGTATGCTGCATGCCTAAAAGAACTAAAACCACACACCCACACACACACACACGATCATACCAGGAAGGATCCAAACATGGCGATGGAGGAGAGGAAGTGCCAAATGTCATGGTCATCAAAGAATGAAAGCAGGATACAGTCCCTGTTATGCTCTCGAGACTCTGCTGGAGTTTTCTGTGTCAGACGAGAGAAACCCACTCGGTAAAATAATGCCACATCATACAAGATAATAAAAAATAAAAATAAAATACAGAGTCAATGTTTGCTCTGACAGGCTACAACTTTGGTCAATAAGGTGTGTAAGGTTAACGCTCCTTCTGTGTGACTCTGTATTAGGGCTGCTTTATTATGGAGAAGAAAAAAAAATAATCATGATTATTTTGGTAAATATTGAAATCACGATTATTTACACAATTACTCATTGACGTTTGGATATTTGTTGCAATTATTGAAAAAAAATTTATTTTTCATTGAGGACAAAATAAGAGTTTACTTGCAGAACGTAATGTGCAAAATAATCATTTTCTGGATTATTCTGTTTTTTGTGAGGATTTTGAAGCCAAAATCGTAATCACGATTACAATTTTGATTGATTGCACAACTCTACTCTGTATTTGTGTGAGTTACCAACCTGCCAGGTGCTGAGACCCTGGAAGAAGAAATACAGTGCAAAGCCCCATACCACGGCTGTGAACAGAATACACACCAACGCCAGACACTGGATTCTCTCACCGCTCCGCAACTAAAACACACACATACAGAGAAAAAAAAATAAATAAAAGAGCGTTAGATTTGTTTTTTTATTCTGAACACTACCTAACTACACTACTACGTGGAGGTAGATGAAACACACACCTTCATAATGATATAAAAGGCAAAGTAGAGCAGCAGGTTGCAGATGGCGATGGCCAAAAGGTAGGAGGCAAAGTCATTGGGTCTCTCTATCAGGCCATAGGCAGCTCTACAAAGACCAACAGGAAGAGACAAAGATAAGGTCATCATTTTAGTCCTGTGCCGTAAATTAAAAATTGCATTGTTCTCTACTTAGTGTTAAGTAAAAAGAAGAAACACACTGTTTACTTACAGAGACCAGTTGACTATGTTCCCCATTACGAGCAGAACCATACGGTCCTGTCAGACAGAGGGAGAAAGATGATTTATCCACCGGTAATCTGAACTTGGCCAACACAGTATACAGTGATTCCTATACTGTACCAGATAACTTAGATTCTAACTACATGTCCAGTATCCCCGTACAAACTAAAGAAACACTAGGATTCTTTGTAAACTTATGTTGGTGCAGCTGTTTCTGGTTATTACTCACAATGTACATAGGTCCACTGCACTGCCTGATGCAATCTGTGTAGATGACGTACACAATCCTGCGCAGGATCCCAGCGTCTGACGCAAATATACAGACAAATGTTAGCTGCAGTCAAACACTAGTCCAGAGTGTGAGGTTTCAAATCTACAGCAACCAAACAGTAAATGTCAAGGTGACACTGATTCAGCCTGTACAGTTTGCAGTTATAGTGTGTTGCTACGCATAACTGATTTTAATGAAGCCATTACACAGCATCACACCACACAAATCTGCTGTAAAAAGCTAAAACAACATCCATGTGTATGGTATTCCATTTTCTCTTTTAGATATAAAAACAAAAGGGAAAATATCAGATAAATGTCTGAAACCACCATGGACCTAAATAAACCACCACTGATATCAAACCATTGTGATTCCAAGAGCTACAGATTAAGATAAAAAAATTTCTTCACTTTGTTCTTAGTTATTAAACACATACATACAAACACACATGAGATATATGAGTGAGGAGACTGCCAATGATAGGCGCTTCCTAGTTATCTTACCCAGCCTCCATCGGCCCATGTAGTAGAGCTGTGTGCTGAGGAGCATAGTGGACAAAATGTGAATCACCGAGAAAATGATCCAGAAGACTGTGTTTCCTTTCCCAAATACCTGCAAACAGATGTTTACAAACATTAGAAAATGTGATTTTGCATATGTTAAACATAACCAAGGCCTTCTCTACCTCTTGGTCTGTCTAAATTTGTTTGTGTGTGTGTGTGTGTGTGTGTGTGTGTGTGTGTGTGTGTGTGTGTGTGTACCACTCCCAGCACAGAAAAGAAGATGACCCCAGCCAGGCAGGCGTAGGCAGTGTAAGCACTTGCGTTGATGTCTGGGTGTCTCTTCTGATACAACTTCAACATACACAGTCCAGCAATCATGTACATGAAGGAGGTGTCTGCAAAGAAAGATAGAAACATTACACAACACAACATCTATCTTGTATCACCTACAATACAAGAATAAAAAGGAAAACATAGCATATTGTTTTCACTAAATTACAGTTCAGCTTTATTGTCTATTGCAAATCACTAGTTTGAACCTGGGACTCTGGGATCAAATTAAATGTGACATGCACAATCCACAGAGAAATGGACACAGTCTGTGCATTTAAACAAGACAGAGGGTGAATACAGGTATGTACATACAGGCAGTATGAAAAAAATGTGTGTGTTTTTTAAAGCATGCACTGTAAATATATTCTAGTAGAAATCCAAAATACAAGTATGAATAGGAAATGCGCATGATATGGGACCTTTAAAGAGGGCACAGGCAGTCCAGGTAGGAACACAAGCAGTCTTACCAAACTGGAAGTTGGTGTAGTTTGGACAGACATGGTAGCAGGCACTGAGCAAGCCCTCCATCATTAGAGCAGTTCCCATAGCATAATACAGACCAAAGTGCTTTGGGATACCACATTCCTGTGGGGTGGGAGAGAGGAAAATCAAACATAATTGAGCAATGAAATTCATTAAATAATACATTTGACTCCATATACTGTATGTCTCTGGATGTGCTTGTATCCTCCTTTCAGAACTTCCTATTTCTAATTTATTAATGTTATCTGAGCCTGGGGTTCACCAAGATGTTAAAATAGCAACTGTGTGTGTGTGTGTGTGTGTGTGTGTGTGTGTGTGCCTTACCAGTGCGTTGAGATCGTTGCGGACCAGGGCTCGATTGTGGACAATATCTCTTTTGAGGACGATAAGGAGGAAGAGGAGTCCCAGCAGCACGTAACCAAGGTTACTCAGGATATTGTTGAACGCACTGTGTATGACAAACTATACTTTAAAACACAGGCATGTAATCTGCTAGCTATACTGTGGTTGTAATAATACGTTCAGGCACCTAAACAGACATGTGCTAACCACACACCTTAGAGCTCCCATGGGGTGGGCACACAGGAAGTTGTAGAAGCAGATGTCCTGGTTTCCTGTAACATTGACCACCTAAAAAACAGAGAGTCAGTTTAACATCAATCTTTTTGATCATATATTATATATCACGGTGTATGTCTCATCAGCGTACCGTCTGGTAGGTAATGACCAACTGGACAACTGGCAGCGCATAGAACACAGCAATAGTAGCAATGTTCCTGGAGAGAAGATAATGTTCATAATTATGATAATAAAGGAATATTTGTTACTGTATATGATTGTAATATTCAATGGTATTTGTTTTTTTTGCTGTTTAACCGTTGTCCTCACCAGAAGTAGATTTGGTATTTCTTGCTGAGGATCCTCTTGTCTTTGCGGGACAGGTCAGACACACATAGGAATTTCTGTATTAATGAGAGGACATTATTACTTGTCATCATGTAAAATGGGCAACAGCAAGGAGTGGTGACGTTTTAACAACGTGACCAAAAAAAAAAAAAAAAAAAAAAGAGTTATATGTATTGAGAGTACCTTGGTGCGGACAATGTTTTTATCTGAGTTGATGTCGTCCAGTGTGTCATAGTCATCCTCCTCCACAGAGCTCAGAGACTCCTGCCGGCTTCGTCCAACACTGTCCAACGAATGCTCTGATGGAGGCAAGGAAGAGAGGACAGAGGAGGTGGTCATGGAAGAATAAAGAAATTAGCCTTTCAATTCATTGGATCAATTTGACGGACGTCTGGATTTAAAGGAATTTTTTTCAGTGATGCAAAGCTTTTCAAACCCATCACCCATTTAGAGTTTCTTGGCAAATGTTCTATACAAAAATATTGGAATAATTGTTGGTACTTTGATCAATTGATTGATTTTTATCAATATTGTTTTGCTGTTCCATTTCAAATGTAATCAGATTAGCAATCTGGCCACTTCCTGGCATCAACATCTAAGTATCATTGTTGTAGGATTCACATAGTTCACATTGAACAACAATTTATGCAGCAGTGTGTCACCAATGCGGATGGCTATGTGGTGAAGGTGATTGAGGATTGGGCGACGTTTGAAAGGCTCCCGCCCTAATGAACACAGAAGACACAGAAAACCAGTGAGGGACCAGAGTTGCTCGCAGGAAACCAACTGCAAGCCGGGCTGTGGAGACATACTGCAAAGTGACAGTGGTAGGCCAGTAGAAATATGTGTCTGTGCTTGTTCATACCCATGTATCCATAGTTGTTGTCAGTTGATGTGGCGCTGTCAGTGATGGCCTCTGAACTGAGTGTGCTGCCGTTGTCAGCTAGAGAAAAAGAGGGGGGGTTATTTAATTAAATCTCTACACAAACAAAGACATAAGCAAAACCCCAGAACTGTCCAAAACTTACCAAAGGAACCATATTCATATGGCGAGGCTGGAGTTTTGCCTGTGGAGACACACACACTTAACACTCCCAAGCGTGTGTGCATATATGACAAAAATGCATGCAGAGACAAGCACCACTACAACCAATACTCGTTAGCATCTTAATGCTGCATGCTAAAACACCACTGTTGCTAAATTGTTAGTACATGCCCCTGTTACAGGTTATAAAAAGCTTCTTGGGTGATGGGATCACAAATGGACAGCGCTGAATATAAATGACCACCAAAAACGCATCAGGATCCGATCACTCAAACCACTTGCTGTAGTGGTCTAGGACTTATTTTACCACATGTAAAAGCTTATGCGTACTGATGCGTCACAGAGGGTGTAACAGGAAAATATGTCACCAATGCTAGCTGTGGAGGTTGTTTTGGTGAGAGCGTGCCAAAGCTCTATAACTTGCCCCTTTTAAGACGAGTTGGATGAAGTGTTACGTGACAGTCCATTTTTTTTTTTTTCACCATGGAAGATATGTTGGTTCTGCTGACAGTGACGTCTCTAGCGCTACCGACGCAACCACTAACGTGACCAGTGTTGGTGTAAGAACTTTGTGCCCCCTTCTAGTGTAAGTGACATAAGCAGTAAAAAATGTGTCTCTGCTGTCCACTTGTGCTCGGATCACTAAAATGTAATGTAAACGGGGTCACAGAGAGGTGAGGGAGGCAACAACATATGCAGGGATCTAGTTTTTTTCAGGCTCAAAATCCCTGAAATAATGGATGAAAATGTGAATACGGAATGATGCAGAGAGGTTTGTTTTGTGAAGAGTGATGACTGCTGCAGTGAGAGTGAATTGTTGGAAAACTTTAAGCTTCAAACTCAAGCCTGCAATTTTAAAATAAAATCAGGTCAGCAGGATACACTGCAGCGAACAGACACAGACACACACCGAGAGGTAGTTGAGTAACACATCAGCTGTGTAGACAATTATCTCAATGATTATCTCCAGTATTATTTTAATGAAACACCTTGTATTTTATATTTTTGTTTGTCTATCGTGTCGTTAGCATTGCTGACAATAATGTAATATACTTTTATGTTTCTTCAACCAAGAAACACCTGAAGGATACCATTGTGACAAATACAGGCAAGATAACAGGATGATATCAGTGCCTTGTGGTTAGCTGTACCTAGCAAGTACCTAGGTGAGTCATGTGTATCTGTATCTCTATGGTGCAAGCCATAAACGCTTAATTAACAGTTTTTGAACATTAAGTGCTATGTTAATGTTACTCCACAATCCATGATGCATTACAGTCAATCGCCATTGATATGGCGAGAGAGTTATAATATGTGAGCTAACGCATGCACAGCATTTGCAGACGAGCAATATAGTGTGAGAGAGGGCAGTAAATGCAAGGTAGAAGTAACAATGTCTTTATACCATCTCCATTCTTCCCAAGCAGAGAGGCTGAGCCACACATTAGCATGACGGAGAGAGAGTAAAAGAAACACATTAAGTACACAGACATGTTACATTCTGCATGAAAAGCTTTATATTGAATGTTAAGTGTAGTTTAACATTGACTGGATATTATGGGATCTACTCTACAGTACATGATTGCGACTTTAAGAAATTGTTTGCTCAACAAGCCCCTAATGTGCTAGTCCATCATAGCTGGTTGCTGGGTTACCTGTCTCAGCAGGTGACATGTCAGCAGCAATTTGAAACACCTCTCTCTTCTTCATTCTGCAGAAAGGTGGAGGGGAACATGCTAATTAAAATAATTTGTATTCAGTATAGTGTTCTTGTAGTGTAGCTGTATAAATCTAAATTCTTCAATTAGACATCCAAACCCCAAAAAAAGAAGTTTGTTAACTTGTAAAAGTTGTTATAATGCTTAAATGAGTTTTCTGGTCTTTAACCACATTTAACCAAACAAAATCCAATAAAAGGTTACTAAAGGTATTGTCTGTGGCCTTATCTTCTGTAAGGAATATTGTCTGTGGCCACAGGGAGATACACAGGAAGATGTATGTATGTATCACTAGAAAAAGATTCAAGAATGCTAAGCTGTGCTCTCAGCAGTGAGAAAGCCTGTGTATATAATAATAATAATAATAATAATAATAATAATAATAATAATAATAATAATAATAATATATACTTTACTAATCCTGTAAGGGGAAATTACAATGTTTGTTTTATGTTATTACACACAGGCCTGAATTACACACACCTGCTCAGTACCTATACATGCACTAATGGAGAGATGTCAGAGTGAGGGGAGCTGCTCATGGAAAGGCACCCGAGCCTAGTGGCTTGCTCAAGAGTACATTGGCAGTGCCCAGGAAGTGAACTGGCACCTCTCCAGCTAGCAGTCCATCACCATACTTTGGTCCGTATGTGGACTTGAACCGCAAAACCTCCAGTTCCCAAACCAATTACCTGCGGACTGAGCTACTGCCACCCAGTGATATGGGTGGTATATGAAGTGTATGCGGTGACTAACTGTTGTTTTGGTAGCAGAGAAAAATTCTAAATCTTACCGCTTGTTCTCCAGACAGGTCATGAGCAACGTGAGCAGATAGAAGGAGAGGAAGATACCCAGACAGAACAGCATGCCCATCACATACACCTCCGCTGTGGAGTGTAAGACAGATGAACTGTAAGCCTATTTACAAGCTTATACTGCATCACCGTGCCTGCACTGCATAATAACATGAAATAGCATTACCTACAGCTTGAAATTAGGAGAGACATAAACAATACAACCCAATCTGGGCTGTGGTCATAACATCTACATCTTATAACATATTCCCTGTTATATATTGTTCTTATTCAATCAGTCGGTTTATAGGTTATGGTTTTATTTAATAGTCATAGTTAATATTTAATTATGATCTACTGCACTGTTCAATCCCTGCACTGTTCAACATTGCACACAGTCTACCATAGTACCTTATCATGGTCATTGCATTTGTGTGAGTGATTTTTAATCTTATGTATGTGTGATGTGTGTCCATGTGTTATGGTTGTCCTGCTACTGAATGCCTAAAATTTTCTTTGAGATCTATCGATCCATCTATCCATCTATAGCATTTCCCTTATATAAGGCCAAACATTTATTTATGATTTATTCTTTCTCCAACTTTTTCCAGTTTTTGGGAACATAACTTGTATCTATGAATGTTTTAGAGCCCTGGCTTTATTTAAAATGTTCCTGGCAAGTTACTTGTTTTCCCACAGTTGTATGGTATATTTTGTTGACATACGCACGGTGTGCAACACATATGGATTATTCCTCAGTCTGGACAGCTGCAACATATTTGTAAAAATGTGACTTACAGTTGATAGCAGGGGTGACAATCACATCAATGAACTTGCTGCGGTTGCCGGCGTCGATCAGCTCATCAGGATGGAGAGGGTAGAAGCGTAGCGGACCGCCACACGCTTCATCCTCTGTTTTTACCACTACTACTACATAGAAACTGTTGCTGGGAAAATCTTTTCTCTACATGACAGAAAGGGACATTAGAAGATATGAAATGTGGTTACAGGGGGTCTATACTGTATACTTTGGTGACGGCTTTATCTGTATTTCAGAACCATGAACGTTACTGTGTCACACACTACCTGCACAGTGATTGCGCCTTTTTTGGTCATAGTCTGGTACATCCCAATGAAGGCCACATTGTTGTCAAGATCATAGACAGGACACTGAAAAGAAAGTATAATAAGAAACATGAAAGATTAAAAGAATAAAGGCAAGAGGGAAAAAGAGACAAATAGGATTACTTAAAAAGAATAGTGATATTATAGTACGTAGGACTGGGACGATATGCTTAGATTCGTTCATGATACATGGGTGCCGATTCGATTTGTAGCGCAATTTTCATTTATTGCGATACAATAGTTTTGAGTATTGCGATTTTCATTTCCTTCTTTAACAAAAATCAAACCTTGAATAATATACTTCTAGCGACAATATACCATGAGACATTTCTAAATACTAATTGTTCTTAAAAAGAATGCACAACACATATCAGTCAGTCAGTCTGACATTTTTAATTTTTTAAAAGTACATAACCTTTTCACATATTTTCTGCATACTACAGCGGTACTGGATCAATAAAAATATTTAGTTATTTAGAATTATTGGACACACACACACACACGATTTTTGATTCCCCCCACTTCTAATAGAAAGCATGAAAAAAATAAAAAATAAAAACAAATTAAATGTCAGTTAAATCTAGGGTTGCAATGGTATGAGATTTTCCCAGTACAATAACCGTCTCAGAATATATCATAGTATTACACAATTATTATCAGCTGCAATGACCCTTAATTACCCTTTTTTTGGATGAACATTTCATTGTAATTGCAACCATTTTTTTATTTGAAGTATGTGTAAAATGTCATCCTTTTAAAAATAAATCAAATATATTTGTCAATACTGCAAACCTAGTTAAATCTTCTGAGAACATCATTAAATTAACAATACTGTATTTGCTTTGTATTCTGCACCAACACCGTTGAAATAACCTTAATTATGCCTTAAAGTGGCCAAATGGTGTTACTGCATGCTGACCACAACGCCAGGAGCCCTGTCTGACTTGGGGGGGAGGGGGGTTAGTGTACCTGGATGTCCTGGATTGACATAACAGAGCAAGGAAAGGTCATTTCTGAGTTGACCTTGACGATCACAGTGTCCACCCCATCAGGAAAGACATACTTGAAGTACTAAGAGGAAGGGCAAAGAAAAGAAGAGGAAAAAAAGGATTAATGAAGGGAGTAAGGAAGATAATAAAATGGGAATATTAGTTGTCTGCAGAATATGGGGTGTGTATGTAAACTTAGTAAATTACTGACTTGATGGATAAGTAGGTGCTATAAAAGGCCAACAAGAAACAATAGTTTGTTCCCTTTTTCATGGGTTAAAATTTTTCTCAGCTTTTCTCATCTTTCTCGTCATCTGTACCCTCCACCCCCACTCTCACCCTGTCTGCTGTCTACATTTCTGTGACTAAACGGCCTTATTGTAGAGCAGCACTTAGTGCCATCCTTAAACACACAAAGCTTTGATACTAAACTGTATTACCTGAGGTTGGGATGGTGATGCGGTAAAGCTGAATTTCTTGTCTGTCCTGTAATCAAGGTAAAGATAACAAGTCAATCATACCAGTAGTTGTCGGTTACTACAAAACCTAGCCTTAATCTGAGAATCCAGGCAGCTACTGCAGAGTGTGTTTGTGTGATTCTATCAGATGTCACTTACTGCAGGGTGAAGCTTTCAACACGGCTGACCCTGAGTTGGTAGTTTGTACCAAGGCTGGACAGGGTAGACACGTCCACAAAGAAGTACTGGGTCTCAGAGGCGGCCCGGGTTGGGGGCTGGCATAATGTCCGGCCCACATGACTGTAAGGGTACTTCCTCTGGTAGCTGGAGAGAGACAGATAGAGAGAAAAAGAGACATTGGCAAAAAAAAGAGAGAAAGAACAAGCAAGCTCAAGTTCCCATGTAAAAGGTTTGACTTTTACAATTAACAAGACCTTCAAGTTCTATTTATTGATACATAATTGTTACTATGATTTATTTAAAACTCTTTACGGATGCAGAGAATCAATGGATACTTTAAACCAAATTTTATTCTAAATCATCACATACACAGAGTACAATGTAGTGAAATTACTACATTTAACCCATCCTAAATATTAGGAGCAGTGAACAGCTATACATACAGCATCCAGGGAGCAACTTGGGGTTCAGTGTCTTGTTCAGGGACACTTTGACATGTGGCTGGATGACCTAGGATTGATCTGTCAACCTTGTGGTTGTTGGTCAACCATTTCACCTCTGGGCCACAAGCCACCCATTTTACCCACTTTAAATAAATTAATGGATAATTGGAATGGAAAAAAAAATAAAAATCAAAGAAAAAAGATGGACATGTAATGTGATCATGAAAGAACTATTAGATTATTATAAGATTCTTTAATATAATAGAAGTATACTACATTGCTGTTTCAGAATCAGAAGACCAAACTAGATCATGCATAATCTCTGAACAAAATCCATAAATACCTAACTCTAACAAATGTTGATAAAAGCACATGACTTAGCTCAAAAACATAGAAGTGGACTCTTTTAAAAAAGTAGCATGTCACAAAAGCTACATTAAAAAAACAGAACTAAAATCGCTCTGACTTTCAGGCAGCTCATTTACAGTAAGCTGGGCTCCTCTGGTCCTCTGGTTGATCTCAGAGGAGGAAGTGAAAGTCCAATGTTCATTAGTGATCTGCTAAAAACATGCCTGGCCACGAGGCTGCATAGGCAAAACCATATTGCGAGGTAATTCTGGTGTTGTGCAACCAGAGAGAGTGCCTTGGAGTGTGGAAGAGACACAGATCATTCAAGGCTGTTAGCCAATGGCTAATAAACAGCCCAACCTCTAACCTGTTGCAAATTCCCATCTAATTAAATCAGATTACAAATACCCCTGTGTCCTAAAACCACTGAGACAAATCTAGACCATAATAAAAGGCTGGCCATTTTATATTTTCCTCTCCACAAAGTAGATCAACAGCTGCCCTTAGTGCTCCATCCAGCAAATGTTCACGTACAACTATTACATGTCCACATAAGAGACAGTCCTAAAGTGAAAGTACCTCCTGGAATAAATTTGACCCTGGATCTCAGATCTGAAAACCCATCTCTCCACCACATTTACACAAGCACAGCTAGCATTTACAGATTTCCTTCTCTATTTCCTAGGCTAGTAAGTACACACCCAGCTACAGTATCCACACTAAACAAGAACATTTGTGCATGCCCTGAAGTCATAAATGTTTACTATCTAGGAAAAACAGCATTAACAGCCTGACACTGCCAGGAACATTGGATCATGACTTATTGTACAATCCTATTCAGTGTTGAGGAGACTTGCCTTACAGTACAGGCTACTTACATCTGATTTGGTCAGTTGAGGCTTTGTCAAAATGTCATGACATAGAAGCTTAATCTGTACCTACAACTAATGTGTTCACTTCCCTTTCTAACTGCTTATGAAGGAGATCATATGCAGATCATATTCCATTTGAATGCCAGCATTTGAATGCGTCATTGCTCAATTCAACAAACCACAGAAAATTCATTAAAAGGCATTATTGTATGTTTGCCATACATTTTATATGACCATGATAATAGAAAATGTTGTTCTAAGGGAAGCCAATTGGCACATTCAGTATATATGTGCCACATACTTATCTCAGCTCTGCTCTACAATTTACAGAATATTATTTACTAAGATCTCAGAGGACTTGGACTAATAGGCTGTTCCTTCGGCAAGCAGAGGGCAAAGAAGCATTATGCTGGTCATCACTGTACAAATTAGAAATATTGTTGAATTGTTATCTTGTAGTACTGGGGGAAGCTGAGTAGGTGGCAAGATAAAAGTGGGAATACTTACAGGCCTCTTAAAATGAGAGGGACTTGAAAAGACACCACAGCTTGCTTCTGTCGTACCACAAACAGGATAGGACTCTCAAAACCCTGTGATAACACATCCACAAACACACGCACTCCCTCCGTCTGACACACAAAGAAAGAAAAACGATCTTATTACATATTAATATTACTTATTTGATATTTTTAAGTGAAAGACCAATTTGACAATGTAAACTCACCTTATTCCTGGAGACAGTGTGATTGAAAGCATAGATGGTCTGGTTTTCACTTGTAACTGTATCGTTATAGGTGACATCAAACTCTGCATCTTTCTGGATGACATTGTTGGTTTCCCCCTTCGCTCCACTGCCGAAAACAAACTGGGTCGCACATAGCCAGAACAGGGCAGCCAATCGTGGTCGGGTCCAACAAGGAGCAGGTCCAGAGCTGTTTTTATGTCGAGACTTCCAGCAACTCCTTAACACCATTTTGTCTGACACAGTCTTCCTAAAATGTAACTAATACCTAACGTTAATCTAGCCTTTGCGACAACTCCACCCCATTCAGCATCAATTACTCGTAAAATGGCTAGCTTATCTGTGCCCCTTCCAGCAATAACCAACAATAACAACAGCTGCTAACTGACAAGCTAAAGAGACAGCGAGAGGTTTACATTAGCTAAATGTTTGCACCTCGTCGTACTGACATCCGCAACAAGCTCGAATCCGCCAACTAACGTTATGCAACAAATAACACAAGTGTCGAGACAAAAAGTTTCAAGACAACGCTACCGAATTCCTCTTCATCTCAAAGCCGCTAGCTGCGCTATAACGTTAGCATTGTTGGTCAACGCTGCTAAGGCAGCTCCATGTTTTGATATAGCTAGGAGTTCGGTTCAAGCTACGCGGACGGTGTCAAAAACAAAACAGCACCAAATGTTGTTTTTTTTTTTTTCCAGTCTGTCCAATGTGATCGGTTGTCACGGTCTGTATTCGCGGGTCCGCGGCATTATGCAAGTAGCTAGCTAGCTATTTCTCGTCCGAGATTGAGCGTGTTTATAGTGTGTGAAATCTGTGACATTAGCGCCCCCTCCACGCTCAGACAGTAAACAAACAGAGTGCGACGTCATGTCTATGCCCTCCATAGAGTCCTCTACTATGTTTTATATCTATGCCTCTACTACAATCAGTACAGGCCACTTCATGTACATGTTTTGTTTTTTCTTATTTATTGATATTCACTGGGAGAAACTATGGAGAATTTGTGGTAAACACTGTATAATTCAAAGAGGCTTGCCGCTTTATTAGTATGATCATATTAAGACATAGGCCTAGTTAAAGCATAAGGAAAAGTACAGTTTAAGATGTAACAAAACATTATGTTAACATTAGTGCAAAAGCAACACACATGTTCAACATCATCAGCCAAAACATAACTGATGTAACATGAGTATGTTGAGGCTGATATATTGAAGTAATATTATCTAATGTGAGTGTGTGTTTTTCAGTGTGGTATCAATAACAGGCTTAAGGAAGTGTCTGTCAAGATATTAATTATAATTTACCCTGTAAAACTTGTGTTTGAAAGATTCAAACTGAATATTGATTAAGTGTGATTTATGTGGACTAGAGAAAGAGAGTATTTCACATGTATTTTTCACTGTATATTCTTGTTTGGAGTGATGTAGCCCACTTTCAAAAAGAAAAACATATGAAAGTGGAAATGCATAGGTTATGTTTGATGTAATGCTATATTTTAGTCAAGATACAATTGGAAATACAAACATGGTATACAACTATTTAAATTTTTGGAAAATGTCATATTCATAATCTTTTTGTGTGTCATATTTTGTCAAAATTAGCTGCTGGGCAACAGTGGTCCTCCTTTCAACTCTGCTTCCAGTTAGTCTTCAAGTACAGAATAGCAGACTAAAAGTGGCAAACCAACAACTCGTACGTGCTGTTACTTTGAGCAATTCCTGACTCCAGGTTTTGTGTGCCAATGGGTCTGCTTAAACACAAATTTATTTACGAATATCAACCATGTTTCCTAAAAATAAACCAGGGCCTTGGGTTTAGACAATGCAGGGCCTGCCTTTAGGGACATAATTCATCTTATTTAAAAGAGCATGTATACCAAAACAAAATGTCAGTTGATCAAATTACCTTAAAAATATTTTAATGGTGAACTTCTATTTGAATCGCTGTTGTTCTGGGACACAGGGCAGCTGTCTGCTTTGATCAGTTGCTAATCCAGTTTAGGACGCAGAACTCTCTCTCTGCCATAGAGTGGTGCTGTCTACAACCTGGTGAGGGCCATAGAATAATAGAGTAGCCTAACAGAGAGCAATTGTATTTCCCCCACATATTAAAATTTAAAAAGCACTGAAATTCAAAAAGAAGAGGTGTGTCATATATCTCCAGTGTTGTAGGCTAGTAATTTTTGGTATTGAGTTGGAGTCACTGGGTCACAATGTATTAGAAAACTATCTTCTTTTACAATATTTATTTTAAATTAATTTAATTACAGGTAAGCCATTACATTATTATTATTGGCTACATGAGGCCAATTTATCTATCAGCTATCTATCTATCTATCTATCTATCTATCTATCTATCTATCTATCTATCTATCTATCTATCTATCTATCTATCTATCTATCTATCTATCTATCTATCTATCTATCTATCTATCTATCTATCTATCTATCTATCTATCTATCATTTATATGGGCAAGTCTATTTCTAGTTTCATTGGCGTCTGATCAAACATAGTGCAGCAGTTTGCAAAGAATTACTGAATCATGGGAACCAGAGTGATGGTTATAATGCGCACTTCTTTGTTGCCAAGGCAACCAAAATACGTTTCTGCGGATGAAGTCATTTGTTACGCTGATCGTTACTATGGTTACAACCTAGAGAGGGCGCTGCGGAGGAGCGTTTCACGTAAAATGACGCAGGGCGGGGGCGTGCCCGTGATGCGCGCTGCGCAAGGCTGCTTGTTGTTCCCGCAGAGAGGCGAGAAGATGGCGGCCGTGTCAAGCGGAGGTGCTGCTGGGTCCGCTGCGGCCGGGATTACGCACTCTGCCCGACCGACCCACGCAGGCATGGGCTCCCAAAACCGAGCCCAGCCATCCTCGGGGATCACCCACTCCAGTCGTACCAGCACGGCCGCTGGGTGCATCACCAATCCTGGCCACACTTCGGTCACCAGGCCCCCCCCAGCCCGAGTGGGCCACTACGAAATCGAGCGGACTATCGGCAAGGGAAATTTCGCGGTTGTTAAACTAGCCACACACATCATTACCAAAGCAAAGGTAAGAAGAGTGATGTCAGAGCGTCAGAAGTGAACAATTACAACTTGTCATTGTTTTATTTCAAGCCTTTTCATCCATGTACTCAGGATGACGCTGGGGCCTTCAGGCTCTTAAGGCACAACGGCCAGCCCGCTTTGGTGACACCGCTGCTTGGTGTTGGTGGGGGTCCATTTGAGACAGGGCATCACCTCTAACGTTAACTACTGGATACAAGATACATCTGTTTTCACATATATTAGTATTGTTTTTGAGAAAAGATATAAAGGCCTGAGGTAAATGTGTGACAAAGCGCAGAGGACGGAGAGAAGGGTATTGAAGAAGATGAAAAAGAGGAGACACAGAATGTTCCAACTATAGAATATAGCTTAACGTTAGCTTACTAGCTAATTAGCTGTTCGGCTAGATGCAGATATCTTTAAGACATTCCAACAACAAGCTTACAAGTTTGTAGCATCCAGCTGAATAACTTTAAATTAACATCGAACTTCCAAAGTTAACGTATAACTTATTATAACTTTTTGTGAAATTAAACGAAAAAGTACCACTCAAGACTGTTTGGCTATGCTGCTTTTTAATCTAACGTTAGCTAGTTTGACACTGCTTTCATCATTTCGCGTTAAGAAAGTTTCTTACGTCTTTTTTTCTCGTAGTGTAACTATACCACTTTATAAAAACTGTATTACAGTTTTGTGCACCAGTTTTTGGGGAATTTAGATATCCCATTTAATAGCTAGATGACATTTTATGAAACCTCCTGAAAAGTCCTGTACTTTAAATATATAACTCTGACCATGACACATTGCATCCAGGTCTGCTAGTGTTTGTGTCAAACAGTAGGTCTGGCCCTTTTTTTGTTATGTTTTTTTAGTTTGGGGGAATTTGGGGCGTTACAAGTGGTATGGTCGCTCAAATATTCCAAGTAGGGTCTTTCTTTTCTGCTGACCTATTGGATCAGGTGCCTTAATGTAGGCTGTATTTGCCTGAGAGCCATCTGTTGTCACTCCAGTTAGAGTATGCTGACTATGTCTTCTTGGCTTGCATGGTAGTGTAAGTCCAAAAGGGCCAAAACAAATAAATCAGAAAGCCCTGGTTTGTGCATTTGACAACAGCATCATCAGTAATACTTCTGCTAAAAGACACTTGATTTCCAGCCTGTTGGCTTTTAATCAGGATCGTCTGTGCACTATGATGACATGAGAAGCCTTCCTCCTGATGATATGACTATTAAGATGAGTGTGCACATCCCTTATGATGAATGCACGGATCACTAACAACAAATAGGGCCTACTGTGAGAACGCACACAAAAGGCTCTTCTCATCTCATTAATCCAATACACACAGAGTTGTCAAAACTGGCCAAAAATTTTAAAACGTTTTAATGTTCCTTCAAAAAAAAAAAAAACATAGGTTCGAATGATTGAAATATCTATTTTTGCACATTATGTCCATAAGATGGCAAACGTATAACAAGATACATAACTACTTTACTTGTGTAGGTGTATTTATTTTAACATAAACACGTCTTTTAAAAGATCAACATATACCAGCACATTACAAAATAAAGTCAGCTTAATAAACTAATGTTCTACTAGGAAATTTAATAGAAAGACCATAACGTTAGACCTCTCTCTGAGCCGTGGTTGGTAACCGACCGGCCTCTAAATTAATAAAATGTAACAACTTAATGTTTAATTCTCTTGTCACATCGTAGGGAAGCCCATTGCTATCGCCGGAGTGTCAGGCTCATTTTCTGTGTGGTATGAAGCCAATGTTGGCTAACTAGCTGTTTAGTTGTGGGTATCATAGCAACAATTTTGTATCCGGCTTCTCTTTTTGGCTGCCGCCTGCTGGCATGGAGTTATTTCCTTTCAAGTAGGTGCAGAACATATGTGGTAATTGACCATTGGTCTTAGTCTTTGCGGTGGGTTCAAGTTAGGCCTGCAAGATTTGGGGAAAAATACGATTCATGATTTTTTTGCTAAGAATTGATGTTACGATTTTCTGCCACGATTTTTTTCTTACACACACACGAATCAACTCACACAGTTGTGTAGACATCCCAGTATTAATCCATATATTAATCCATGTTCCCTCCCACTTCTGGTGTTCCTGTGTATTTACAAACGGTGAAAGCACGGCTGTAGTGTTCTCTGTGCTGCGGTTGTCTCCGTCATGCTGCTGCCCCTACGTATCCATACATCCATGACCGTAACGTTACCGGGGTTAGCTTTCTGTTTTGGGGAAAGGGGGCTTGGTGTTCTCCTTTACCTTGTTAAGGTAAGCTAGGTTAGCCTCCTTGTGTTCATTCCTCAAATGTAGGCTACTTTCAAATTCATGGGATGTTTCCCTGTAATAAACTGTCCACATATTTTACCACATTACACTGCAAGGCACTTGCTTTTATCTGACACAGTCATAATCAAATGCCGCTTTCTTCCAACTTTTGGTACCGCCATGATGCCAGGCAAGGGACGCGGACTATGTTTGTTGTGTTCAATTTTACATGGAATGTCGGAATTTCTGGGTTCCCAGTCGGAAACTATACACGTCTACGGGAAATGTTACTCTCGGAAAGATATAAAGTTTTTTGCTCTATGAAGACATTGACAAAAACTAAGGTCATTTAGTAGATATTTTTTTACCAAATCAAACATTCTTTTTTTGGAACCTATAGCACATTGTGCATCACCACAAGCTGTAAACATAGAGGCCTCAATGAAGAGAAGGAACAGCATTGCAGCGCTTTGGAGCTCTTTAAAACTTATACAGTCTGTTTAATACTCACAGAAGAAAGTAGTAGTGTTTGAGATGCATTTGGCTCGTAAAATTAAATGAGAACCAAAGTCATTAAAAAAATAAATTATCAGTCATTTAAAAAGTCATTTAAAAATTAAATTGTGAAACGAGATTGGGATTTTATAACAATTAATCGTGCAAGGCTAGTTCAAGTGCAAATGTTTGGCCAAGACAAAGGCGACGTGAGGTGATGCCATAGTCGGCTTTCGTTGCTACTAGATCTTGGCCGTCTGCTTGGTGTGTCAAGGCCTTTAGCCTGTTAATGCTTTCCTGGATGATAACATGATAGTGGACCATGGACTAGGCCTGTACAGGCCAGCAGTATGACGGAGACAACAGCAGGACAGAGAACACTACAGGCTGCATTCACCAGCGACCCGATAGCTGGTTAGTAAATACGCAGGAACACCACATATTACCGTGGGTTAATATGTGGATTAATACTGGGATGTCTTCCCAACTGTGTGAGTTGATTGACTTCACAAAGTTTGCCACTTTATCAGAAGAATAGGAGTGTAGTTTTACATGTCTGTGGATACCATGAATATGGATATGATTATCAGTCTTTTGATGAAATGTGCTTTGGTGCGTTGTTTAATGGCCTAGGTTTAATAACAATCCAATGAGAAATGCTGACCTGTCAAAAATAGTCTAACAACTCTCTCAGTTGTTAGATGGAGCTGGATGATATCCTGCAGTGCAGTTACACCGAAGTAGACCTGGTTATTTAATGCGTGGTAGTTTAGAAGAGAAAGGGATGGTCTTTTCCTATGCCTCATTTGCTCTCTGTTTTGTTAAACGTAAAACATTCAACAGGCAATTTGTTTAACTTTGTTTCCCGATACACACGCCATTTCTATCGTATATTTTGCAAATTTTTGTAGAATGGAAGCTGTTGGTCTTGCTAACACAGAGGCAGTCACACACAAACCTTTGGCAGATAGCTAGTGTGCTGCACCTGGATGTTGTAACAGTGAAAGTTCATCTCCTCTAGACAAAGGCCAGCTAGTGAAGTGGAAGTCAAACAAGAGTTTTGATACACTCACACAAAGGCTACACTAGAGGCAGGTGGGCCACACTTTGCTGCTCTCTTGATAAATGTTAATAACATTGTGCACTCTCTCCATGAACTTTATTGCTGGTCATAACCTTTCAACAAGGACAGACTTTCTCTGTAAGCTCTGGGTTACACTAAATAAACCATAAACTAGGACTCTTGGAACAAATTCCCGAAAGTCGAATATTATTCCAATAGTAACAAATTAATAATATTCAAGTGCTGAAATACCTATTCAAAAGTTTTTTTTAGATAGCTAGATAGTGTTTCCTCTTGAATTTTCTTTTTTTTTAAGCTGCGGGGGTGGTGTTGAACATCAAAAAAGTATGTAGTTTTTTTTTCATATCACTCTTTCAGTCACTGTGACCACTATGGTCAGAGAAATTGAGCCAAAATATGAACAATAGCGTCGCTGTGAACGGGCCTATCTGCTAATGTTAGCTACTGACTGTTACCTTGAAACCATCCAGCAAATAGACGGTACCCTAGGGAGGTTACCTGAAACCAGTGATTTAACGTCACAGCTCATTTTAGTTGTGTAATACGGCGCTGCTGGTGAGAGCAGCCAACGTTTGTTACTGTGTGTTGGGTACGTTCCGTGGAATGGATGAGTACACTGGATGTATTCTACTGAGATGATGTAGCAACATGTTTTCAGCTTTAAATGATCCCAAACTTTCTGTCATTTTCTCTTGCCTGTCTCTTCTCTTAGACCCTCACTATTTTCGCTGTCTTCCTTCATTTGTAATCTGAACAGTCTTGTGTCCACAGAAGCGTCAGCCTGTTGTGCACAAGTAATAATCCTCCGTGCGGAAACAGAATGAGCGGTACAACGTCAAGAAGTCTCAAGAAGGATTGGAAATAGTTTTAACATGAGTTTAATATCGACATCCACAGAGCCAAAGTGTTTGTTATTAATAGTTAGCTTGTTCTGGTTTCTTAACTGCGTCATGAGTTATAGGTGCTTAACGTACTGTAGCTGGGAGCTTCATGGAGAAAGCTAAAGTTAATATTAGCTTCCCAACAGCTGTCAGTTAGCTTCGACTTCATATATTACCTTTTTAACAAATCTATTCTCAATAACGTGACAATCTGCAAAAAACAGGTTGCTTTTAAATCTCTTAAATAGTAGTGACAGCACCTTTACAACAGAGTGTACACAGCTTTGAAAAAGAAGAAGAAAGCACAGACTGACAGAACAACTCAGCCCAGCATACACCATTCAGGAAGGTGATAAAATTCCCTGCTGACACCAGACAGCTTACCAACTGGTAGCATGCAGCTAAAGACACACGGTGTCAGCTTACCAGTAACCTGCAGCTTGACTTTTCAGAGTCAGAGATGATAGAGAAGCAACAGAAAATCCTGCTTCCCTACAGTCATTGGTGTGACAACATTTTGCCATTCTTGTGCGCTAGTTATGTAAACCAACAACGAACCATGTGGGTCTCCAATGGGACTCGAACACCGCTGCCTAAAATATTGAAAGATGACGGGTTTGTTCAGGACACCCCCGACTGTCGCTAGTAATGATGACAGTGATTGGTCACAATTCTCTCCAACCAATCAGTAGTCTGCAGGTATGTAATGGAAAAAACGGCAGTAGTGTTTTCCTGCCACAAAAAAACAACAAACATCGATATTGACTTTGGCCAAATGAAAATTGGTATTGACTGAGAAATTTGTAATTGGTGCATCCCTAGTAAATTGTCCTTGAAAACATGCTCAAATTGGATGAAATATGTTGAAATGTGATGTAGAACGTCTACTGAGTGTATAAAAGAAATGCTCAGTGTATACACACATGGATTCTTAGGTATCCCACAACGATAGCTAAGTTGTTAAAATATTCTTTTTTTCTTTTCTTCTGTTGACCAAAGTTATGGATCTGATCACCTCAAACCACAATTTAAAAGGCTATCAATCAGGCCTGTAGTCGCCTCTTGTTCTTTAATGCACTGAGACAATATTTCACATTTTGGCCACATTCCATAACCGATTATTTGCAAAGCCTTTCTAGGCCACTGTCAACTATTGAATGTAAGCATTTTTTCTAGGGGTGTGAATCTCTGGGCACCTCTCGATTCAATTCAATGCATCTTGACGCAACATTTTTTTAATGTGCGTTTCCATGCATAATAAAAAAAACAAAAACAACAAATCTGAGTTTGTTAGATTTTGACATATACAATTTTTGTCAACCCTCAAGTTTTAATGAAATTGTTTGGTCTACTGGGGGTTTTGTTTTGTAGTCATTCCATGCTTAAGCCTTAAACATGCTTGTGAAAGTCACCTTCTCTCTCGGTAATCTTCCATGTCAGAGGCTCAATCATCCCATCCTCTTTCAGTCACTCTGTTTTCTGATTTGTAAATGTCTGGAGAGAGTAACTTTTAAATAAAAATCAACCCATTTGGGATTTTTTTTTAAATTAAATTATATGAATAAAAAAAATAATTTTAATAATTGATTATGAACTTATCAGAAACGAGCATTGAATCGCTCTAGAGACAATCGCAATGCATTAAAGAATGATTTTTTTTTTCACCCCTAATTTTTTCTATGTACAATTAATTGATCAAGTCAATGAAATGTTTAATCAATATTCACCCGTTTGTTTAATTATTAAATACTTTAATTTTGATTTTTTTTTTTTAAAATAAAGTTGATTCTCATTTAATTTTACGGGCCGACTACATAACAAACGCTGCTACTTCTGTGAATTTTAAACATAGACTGTATAAAATAGGTTTTAAAGTGCTGCTGTTCTCTCCCTTGTCTTCATTGAAGCCTCTCTGTTTACAGGATTGTGGCGATGCGCAATGTGCTATAGGTGCCAAAAAACAATCTATGGTTGGTTCTGGCAATTTCTTTGTTGTCATGGTTCATGTGTGTAATAAACATTACACTTTGTTCAAAAAAAATCGTAGCAGAGAATCGTGACATCAGTTCTAAGCGAAAATATCGTCATTCATATTTTCCCTGATTTGTGCAAGCCTAACAACCAGCAGCCACTCGGAATATAGACGTCATTCGCACTGGCTGATCCCATGTCACGTAAACTTTCATTCCTACCAAAACATTAGTTCCGAGAAGAGACGTCGACGTCTTCTCCGCAAATGCAATAAAGCAGCACCAAACACAACAACTTTGTGATGATCCATAATAATCCAGTGATACACATTTGAGGAGGAGCACAATTTTATAGGAAATATTTTCACTCATTAAAGCGGCAATGCAATTAATTTGCTCACGATATGTACAGTGAGGGTAAAAAAGTATTTGAGCCCCTGCTGATTTTGTACATTTGCCCAATGACAAAAACATGACCAGTCTATAATTTTAATGGTAGATTTATGTGAACATTGAGAGACAGAATAACAAGAAAATCCAGAAAAAGCCAACAAAGGAGTGGCTCAGGAAGAAGCACATTAAGGTCCTGGAGTGGCCTAGCCAGTCTTCAGACCTTAAAATGCAAATCAATTATAACATTTCTGACATGCGTTTTTCTGGATTTTGTTTTTATGCTGTCAATCACTGTTTAAATAAATCTACCATTAAAATTATACACTGAACATTTGTTTGTCAGTGGGCAAATGTACAAAATCAGCAGCGGTTCAGTGCTCAGATGCAGTGTTGATGACACAAGGACAGGTCGGAGTGTTGCAGATTTCTCTTTGCAGAAAATACTCTACAAACTGTTCTTTCACTACGGATTAATAATTATAAGAACCTGAAGTTGTATCTAAAGATTTGTTATTTAATCTGATCAATTGCTAATAAAATTATAATGCTAAACAATAAAAACGTGAAATGTGGTTCCATTTGTCTGTCAGACTACATCAATAAAGGGATTTAAGGATGTTCTGTCAGTCATGTAATTGCTTCAGTAATCTCCACAAAATATGCTGCTTTTTTGTCTTCAGTTCGATAATCAGTTCGATAATCTCTAATTTCCTACTTTCTTCTTAAAAACATTGTACCGCGTGTGCAGGGTCCGAAATTAACATTCACCAGTCGCCAAACGCAGGGACGGGCCGGGCTGACACAAAATAAATGTTAACCCACAATTAACTGTTGACTGACAAGCAAGAAACGGAGTCTCATTTCAACCGTTCGGGAGGCTCTGACACACTTTCCGCACTTTGTGTCCGCGGACAGCTGTAGGTTGTTGATGTGTTGTGCCTTGTCGGACACATGCAGTCACTTTCCTGAAACCGCTTGCGGGACTGACACAAGTCCACAGCTGCGACGTGTATGTCCGAGCCTGTCTCCAGCGCCTCCACCTGGAGTGTTTGCCTGGGATTCTTGGACAACTGATTTAAGTCGTTGGTCCTCATCAATATAGTTTGATGTCGCGTAGATCTCCACAAGCAAAATAAAAGGGGAAAGCTTAAATGCAACTTGCTAGTTAGGACTAACAAGTTAATTGGCAGTTAAGAACTAGATTGTATAGCCTTATTACATTTACCTTATTACATAACATTGAAAAAAAAAAATTAAAGTGTCCGTCTTCAAATCACAAAAAAATGAAATTATTGTTAATATATTTTTATCGATGTAGAATGTGCAACTAATCGTGATTTTGATTTTAGGGCATATCATACTTTTGTTCTAGCAATGTGTCATATTTGAGTGGATATTTTAACACAACCTTTTCCTTGTGAGTGTCTGGCATGTTTTGATTGACTGACATTGTCTGATTGTAAAATGTGCACACTTGTGTGTAATAACTTTACTAAGGAGGTATGGTCAGTGCTCTTGTATGACATGTCTAAGGATCAAGTAAAGAAACAAAACAAAAAACTCTGGCTTGTTGTGCCCACAGTAAGGTGTGAGATTTGTACGAGATGGCACTGTGCAGCATGTCCGGACTTGTCTGTCTGTGGGAAAGCAGGCCTTTTTCTTCTTTCCTCTTTTTCCTGTCTTCTTTCCTCTGGAGTGTTTTTTAGGCAAGAGAAGGATGAGGGAGTAAGGCAGGAAGCAAGCATTAGGTAACATGCCTAATGTACTGTGTAACAATTTCACTCAGTCCCTCAGACACAAACACTCAGCTCTCTAACATAGATCATGCCCGCTCTGTTTCAGACACATGCACATTGAAATGTGATTTAATTTGGGTGAATAATATAACAAATTGTGTTTGTGCTTGACTTATCTTTCTGCCCTTTAATTATTCTGCTGAATTCTTAGAGGCTGTTCTGACCTGGTTGTAACATCTGTCCTGAGTGATCTGATCACAAGTGGACAGCTCTAAGAGCGTGTGTTTTCACCTGTCTGTAAAATGTGTCTCCAAATGCATCCTGAGTGACAACTTATGATCGGATCTCATTTCCCCGCTCTAAATGCAAATTAACACATAACACATAATTTCTGTTTGCATATAGGCAGGTTGTGTGTGAATTTGTTTATAAATGTTGGTTGTTACTCTTAGATAAATTATACATTAGAAACGTGCAATGGCTTTAAAAAGTGCTACCCACAGTCTGTGTGCCGACAACAACGTCTATGACGGGCGATGGGTCCTCTGCAGGAAAGAGACGTTTTTAATGTCTCCCTGTTCAGCTCTTGCTACGTTTATAGCTTCTAACTATATCTCTGTGGGCTGAAATTTAGTTTCTATATTATATCTGTTTCGTGTTCGCTTGTAGGAGTTGTTGTAGGAGATGTTACTGCTGAAGAAGATCCAATGTTTCATGATTTTGCTGCTTCCAAATAAAAACATTTAAGAAACAAAATAACAAGGGCACTTCAATTGTGATTTGGTTTATCTTTGATGGTTTCTGTGACATGAGAAATACTTTAAGCAATTGCGTAATTCCACTCACAGTTGAGTAGGCAGTCCTTAATAAAACACACGCCACAGTTTAAGCTTTATAAAAAGCAGCTTCTAGTTCTATTGTAAAGACTAGGTTTACAGAGACATTATGCCATAGCTGTTTTTACATATGAACTCCAGATAATGTCTGAGGAATCAGGTCCCGACAAAATCCGGAGTTTGCTTACACGTAGCACACAACAGGAGATTGGCCATGACGTGCGTGCATGCTGTGTGTGTTTTGAACCGAACTTCATGCTGATATAGGTTTAGCCTGAGCATTACATCCTCTGTAATCTGTGTCACCTGTTGAAGGTTAACCTCATGCATAATATCACCACATGAGACACAGATGAGCATGCAAGATGCACTTGCCCCAGCTTCCCTCAGTAGACGTTACACCATAGACCTAATTCTCTGTTTAGGATTAGCCTCATTAGGTGAGTCATGGAGGAATGTTTTCAAAGTTAACATTAGAGAAACTTAAAGAATGAATGTTGAAAGGCAAGTGAACATCATACAGTGGGGAGAACAAGTATTTGATACACTGCCGATTTTGCAGGGTTTCCTACTTACAAAGCATGAAGAGGTACACACTGTGAGAGATGGAATCTTAAACAAATATCCAGATGTTATTCTGTCTCTCACTGTTCAAATAAATCTATCATTAAAATCCAAAAAATCACATCATATGATTTTTAAATAATTAATTTGCAATTTGTTGCATAAGTATTTGATCACCTACCAACCAGTAAGAAACCGGCTCTCACAGACCTGTTAGTTTTTCTTTAAGAAGCCCTCTTGTTTGCCACTCATTACCAGTATTAACTGCACCTGTTTGAATTCGTTACTTGTATAAAAGACACCTGTCCACACACTCAATCAAACAGAATCCAGCTTCTCCACAATGGCCAAGACCAGAGCGCTGTGGAAGGACAAGGGATAAAATTGTAGACCTGCACAAGGCTGGGATTGGATACAGTACAATAGGCAAGCAGCTTGGTGAGAAGGCAACAACTGTTGGCACAATTAATAGAAAATGGAAGAAGTTCAAGCTGACGGTTAATCTCTCGGTCTGGGGCTCCATGCAAGGTCTCACCTCATGGGGCATCAATGATCACAAGGAAGGTGTGGGATCAGGACCTGGTCAATGACCTGAAGAGAGCTTGGACCACACTCTTGAGGAAAGCCATAAGTAACACATTACGCCGTCATGGAATAAAATCCTGCAGTAAACACAAGGTCCCCCTGCTCAAGCCAGCACATGTCCAGGCCCAATGACCATCTGGATGATCCAGAGGAGGAATGGGAGAAGGTCATGTGGTCTGATGAGACAAACATTGATCTATACTTTACATGTACTACCACAACTTTACTGTTCATTTCTCCTCTTCTCTGATCGACAACACCTGTCTGCTCTGAGCTTATTTTCTCTCTCTCTCTCTCTTTCTCTTTCTCATTACAGTTAAACGTGGCCTTGGCCATTTTCACATCGTAGTACTGCGGGCATCAAAGATTGCACATTAAAGCTTGCACAAGTTGTTTTTTTCATTGTAGGGCTGCGTGTGTGCATGTGAAGACCTTCTGGTTGGTTAGATTGTGTAGCATTTATTAAAAAAAAAAGCTCTTGATAATCTCAGTCTTACTAGCCTCTAGGCTATATGGTAGGTGCATTGTTATATGATGATGATAATCCATCCAATGAAAAATGTAATTGTGCCATTTAGAGGTGTATATTCCGAAATTCACGTGAATTACTCTTCGCATTGGCAAAAATTTGATCCACAGCGCTTATTTAAAAAACTAATCTATCCGCATGTGTTGTTCACTGCCAAGCCTGTTTACCGATACTGACAATGTTATCTTCACTTCACCTGTCTCTCCTCTGCTCCGTGGTCAGTGTGCCCCTGGATTTCAGCCACACTCGGTGAAACATTACATGTACTGTAGATGTCGGCATTGTTTAAGTTTGGAAGTGAGTGTGTGTGATCCTGATGTCCTGTTGTTACCCTTCATAAGATGCAGAGCGGAGCAATTACATCGACGAAACTGGATGATTGCCAATGCCAAGAATAGATTCCTAGAGCATGAAAAACCATATAGGTACATATTCCAAACAGACGCGTAAATATCCATATACATGGCAAGAATTGTTTAAATATTAGTTAATTACCTCTGCCAAGTTTTTGATCTGGTTTGTCTGTTTTTTTGGTTATTTGTCAGCAGGATTATGGAAAAACTACTGGCTCGATTAGTATGGGCCAAGGAAGAACCCATTGCAATCTGGAGCGGACCCGACTCACAGGGCGGAAACTTTTGCTAACATTGCGTGGGTTTTGTGCTGCTTTTATGCAATGTTGGAATAATTGGAAAAAATAGTTCCTGACTTAGGAAATTCACACTGCATTAACATTGTGAGCAAGGGCAAGCCTTGGCAGAGGTCTGCGCTCTCTGAATGCCCTTCTAGTTTATCTGTTTTGCTAATGTTCAGTGTCTTAATATCTGATTTTTATTTTTTTTTAAGATTTCAGCAGCGCTATGCCAATTTAAAAAATACAAGGGTATTTGTATTAGGTGGGCTAAAATCTTCTTAAGGCTGGGTGCCACTACACTATTTTAATAATAAAGAACCCTTCAGGATGCATCATTATATTTTTAAAGTTTTATAGTCTTTGTAAATTAGTACATGTTAGGGAAGACTACCGATACACATTCTTTGCAATTGTACAATGCCCTTAAAGGGAAGCTACACAAAGACACACACTGTTAGATGCCACTGTTAGATGTGGTTCTGTGCCGTCCCATGAGCCCCTTCTTCGCTCTCCCTTTTCCTGTCTGCAACAGGAAGTTACCCTTGTCAGGCTTCAGATGGCCTTCAGGAAAGGGAGTGCTCAGGATGAATTTAACGTGTGTGTGTGTGTGTGTGTGTGTGTGTGTGTGTGTGTGTGTGTGTGTGTGTGTGTGTGTGTGTGTGTGTGTGTGTGTGTGTGTGTGTGTGTGTGTGTGTGTGTGTGTGTGTGTGTGTGTGTGTGTGTGTGTGTGTGTGTGTGTGTGTGTGTGTGTGTGTGTGTGTGTGTGTGTGTGTGTGTGTGTGTGTGTGTGTGTGTGTGTGTGTGTGTGTGTGTGTGTGTGGACACATGCTTTTCATTTTTTCCACACATAAGAGTACTTACTATACTGTACTCACTCATCTATTTTTGGAAGAAGATATATTTTGGAGCTGCTCCATTAGCTTAGATCAAGTCATTAAATGCGTCTACCCATTCCTAAGTGGCAGAGCAAAGCTCCTGTCACACACCATCACCGTCCACACTGTTGGAGCTATTGTAGAGGACCAGCCTGTTATGCAAGAGTGCTTGCAGTCGAAGGTCATGGCTCATGTCAGGTTACCCAAACAAGCTATAATCCAGACAAAGCACTGTGTTTGACGCTCAGTTTGCCATTCATCATCTTAAGAAATGCCAGTATCTCATTGTATCTTTTTTTTTTTTTTTTTTTTAACTCTGTCAGATAATTATTTGTTTTTATTATTTGTCTTTGCATGTTAACGGGTAAGCAGTGCCAGTTTATGCTAAATTGAGTCAGTCTGACTCACACCCTCCCCTTAGTTCTTTTGCTGGTTATATTCTTGGCACTTTGCTCTTCAATGATTATTGTGTGAAGATATTGTCTATACTTTGAACACTCAAGAGCTGCTAAACAAAGTACATGGTTTAACAAATTATTCCTTGTTTTGTCTCTTCACTCTCCTCACTTTCTGTCTTCCATATTTCCTCCTTCCTCACCGTTTCCTTCTTAATCTCGCCCTTTTCACCACTTCACCCTCTCTCCATCTCCTCATTCATCCTTATCTCTTCCTCAATCCCTTTCTTTTCTCTGTCTTCAGGTGGCTATAAAAATAGTGGATAAAACCCAGCTGGACGATGAAAACCTGAAAAAGATCTTCAGAGAGGTGCAAATCATGAAGTTACTGAAGCACCCCCACATAATCCGCCTCTACCAGGTACCCATTTACACTCACCCACAGAGCTGATAACACACGTTCACGTCTTACACCTGCGACCCTAAAGAAATGACCAAACACATTCCGAAAGAATGGAATGTGTTGGTTAAGCAGGATCTGATATTATCTGCCATTGTTTTTTGTTGGGTTAAATGTACCCAAGTGTTACAAATTTCAGACATTTATTGTTATTACATTCTGAAATGTACCTATATATGTATGTATTTATCTATATTTTTATCCAGGGAAAGCTGCGTTTGTTTCCACATTTGTGGTTATACATCTGTGGGTCTGCCTAGTACACCTAAAAATGTGCCTCTGGTTAGACTCAGTGGTAGACGTTGGAAAAAGAGGAAACTTTTCCAGCTGTATGGGGGATTGTAACACCAAATCAGCCAGTCACAAGCAAACTGTACAGCATCTTGTCTGAAACAGCTCTCATCAGCTTAAACATAATCTAATCACTTTGCCACAAAGTATATGTTGAAATCCACACACACATTGAACACTGAGGAAAATGGCAGTTTTTCATTCGAAACAGTGCTTACTCATTCTGTTATGTAACGGGTGATCCGCCTGTCACTAGATGTTGGCCTGTCAGAAGGTCTGTAGGTTAACATTTGTTTGTCTTTAGGTGATGGAGACTGAGAGGATGATCTATCTGGTAACAGAGTACGCTAGCGGTGGAGAGATATTTGGTAAGGATTATCCCCACCATTGCCTTGATGTAAATAGTCTTCATCATCGCCTGCCCCTCTGCTTTACAGTTTTTGTTTTTCTTTTGATTTTTGACTAGTGTCAAAAATCGATAAAATGTAAGAACAATTTTCTTTAACAATTTCTTTGAAAAATACTGGTCTGGGAAATCTGCCTTTTTAAAAAGTAATTAGTTACTAGTTACTTCTTCCAAAAAGTAACTAAATCAGTAATCAAGGATGAAAAAAGTCTTTGTCTCTTGGCTCAGAGATCTAGTTGGTCTGATGAAAAAAAACAGCTTCAACTATAGTAATGCGCCCCGTTTTTTGGCAGCAACGGTAACGGCGTTATTAAGATTAGATCAATTAGATTACCCGTTACTGAAAAAAGTAGCGCCGTTATTTGTAACGCAGTTATACCCATCACTGGTCGCAATCACTTTCTGCTGCCGCAAGACAGCAATACGCCAAGAATTTACCTAAACACACCTCCCTATAAGACCAGCACGCCCATGGGCGCAGGTGCATTTGCTATTTAAACAACATGGGCACAGGACGGGAAATTAACAACTGTGTCGTGTCATGTAAAGTATTTTATGCCGCCTTTCTCTGTTTATTGGGATTAAAAAAAAACTGAGGACCATTTAATTTCTAAACTATATATTTTGTGTGTGTGTGTGTGTGTAGACCACCTGGTAGCTCATGGGCGTATGGCAGAAAAGGATGCTAGGAAGAAGTTCAAACAGATTGTGGCAGCAGTCCATTTCTGTCACTGCCGCAACATTGTCCACAGAGACCTGAAGGCTGAGAATCTGCTGCTGGACCACAACCTCAACATCAAAATCGCAGGTGTGTGAGTTTGCACTTCCAGAATGTATGGGTGGGAAACCTAATTTAGTGGTTTTGAGCTGTCATGGTGAGTAGGCGTAGGCAAGTGTCAACATGTGCTTTTGGAGCATTTTCTAGGTTTGATTAAATTTATTCCGTCAAGTAAATTGATATGATTGAATAAACCCCATCCTCTCCCCTTGTCAGATTTTGGCTTCAGTAACCTCTTTTCACGAGGACAGTTGTTGAAGACATGGTGTGGCAGTCCTCCCTATGCTGCACCAGAACTCTTTGAGGGCAAAGAGTATGACGGACCTAAAGTAGATATATGGGTGAGTAGACTTTTAAGTATTCATAAGGCCCTTTTGTGCTACGGCATGAATGAATGAGAGGCCCTGAAAGGTTTTGTCTTAAAATATATATATTTTTTTTCAAATTTCTTCCATCGTCTGTAGCACTCTGGGTTTATTAATAACTAAAATAATTGCTTTAATTTAATTGCTTTATAAGTCCCTTTTAACCCTTTTGGTGGCAAGCATATATAAATATGATGGAAAATTCATTACTATCTTTTAATGTATCTAGACTAATGACAAAGTTCATGTTTTATTTTTCAAAATATGACCTTTATTTTCTAACTTACACTGTATCTCCTGAGATACATTGCAATTTAGGGTTTACGTTTTACATTGCATCTTTTTTTTATAGTTAATATGTTGACTTTAAAAACATGTAATAAACAATTAATTAGTTTTTGTAAGTAATTTTTGGAATGTTGGCAAAGGTCACATGACCTGATGACTTATTGCCCCATCAATGTTTCTCATCAACTGCAACCACATAATGCCCCTCCCCCCACATTCTGTCAAATGACTGTTGATGATTGATGATTTTATTCTTGCTGTCTTTTTACTCTATAGAGCTTAGGTGTGGTGTTATACGTTTTGGTGTGCGGCGCCCTGCCTTTTGACGGCAGCACTCTTCAAAATTTGCGAGCACGTGTCCTCAGTGGCAAGTTCCGCATTCCCTTCTTCATGTCCACAGGTAGGACTCTAGTCAGCTCTTACTCTTACCAATGTCTCTTTACTTCCTCCTCCAGACCATACCTTTTTGCAGGATGTCGTTAGCTTTAGGGCAAGGCGAATTCCAAAGTGATACTTCACTACAAATCAATTTCTTTAGTATCAAGCATTTAACATTTTTGGCTTGAAATGTGGCTATTAAAGGAGCCATGTGGAATTTGCCAACAAATGCAGTGTATATCCTTGAGGTCAAATAAATATGCGTCCTTGTGAATAATACAAATAAAACATGACCCACTCACAAAAACTTTGTCCCATAGTACACCTAATGGTAAAGAAAAATCACTGGTTACCTTTTAACAGTGGCTTTGGTCAGGTTGAATCTATGCTGGTTACATTTGATTCCAATTGAGGCAGTGAGAAAGTTTTCACTTTGGAAAAAAAGTATCAAGATGTTAATTAAAATTAGTGATGTCAGTTTCAGTTAATTTCAATTTTGATAGTCCGACACCTATTAACCAGTAACAAACCAGTTCATTTTCAAAAAAAAAAAAAAAAAGCAAAACGATAGCACACGAATAAGCTCTCCAGCAGTCTGTTAGTGCGCAGGATTTCCGCCAGTTTATTGTTATAAAAGTAGCAACCTTTTCTAATATATAACTCAGTGCTTACGTAGGTTGTGTGCGGAACGCTAGCGGGTGTGTGGTCGAGAGAGAAAAGAGTGCGTGTATGCTCGCACGTGGCGGTGTGTATGAAGTCAGCAGTAACTCATAGCTGTGAATGTAGCAGTATGGCTAACGTTACCGTTTTTGCTTCATCTCCACACGGGCAGTACATGCCAATAAACCACACTCGATCTCTCCCCTGCTGCTGCACATGGAGCTTCCTCGCTTACTTGACCAGCTGTTAGCGGAGTGTGGCTGTGTATAGAAAAAAAATTTACCTATAGACCAACATGCTTAACGGTTCAAAAATATTCTCAGTGGTTAACCAATAATAGGTCAACCGACATCCCTAATTAAACTCACTACCGGGGAATGTTGAGTAAACTGATATGCAAAGATTTTGAGTAGAGCATCACTAAGTCACCTTTTGAAATGTCAAAATAACTGTAGACTAGGTACAGTATGCTTTCAGTATCGAAAACTAGTCTTCCTGGATCAAAAAACAGAAGTACCACGATTTAGAAAACAAATTGGACAAATATTTATTTTTTCTCTGTGAATACATTTTTATTTTATTTTTAGCTAGCAAAACATTGCTTGTTATTGATTGTAATTTTTACTGTTCCTTTGCATGTTTTCCAAACAGTCAAGTTGCCTTGGTTTGTATCACGTACTGAGTGGTGTCTCATGTATGCTTGTTTGTTATTGCAGACTGTGAGTACTTGATCAGACACATGTTAGTGCTGGACCCCAGCAGACGGTTGAGCATGGAGCAGATCTGTAAGAACAAGTGGATGAGACTAGGAGATCCGGACCCAGACTTTGACAGGGTGAGACACTTCTAGAAGTATTCAGCAATCAATATCTTCACTGAGGGGAAGGGTCCCGTAATGACCATTTACCAAAAGCAAATAATTTTCACCAACTAGCGCCTTGGGCCGGGCAATACAGACCAAAAATGTCGATACACGACATACAGGTAAAAGCCAGTAAATTAGAATATTTTGAAAAACTTGATTTATTTCAGTAATTGCATTCAAAAGGTGTAACTTGTACATTATATTTATTCATTGCACACAGACTGATGCATTCAAATGTTTATTTCATTTAATTTTGATGATTTGAAGTGGCAACAAATGAAAATCCAAAATTCCGTGTGTCACAAAATTAGAATATTGTGTAAGGGTTAAATTTTGAAGACACCTGGTGCCACAAAGTAATCAGCTGATTAACTCAAAACACCTGCAAAGGGCTTTAAATGGTCTCTCAGTCCAGTTCTGAAGCCTACACAAACATGGGGAAGACTTCAGATTTGACAGCTGTCCAAAAGGCGACCATCGACACATTGCACAAGGAGGGAAAGACACAAAAGGTTATTGCTGAAGAGGCTGGCTGTTCTCAGAGCTCTGTGTCCAAACACATTAATAGAGAGGCAAAGGGAAGGAAAAACTGTGGTCAGAAAAAGTGTACAAGCGATAGGGATCACCGCGCCCTAGTCAAGATTGTGAAAAAAGGGTGTGGACAGCTGCTGGAGTCAGTGCTTCAAGATCCACCACCAAGAGACGCTTGAAAGACATGGGTTTCAACTGCCGCATACCTCGTGTCAAGCCACTGTTGACCAAGAAACAGCGCGAAAAGCGTCTCACCTGGGCTAAGGAAAAAAGAGCTGGACTGCTGCTGAGTGGTCCAAAGTCATGTTTTCTGACGAAAGCAAATTTTGCATTTCCTTTGGAAATCGAGGTCCCAGAGTCTGGAGGAAGACAGGAGAGGCACAGGATCCACGTTGCCTGAAGTCTAGTGTAAAGTTTCCACCATCAGTGATGGTTTGGGGTGCCATGTCATCTGCTGGTGTCGGTCCACTCTGTTTCCTGAGATCCAGGGTCAACGCAGCCGTCTACCAGCAAGTTTTAGAGCACTTCATGCTTCCTGCTGCTGACCTGCTCTATGGAGATGGAGATTTCAGGTTCCAACAGGACTTGGCGCCTGCACACAGCGCAAAATCTACCCGTGCCTGGTTTACGGACCATGGTATTTCTGTTCTAAATTGGCCAGCCAACTCCCTGACCTTAGCCCCATAGAAAATCTGTGGGGTATTGTGAAAAGGAAGATGCAGAATGCCAGACCCAAAAACGCAGAAGAGTTGAAGGCCACTATCAGAGCAACCTGGGCTCTCATAACACCTGAGCACAGAAACTCATCGACTCCATGCCACGTTGAGCTCCAACCATTGTACATGCTCATACATTTTCTTAAGTTGGCCAACATTTCTAAAAACCTTTTTGTATTAGCCTTAAGTAATATTCTAATTTTGTGACACACGGAATTTTGGATTTTCATTTGTTGCCACTTCAAATCATCAAAATTAAATGAAATAAACATTTGAATGCATCAGTCTGTGTGCAATGAATAAATATAATGTACAAGTTACACCTTTTGAATGCAATTACTGAAATAAATCAAGTTTTTCAAAATATTCTAATTTACTGGCTTTTACCTGTACAGTACCAGTCAAAAGTTTTGACACACTTTCTCATTCAAAAGTGTGGAATTTTGGACCGGTACTTTATATCCCAGTAATTTTTACAAAGTGGGCTAAATGTTCAGTTGTAAGTAATATACCACCCAGCCTTACCATTTTACGTTATGTTAAAAAGACTTGTCTTAATTCTGAGCAGTAACCTGAAGTCTCTGCTGGTTGCCTGGCAAAGCCTACCAGCCAAGAAATAGTTAATCTTGCCACCAGAAAGCAAATATGCATATTTCCTAAAATGTCAAACTATTCCTTTTAACTTGATTTTTAAAATGGAGTAGGTGCTCAAACTGTGAAGGGAAAGGCTATGGTATTTGACTTTGACCCCCCATCTCTTCTCCTTTCCAGTTGATAGCGGAGTGTGAGCAGGTGAAAACGGAGAGAGAGACAGAGCTTATCAATGAGCAGGTGCTGATAGCCATGTGTGAGATGGGCCTCGATCGAGAGCGCACACTTCAGGTTGGACACAAAAAAATTCTCAGCACTGCCTTTTGTTAAGTTATCTCAGCAACGTATACTTATCCTGCCTTTTCCTCTCTAGTCCCTACAAACCGATGCATACGATCACTACAGTGCCATCTACAGTTTGCTGGCGGACCGCTTGAAGAAAAACAAGACCCTGCGTGTTGCCCCGCCCACACCGCGCTCCATTACCTATCCCATCAACACTGTACAGGTAATTCTTGTCCACTGGTGTTGGCATGATAAGATAATGGCTTCGCAGCCTACATGTGTCAATTTTTACTCATTTGATAGTGTTATGAAGAGTTGGGGCTATTCTATGCCAAGTTTTCATAGTAGTAATTGTAGAAAATTTCTAGAGCCAGTGGGTCACAACACACCCTAGTTTTCTGAATAACCGTTTGTGTATCTGTCCATACAATACAATTCATTCTTTGTTTATGATGTCGTTCTATCAAGAGCTTCTTCGTTGTCATCAAAATAAAAGCTGTTTCGGACAGCTTGAAGAAGAGTAGTTTTGCGGAAGATGCCTTTGGACTGTTTTCTTTTTCACAATTGTTCCAACTTACAGTAGTTTCCAACTTATCGTGTTTGTCCACTTAGTTGGTTGCATCAACCCACATCTTGAAGTGTGTGTGTGTGTGTGTGTGTGTGTGTGTGTGTGTGTGTGTGTGTGTGTGTGTGTGTGTGTGTGTGTGTGTGTGTGTGTGTGTGTGTGTGTGTGTGTGTGTGTGTGTGTGTGTGTGTGTGTGTGTGTGTGTGTGTGTGTGTGTGTGTGTGTGTGTGTGTGTGCCAAGCAGACAGATCCGCAGGGTAATCCTGTTAGCATGACCGTTCCCCATGTCCAGCTCATCAACCCAGAGAACCAGATTGTTGAGGTAAGTTGAGCAGGCCGCCCACATGATTGCGTCACCCTGGCAGTGCGTGGCCAGGTGTGGGGGTCATAATAAGTGTTAAAATGGGAGTTAGGATCAGGAACAACTTTAGTTTATGGAGTTGAAAGGCTCTTACCCTAACTGCTTCTAACTTAGAGTTGGTTTAAAAATTGTTTTCCCTTAGCCTAGCAAATAATTGTTCCACCACTTCTTAGTAGCAAACATCAGTCAACATAAAATAGCATCCAGTCTTGATGATTTGCATGTTTTTAATAACCGTCTGTCCAGTATTTGCGGTTTACTACTGTTGTGTAGCGCATGATTTATCTCAAACACTATGATACGACACACCTAAACACGAATACATGCACACACAGTCTCAAAGCTGACTCATAAATGCTGTGAAACAGATTACTGCATTTCAGCAGGGAATTTAATAGAATACATGAAGTTCGAAGCACATACTATATTAGAGTTGAAATACATAAAAAATGTATATGATCTTTTAACACATGGCCATAAGTGTACACAAACATGCAACATACAAAGGGCATTACTAATAACAAATATGTTTATGTTTATTGTTTAGCCGGATGGCAGCATGGCTCTGGACAGTGATGAAGGGGAGGAACCATCTCCCGAGGCCATGGCTCGCTACCTTTCGATGAGGCGACACACTGTGGGAGTACCAGACCAAAGGTAAAACACCTACTCAAAGTAATTTTTCTGTTATTGGTTCATATCACAAGTAGTCAGATAACTAATCTGTAATTTCAGATGATAACTAATAATTTCTATCATCACCCATCATTTCTTTGCATTTTTATTTTCACAAACTATTTAGTTGAAGTACGTCTATCTTTTCGGGACATCCAACGTTTATTCATATTATTTGAGTTTTGGGTAGAGTACTGCATTCAAGTTACATTTATTTAAGGCTTGTGTGTGTCAAAAGATGGTAGATGCTGTGTTCCTGCTGCTACTGAGTAAGTCAGGTTGTAGTGTTGAGTTTAAAAGCAATGAATAGTAATAGTTGCTAGCATTTCTTAGCTTAATAACTAATCAGTGGACAGGGATTGTAGAATGTGGGTTATTTAAGATGCATTTAAATAATCTATCCCAAACAAGACTTCAAGTAAAAAATTAGCTAGTTTCTACCACATAACATAGTGCTAAGCCTACCTGTGATCGTAAAGGCTAACCTAGCGCATAACATGAATGGTATTGAGACGAGGCCAACACACACCATCCTCTATGCGGTCGGTTCTGCATCAGCCCGCTCTTTTGTGTTGTCATTCAGGTTTTAAATTCAGGTTGTGGGAAACAAGAAGCCAGAATTGTCTTTGAAAATCTTATAGAAGCGTGTGCTTTGCAGCCGTTATCCTGCCTCATGCTGCTCCGTTCTGAATCAACCTCCTAAAGGAATCGCATCTCCACCCTCCGCTTGGGCTGGGTTAAATCAGCTTTACACGTACATGCCCCCTCATGTCATATGTTCTGACCATTATCTAAACTAATCACCTTAACTTCCAACACAGGACAGAGATGCAGGAGGACCTCCAGAAAATGCCACCAGGTTTCCCTCGCGGTGCAGTGCCCCAGCCTCCATTCCCCCCACTGGCCCACATTATGGGCCAAATGCACACTCTCATGCCCACACAGAGCTTGCAACCCACACAGCAGCTGGAGTACAAGGTACAGTCAGTTGGGTTAGATTGTGGGGTCTTTTAATTAGTCTTAGAACGCTTCTGGAAGTCATGAGTTAATTTGCAGAAACCTGGATATGGAGGATCTAAATATCACCCAATCTGAATGTCATTGTCTGCTGATACACCAGGAGCAGTCATTGCTGCAGCCACCCACCCTGCAGCTGCTTAACGGCATGGGGCCTCTTGGTCGAAGAGCTTCCGACGGCGGGGCCAACATTCAGCTACACGCTCAGCTCCTCAAGAGGCCCCGGGGGCCCTCACCACTTGTTACCAGCCCGGTGAGAATCTGGATTTCTGTGTGCACTTTGTATATTCTCCCCTCATATAAACTGTAGTGTTGACTGGTAAACTCTTTGCCTCTCTTAGCACCCTATCCCTGCAGTAGCTCCGGTGGATGAGGAGGGTTCAGACGGAGAGCCAGATCAAGAGGCAGTACAGAGGTAACCCTCGACAACCGTTTTTGGTGAAAGGGTGTACTGTACAGGGGTGCTGTCTAAACTGGATACTCTGGAGGGCCCGTAACCTGTGACAACAGGGCGGTGGGTTATGTATGGCTGTTGAAATAACAATTTGGCTAGCTTAGTATTAATTATTTGAAAGCATCACGTTTGATACATTTTATATTATTATGTACTATGTAATCAAACCATAAGATACAACAAGCTAGTGACATCCAGGATGTTTCTTGTAGCAAAAGCTTAGTCTGCAGATTTTTGAATAGGAGGAATGCAGTTACATGAATAACTTTTTGTTTGAATACAAAAAAAGCAAAAATACTGGGCTTTCCCAACATCACTAGAACCACACTGTGGAGGTTACTAATATTTATGCAAGAAGTCGGATAAATTTTCCAAAATAAGAGCTTCGACACAGAACAAGATGAAATCAGGCCAGGATAAGGATAGGCACATGTTTAGTATATGTAGTTGTGATGGGTTATTGTTGGAAGTCCAGGTTAGGGTTTACCAGCTGGTCCTCTTCAGACAGCATCTTCTGTAGACTTCGCTGGTGTCCTGGGTTGTTGGGAGGGAGTGCCTCTCGGCTGCTCTGCTTTTTGCCACGGGAGGTGGCCACTCTGCTGTGGTGCTTACCCCATCTCGTCTCCTTTCTCCATCGCGCAACAGCCTTTTACCGCAGTTCCAAACTTAATCTGCCACCAAATCCATCTATCTTTCAAACTCTCGCCAAGAGCTTCTTTAACTCTTTTATGTCAGTAAGTGCCAAATTATTCTCTGGTTTTCCTCACTCTTTCTCACATAGCTTTGCTAACTCTAAAGCTTGCAAAACCAATAATTAAAAAAAAAAAGGCATCCAGTCCAATTCTTAAATTGGGTGGTTGTGGGATTCCCATAAGCTATAACATCCATCTATGGTGTAATTTTATTTTATGTTTTTCTGATTGGCTAAGATGATATGAATGATGGCACCCATTGGCAGAAGTGGGAAGGGGCGGGGCCTTTCCCCCGTCTCCATTAGCCAATGAGGACAGAGAGCTGACCAGCGCTGCTTCCTGTCTCCCACCCTCACCCCCGTCCTCCCCCCTCCCTGCGGCCCAGGTACCTGGCGAACCGCTCCAAGCGGCACACGACGCACGTGCTCACGAGCACAACGCATGGCGAGCCCTCGGCAGAGTCGCAGCGGCTCCAGGGCCCCCGGCAGAGGGGGGGCTGGGCCCCCGACACACACACCCGGTGAGGGGACACGCCCGCTCCGAGCCGTATATGCACAAATACATGCACAAATACACGCACAGACTCACAATTAATGAGGGGCATATTAAGCCTTACTCTTTTTCTCTCTCTTTCTCAAACACACACACAAACACTCACTTACTCGCACACACAGCTGATCTCAAACAAACATTGGTGAGGATGAACTCTTACCAGATGAAGGTTATGCATCTTTCAAAAATGAAGAGTATTTTATATATAAGTGTGTGTGTGTGTGTGTGTGTGTGTGTGTGTGTGTGTGTGTGTGTGTGTGTGTGTGTGTGTGTGTGTGTGTGTGTGTGTGTCGCTCTCTCTCCACATCACCAGTAAGCCACGATTCAAAATAATTTTTTCCTTTCCTTCAAACCTGGTAAAGGTATGTGACTGGTTCAGATTTAGCAGATTGTTTGTGTATGAGCAATTTGTCTTTAATAACAGTCATATTTTTGTGTTTTGGTATTGTTCAATTCTAGCTGTTGTCCCCCAAAAGTATCATGTTACTCCAACGCAGTCTTTTGAAATACCAGAACACTTTGAAGTGCTTAGAAAAGAGCAAATTTTTCCAAAAAATTCTCAGTAACATTTTTTAATGTCCAATATTGGCAGTGTTGCCCTTAGATGAACTTCGATTAACAATGGTATGTATATAATGTAACTTACCTTTAACTGATTATCAGCTGTGGAATTTATTATCCTGAAAGAGTTAGTTTGACTGCTTATAATGTGCAATGACCTCTGAAACAATGTGCAAAGGGTTCACAAGTGACATGAAATGTAGTCACTCTCAAAAATATTTGGACCAGCTTCCAAACACTTTGGAGTTGCATCCAGTTATGCACAATTCCTCTTCAAAGTTCCCTCCATAACCTGTCTCCTCCTGTCATGATTGACAGGAAGGATGACATCTTTTAAAGGATGATGGCTGGATTATGTTTTGACGTATGAGTTTGTGAATTTTGGGTTCCTAATGTCTTTCTACACTGAATATATCACTTTCAGATACTTGAAATATTTTGTGCAGGTTTATAGAGCTCAAGCTTCTCATGTGTCTGTTTCTGTGTCTGTATGACTGAATGTGTGTGTCTATGTGTTTGTGTTACCTGTCATGCTGTGAATTTGCGTGCGTGTGTGGGTGCGTGTGTATTTGTGTACACACGTTTGTGTCTGCTCCCTGTGGTCCCCTCCTCAGATCCAGCTATAAGGACTGTAACACCCTTCATCTCCCCATGGAGCGCTTCTCACCTGTCAGACGGTTTTCTGATGGCGCAGCCACCATCCAGGCCTTCAAGGCTCATCTAGAGAACAGCAGCCTCATTAAACAACTTAAACAGGTTTACTTACTTAATATCTATTAATATCATCTGTTTTTTTTCTTGCTTACTTAGCTTTATGAAAAGATACATTGAGTTATTTTGTTCTCAGTGTCTAGAGTAGAAAATAAGGCATTTCTTTTGGAGGATCAATATTGATCAGTACCAATGAATCTGCTAAGATTTCAGAAATTCCCTTCTGGTCTGTAATCGGCCCTAACCAGTGATGTACCGTTTGCAATTGGCTGACCATTGGCTGACTGTTGCATTCTGCCTCTTCTGGTCTCAGCTACCATTTCAGTGCAGAACAGTCATAATACAGTAAGAACCTATTGGTCATGGATTTCAAATAAATCTGTAGTGTTTAGTGCTTAGTGCAATTATTCATCTGATTTTGCTCCTGGAGCTTCTGATGTCCTAGCATCAGTAATAAAGTCTCTTATCCATGGTGATGCTACGCTAAGATTAGAGCAGAGGTCAACAAAGTGAGAGGTAAAACAGAGTCATTACAGGAGGAAAATCCATTGTCCAGCAATGCTACACGAAAGACCAGAATAAACCTTTAAAAGTAGCAAAATTGGACAGGATATAATGGTCAGATCTGGGAACTGAAGATTGTGATATTAGGGCAATGGTCACAGAAGAGTATGTATGATTTATTTTGTGGTGAGACCAGGCCACAAAGTAGCTACAGAGCAGGGCCCTAGCTTTTGGGAGTTTTGATAGAAATGGTGGCCAACAGGTAAGGAAAGTGACAATTAGAAAATGTCTGCTCTTTTTAGTTGGAAAATATCAAATACAATAACATCTCTTGCTTGAGCAGTCATAATATAGGGAAAACTGTCATATGTTGAGATATTTTGCAGTATTGTTTAATTTTATTTGGCAAATTTACATATTTGTCAGCACTTAAAATACATTGTAAAATGAAAGAGATTTGTCCTATTGAGTCCGAACACTACCACCCATACAGTTTTGTTTTTTTTTCCTTTAACTAAGGGCAAGTGTCTGATCCTGATTTAAAAAGGTCTACAGATACAGCAAGAATTTTGTGTGACCATTTAATCTAGATGTCACTTAACTAATCTTCATCCTACTTTTCCTGTTAGTAATGAAGTAATGTGTAAACTAGGTGAACCAATCTGAGCAGTGTGTCTTTCCTAAGTCTTACCAGAGTCTTTCACCTGAGAAAACCCCAAGCTGCTTGAGAAACCACATCGTTTACAGTGACACTGCAATGGGATTACTTCACCAGTGTTCACAGTCAGAGCTTCATTTTAGGCATGCACTGACGTGCTGGGATTATCATTGCAAGTGTTAAGAAAGTTAATATGGGCAGAGAAGAAGAACACACGCACACACACACACACACACACACACACACACACACACACACACACACGACCCAATGGGCCCCTAATGACATAAAGTGAGTAAACAAGTGCAGCGGAGATTACATGACCTCACAGTACGTCATACATGTTGGAGCTGGTCATACAAGCTTGTTGTTTTCATGAGTTTGGACAAAGTGCTTTGAGACAATAGGTTGTAACATCTCACTTGCATTCTGTGAAAAAAAAAAATGCTTTTAGCTTTTTGCAGCACAATTGGTTTTGTTAACTAAATTTGATTTAATATCATTAAACAAAGCAGTAGCTTAATTGTATGAGTGCACCTGTGTTGTTTTGACTAGCGTTACCATAACAGTCAGCCAGATAACACTTCCACCGGGAGATGTAAAGTATATTAAAAGGTTGCCTTTACCAGGGCGCCTTTACGCATCTCACTATGCGTACACTAAACACCATGGGCTAATTGACCACAAAACAGAATTTGCATAGAAACTGTTTCTATATAGCTGATAAGTGCTAAGGTTTACTGCAGTTATTATTGCTAGCAAGATGGGGATTTCTTACAAATATAACAAAGGTTACATATTGCCACTTGCTGTTAATGAAGGGAATAATTACTGTTGCTATTTTTGACTGGCAAGACAAGAATGACATGCAGTAGATTTTATTCATTAGCTATTCCTAGTGAGCTGAGAAAAACTAAATTGCAGCCTTTGTTGGAACCCTTTTCCCCCCCAAGTGTTGACTACTTTTCTAGATTCAACACATTATCATCAGTTGAAATTACTCCTGTGTTGGCATGTAAATGTAATATTTGCAACCATTTCTGTGTTCCCAATAGGAGTGTGAGCAGCTCCAGAAAATGTATGCTGCCCAGCAGGATGAGCGATTCCTGGAGCACACCCAGCAACAGCATATCCTCTACCAGCAAGAGCAACAAATCCTCCACCAGCAAATCCAGGTATTTGAAGCTGACAAATTAGCACTTAGCATACGGCAACTTTTACATCATGCATGCATTATATTGAACTACGTAGGTATCTATAAAGCATAGATGTAAGCTTTGTAGAAAGTGCTATTCAATTGGTTCACCTGAGGCTCGGATATCCTGCACTGTGGCCATGTGTCTCCTCAAATTGATTAATTTCTTTGGGACATGCACCCTCCATTGCTGAAGCTTCAGAATCAGAAAGGAGTTTATTTTGCAATAGTAGTTACCCCACGTCGAATTTGCCTTGGTAATATGTTGCATATATACACAAACATATTAAACATTATTTAGAAATAAACAATAAATACGGTAACAAATAAATACATACTAAGTAGCTGTTTAGTATAAAAGAAAGGAGGCTAAATGGGTTTAGTATTCTTTGAAATGTATAGTATGGGCAGATGTATAGTCTAGGATCAAGGTTAGTGCAAAGTGTACGCTTGAGTCAGAATTAATTTCTTTTTACCTGCAGAGTCTGTCTTTAGGCCATGGAGAGAACCAGCCCAGTCATCTAACCCACCAGCTTCAGAGGTGACTACGCACGCACGCACACACACATATACTACTACTACTACTACTACTACTACTACTACTACTACTAATCAGCTATTGAACGGTAAACGATGAATCTCAAAACTGTGGTGCAGTGCTATCAACTGAAGTGTTACATCATTGTTGTTTCTCTCTTCTCCTACTCTGTTCTGTCCTTCCTCAGGTTGCGGATCCAGCCCTCTAGCCCTCCGCCAACACATCCCAGCAACCACCTCTTCAGACAGCCCAACCAGAGCCCTCCACCTGGCTCAGCAAGCATAATGCAAGGGCATGGTTAGTAATACTATGGCTGGAGTGTTTAAAATAATTCTTACTTTGTAACTGAAGTGTAGATGTAGTGGCTAAAAATGGAAAGATCTATCTTCCTCTAATCATCCTCTTCTGACAGATTTTATACATTGACGACTGGTTATTTCAAAGTTCAGTTTTTGACTGTTCTGTCACATTTTACCTTGTATTTGTTATTAATGGTTATATGACGTTTGACTTATTTGTGTTTTGAAATGGACACTTGGCTTCAGACTAGCTGGGAGTGTAATTACTCTTAATTACTCACTGGCTTTTGTTGTCTGTACACAAACACTAACATCTGACATACCTTCATTCTTGCCATTGTGTTATCAATGAAGTACTAGAAGGTCTAGTTCATGCTGACTCAATGAAAATGTTTTTTCAAGTGTGACCAGGGGCAGCAGGTGAGTAAACATGTCAGTCATTAAAAACACAATAACCTGTGATTACTGTGTTTAAATAACAACTAATCTTATTCACTCATTGTAACAGTGCCATTAGTTATAGTGCCAGTCAGGACCAATCCAAACAATTCATTGAAAAGTAGTATTACAAATTTACAATTTATAATAATATAAAAAACATTGATCCATGCAAGACTTTGAACTTGCTCAGGTTAAACTTTCCGTTGGGGTAAACTTAATTTGTCCTTCTTTTGTAAAAGTCTGCTTTCATTGCTAGAGGGATTGTGTTGGGTGAAAGAAAACTTGTATGATGATGCCAGCTTTCAGTAAATTTGGCAAGAGATTTTGCCCTCATGACTCCTCCTCTCCTAGGAGGTCCATCACCAGTGCAGTATCAGCACGGTTCTCCAGCACTCTATCAGGGCCAGAGTGGCAGCCCGCCTTCCACAGGCCTGCCTCAACAAGCAGCATCTGCTCGCCCATTGGCACAGGGTGTACCTCAACAACAGCAGGTAACTGCTAAGAGACAATCTAATTGTCTCTCTGCTGATGGTTTCATGTATTGTTTTAAAACATAGTCTCTGATGGTGAAGGTCTATATGTGATACTTTGATCAATAATGAATATTAACATTGACTATTTGTACAGGTGACCATTCAGGTTCAGGAAGTGGAGCTGGGAGGTGTAGCGCAGAGACAGGGCGGCTTTTTGTCCACACCGGGGCACAGAGTCCTGGGCAAGCAGCTTAGTGCAGACAACGCCGAGACGCACAGGTGACCCCATCCATCCCGTCACCACGTCCCCTGATGCCGGCAAAACCCTCCCAACAATATCAATGGACTGTTTCTGTCTTCTTTGATTTATTATTATTATTTTTTTTTTTTTTTAGTACAGACACCTTCGTGCTATTTGCTGTAATTTTATGTCCATCATTGTATGCTTCTCAATATTTGTTTCATACATTTCTGACATGTATTTTGAAAGTTAGACAGTAATACGGTTGCTCAGGCCATAGATTTTGTGTGTGAGATCACAGACTTTGAGAACATTATTTGTTAACAGTATTTAAAAATAAATGTAAATCCCTCATCGCCTTTGCTGAGATGACATCCTCAACAATTCTCCACCTCAGTGTAGCTGGGTGAGTGATTGGATGTAAGTGTTTTAGAAGTATTTGTAGGGGTTAGTTGAAGTAGGAGATTAGTGGTCCTGTGATCCCTGATATCTTCCCATAAACAGTCCTCCGTAACCAGGGCTGTCTCCACTAAGAGAACCATCTTTAAATAGACATTTAATCAAAATGTTTCCTTTGGAAATGTTTTTGCATCTCTCAGTGAATACTTAAACCTGGACTTGAGCTGTGTTTGCTAGGCCCTCTGCGTACAGTGATTTAATCAAGACCTGTAGATTGTTGAAAGCTAAAAGCAAATACATCACTATTTGCACTGTGTGTAAAGGTTTGAGACCGTGTTGATGTCCGACAATAAGTAGGTAATTATCTTCTGCATTCCCTCCTATCTAGTCGCAGCCTTGGCCGCTTCACATCGGGCTATGACCAGGCTCAGTTCAATCCCCACCTCTTCTCTGCTGACGCCGCCTCCCGGGGCGCCTCAGGAGTGGTTGGCTCCTACAGCCACTACCTGCAGGGAGCCTCCCTCAATGTCCCTGGCCTGGAGGATTACCAGAGCGGGGTGATAGGGACCAGCAGCTACGGTACCCCCTCTACACTACAGCAGGCCCTGCTCTCGCCGACTCCTTTAGACTACCGCCCTCCTCAACAGCACGTCACTCCCACCCTGCAGGGCCTTCTGTCCCCCCGTCACTCTTTAACAGGCCACGCCGACCCCAGGCTGCCGCCCCCAGACCTGGCTGCCCTACTGAAGAGGCAGAGCCCCCGACCGTGCCAATCAACCCCCCCACCACCCAGCGGTGCACCCCAAGAGTATGGAGAGATGCTGCTTCTCCACCAGATGAGCCAGGGTGACAGCTTGGACCCACCAACACCACAGGGTGCCTCTGGAGGCCAACACTACCACCATCACCACCACCACCTCCTCCAGATTCAACCACCAGAGGTCCAGCCACAGCAGCACCCGGCCCAGACACCTTGCCCCAGCTTACCTCACTCGGAAAGCATGGAGGAGGATGAGGCGCCCGCTAGCTACCACCACCCACACGAAGGCCTGCTGGCCAAGGCAGGAGAAGGTCTTGAGCTCTTGGGGCCTCCCCGAGGAGGCACCCCACCCTACAGCTCCCCTACACACAGGCATGGTGCTTTCATAAGGAATGCTCCAGCAACTAGAGGTAAGACCTGTTTACGCAGCTGTTATAAAACTGGCTACAGACATTTACAGTATCTGTCTTTACTGACTGACTTTTTGTTTACTTCCTTTATTCAGTGTCAACATGTGCTTTTTTTATACTACTATTAGAATCTGAGCATGTGGAGTGCAGGCCCCAAGGGCAGGCCATGGAGGTGCCTGATCTTAATGGTGTGGGCTATTCGCGAGGTCCCCAGGGTGACACCTGTAGGTCACGTGGACAGCTACAGCGCCACCACACCATCCAGACCTGTGACGATGCCTATGTGAGTGAAACTTTGCAGCTAGTTTCTAGAGACCATCCTGATCACACTTTGCTATTAGCTGTTGATAAGCCTGCATCATATATAATACAAACGGGATTTTCAATCTACTATGAATATGATACTTTGCAAAACGGATGGCAGGAACAATGTCACATTTGTATCTCATATTAATATTGGCTGGGTTTATTTTGGAGAGTATAACGTATCAGCTCATCTTGGTTGCCAGTGCAGTGCTGGCGAGAGCCTGGTTAGTAGATTGATAGCTGAAGGCAGAAAGCAATTATCTGCATGACTACATGAACCTAAAAATCCTATTCGTTTAAATGTTTTTTGCGGGCATCAACAGACTATAATCTAGATCTGCTCGATTATGGGAAAAATCGTAACCACAATTAAAAGATGTTGCATTTATTGAACCTTTAAGTGAAAAAACTAATTAACAGTGAAACCACTTGAAATTTCCCTTAATTATCTTCCCACTGAAGTTTTTGAATTCCCCTTCAGAACACAAGACAAAAGAGTTTACTTGCAAAATGTAATGTGCAAAATAATATATTATTTTATATAATAATAATTTTCTCGATGGCATTGTTTTTTGTGATCGTTCGGAGCCAAAATCACAATCAAAATTTGATTAATTGCAAACATTTTTACTTCCTGTCCAGGATCAGGCAGAGCCCATGTCGGGGATGAGCCTGTTGGCCGGGAAGGCACTGAGCTCCGCTCGCATGTCGGACATTCTCAGCCAGACATCACTGACAGGAAGCCAGCAGCTGCACCAGCGGGAAGAATTGGGTTAGTAGGAGACATGCATTTGTCTAGCTGAAAATACTCCTTTGTATATGCTTGTCCATATCAGTAAAATATGAGTGTTTCTCGTGCAGTGTGTGATGTCGAAGAGGAGCTCCATGCAGCAGCCTGCTACCCTTCTTCCTGCACCAGTGACATGCTTCTCAGCTACAAGCCCCCTGACCTGCAGTACAGCATGGAGCAGGCCGGGGTCTAGCACAGGTACACACACACACACACACACACACACACACACACAAACAGAGAGTAAAGGTTTGGTAGTGGGAGATTATCTTCAAATTCTGTCCAGGAAGTATTTAAATAGCTATGAATGCATTTAACAGTCGCATTGCAAATCTTTTCCCATATCTTTAAGGCCATTGTGTGACCCCAAGCTGTCTCACCTCTATATCCTAAATGAGCAGGATTACAGGTTCCTTCTGGCACCCCATAAATTACTTTGTGGAACTCATTTTAATAGTTTATAAAATTGCCACGTAGTAAGTACTCTTGACCTTGCCTTTATGCTTTACTTACGGAGCCCCTGAGGTGATTATTATTATTTTTTTTAAATGTACTGGGGGCAAACACTTTGCAAGATCTTGACTTTGTTTTCCGAGATATCGAGTTTTATTTGCAAGATCTCGCAAATCCAACAAACAATAAGGCTAACCTAGCTAGTATCTAGCTAGCAAGTAGCACAACATGATTACATCTTCTTGGTTGTCTAAATACATCTGTTTATTTTGATAAACATTACTAATTAATACATGCCAAAGTGAGGTGTTATAATGAACATTGCTGTTGACCATTGATGTCAATTGTGCTAATTTTTGTTATTGTATCAACATGCTCATTCATGAGCTTCTTTCTTGTGTCTCTTACAAGTGTAGCTAGTTTGTTCTCCTAATACATTCATGGTATAGCTAGCTAGCTATGTAGAGAACTTATGAACTCGCCATTTCATTGTATCAAATATTCACAAACCGTAACATTGTGTTTTCATTGTTCCTGATTGTTTACATGCATATAAAAATAAACGATTAATGTATTTAGACAACCAATGTAATCATGTTGTGCTACCAGCTAGCTAGATACTAGCTATTGCGCTACACACTAACTAGTGTCTATTGTTTGTTGGATTTGCGAGATCTTGCAAATAAAACTTGATATCTCACAAAACAAAGTCAAGATCTCGCAAAACAAAGTAGGGCTGCACGATTATTTTGATCAATATTGTGATCACGATTAATTGTCACGATTATTTTTAGATTTTAACCAAAACATATTTTATTGTCACATAGGCTATTTCTAAATGCTTTCACATCCATATTATGCTACATTCTTCTTATGTTAAAGTTGTGTGTTGTATGTACATACAGCTGCAACACGTGTAAATGAAAATTAAAAAAATGATAGATAGATAGATAGATAGATAGATAGATAGATAGATAGATAGATAGATAGATAGATAGATAGATAGATAGTTTTTTTTTATGCATCTCTGAGAAAGCTCCTTCACTTGTTTTCAACAATAACTGATTAAAAACGATAGGGAGAGAGAGGGAGTGCGATGGACGCTACTCACAGAGGGACGGCTGACTCGTTATGAATGGGTCCAGCACAGGTCGAATGACAGGTCAGCGGAGTTACACACGTTGTGTGTATGAAATGTCTGTATCGTCACTGCGCTGCATTTTTATGAACTTTGATATTCTGGCCATGGGTCACATCTTTGGCCCAGGTCCAGCAAGCTCCGTCTCACATGATATTACTCTACAAACTGAAGTTGCATTCAATAACTTCTTCTGTGTTTTTCGCCGTGGCTGCCGCAATAACAGAGTTACCAGCGGAAACACTGATACAAATACAGGTTTTCCTCTCATGCTTAACAATATACAGCTGTTTAATAACAATTAAAACTGTATACAAATGTCAGAAGTGTGGACCGGCGCCACTGTGTGGCGGGGCTGCGTGGAGAGTAAGATGAGAGATCCAACACAGGCACGGCTTTACAGAAGAAATGGGTAATTTAACGCAAAATTAAACTATATCCATATAAACAACATTGCTTCGTTGGTAGAGAGGCAGCGGATGCAAGGACTTTAGGTGCACCGGTGCGACCTAGAGGAATAATATTACTCGCGCCCTAGAGCCCTGTGAGCTAATAGACACTAAATAGCACTGGTCACTGCTGTCTGAAAACACAGACGTAACAAAATGTTGCTTTTACTAGTAAACTGGTAAACCTTGAGGCCAACGTATAACCGACTGCTATCTGTGACTGTCCTCTGTGACTGTCTACATCTAGAAACTAAGCTGCGCGGAGCAGGGAACAACTCTGACTGGCACATGATCAGACAGTGGTTTACGGAGCGATAGATTAGCTTTGCAAAAAAACCGTAACATTCTATGAAATTACGCATTTAAAATATCGCTCAATCAGGCAAATTTGATCATGGGAAGCTTAAATCGTGATCGTGATTAAAATTTAATTAATTGTGCAGCCCTAAAACAAAGTCAATATCTCGTGTCTATAAAAATTGAATCCCTCCATCTTAATAATCTAAGGATTGAAAAGGAGTGCAAGTAAGTTTTAGTGGGACAAGATGATTCCAAATATTAATTGTTTCTTCTTTCCCTTTTGTCTCCTTTAAAGGAGGGGTGTATCCTGTGTACAGCGGTCCATATCAGCCATCCTGAGTTGTGTTGACTTGAGTTGAGCAGCATCACGCCAAACCACCGTTCTCTGCCCAAACACGGGGGGAGGGGGGCTCTATGTCCATATGTCTGTCTCCATCTGTCTTTGGGAGGGCATTTTGCGCAAAAGAGGGGGAGTGTGGGTGGGTGTAGACATTAGAGGGGTTGGGGTCACAGGTGGGGACTTGGGATTGAAAGGTCAATGTGCCAGCATTTTCTGCACAGACATCCAGCATTCATTGCCACAGGTTGTCTCCTCTTTTCACCTCCCATCATAGGTAGATTGGGGTTACGCTCCTCCCTCTTTCGACTCAACCCCCCTCCCCCTGCAAACCTGTTCCCCCACGCCCACCTGATGCCCTGACCTAACCCTCCCCTTTCACCTTTTGTCTTCTATTAACTGTTGGCATACTTCATTATGTGCCTCTTTGGCCAACGCATTGATACAGTCATAGTTGCAGGAACATAGTCCAACAACACAAATAAACATACACAATGCTGCCACAAACCCAAAGTATTTACATTAGGTGTATGTGTGTGAGTGTGTGCATGACTGAGATCAAGAGATGAGCAGAGGAGAAAGGTATCTTCGAGGTTCAGTCTGCTCCTCCATCTCTCCCCTCTCTTGCTGTCCTGCAGCAGATCATTCCGGAGCGGCTTGGAATCTCATCAGCGGTGGCCCCTTCATGGGCAGGTGGCGGGTGTTTTAGGTCAAGCTCCAATCGTGCAACAAAATCTGCTCTCTCCAAAGATGGAGCTCAGTGACATCACACAAGACAAACGGCTCTCTCATTGTGTTTATTTTTTTTTTTAGCATTCATTTTCTTTTTTTCTTTTAAAATTCATTTTTACGGCTAATGTCCATGTAGGCATTATGGTCAATATTGTTACTTTTATTGTTATAACTGTTTTCTTTAAAAGAGGTTTTAGTATAATGGATATTATTATTATTATTATTATTAAAGGAAAAACAGTTCTGTGTTGCAAGGAAGACAATAATGTTCTTATATTACTTAAGTAATTCTGCACTTTCGGTTAAAGCTATCCTCTCTCCGTCTGTCCCCCTTTTCGCAGTTCCTCGCTTCGTCATGCTGTTACTCTGCTTTTCAAATCCACCCTCTCCTCCTCCAGCCCTAGTGTTCCCCACCTTGGGTTCCTTCTTCCTCCTATCCAATGTCAGTGACGGTGTATTGCATTGTGGGTAGTTTTAACAGACATTCGCTCCTTTGCTTCTACAGTTATGCCATGTATAGAACGCTGTTGTAATTTCTGTACCATCTTTTTTTTTTTTTTAGATGTCGGGAAGGTTTTTTATATTGGTATTGTTTATCATTTGTATTTTTGGATGTCTTCAAAATGTTTTTCTTTTGTCTCTTTGTTTTATGAATCTTGAGATTTCTAGCCAAAAGAGGACAGAGAGAAAACAGACAGTGCTTTCTATCTGTCTCGTAAAAAGAGATTGTTCTTATTTGTTAAAATATTATTATATCAAGACACTTGAATAAGAGGAGAGTAATTATTTTGTTGCTTTTTAAAGTATCATTTCAATTGATGTTGTGACTGTCATTCTTGTTGTTAGGCCTGTTTTCTGTTAACAGGGTAGTTGTGGCAGGCTATACAGGGTCAGGTTTTGTCTTTGTCTGGGTTGGTTCGGGTGCTACAGAGACTTGCTTCTCTAAAAATAAAATAAAAAGAGACACAAGAACGAGGGAATAACATGTAATATAGCTAACATATCATCCTTAACCTTCCCAAATGTGTGGAGACGGACAAACCCACTTCTTTCTCGCTGCCCTACCTATCTGCTGTGATCCTCCCACCCATGTTATACTACATCAGCTTCTGATTGGATGACATTTTAGGGACACATAGGCTAAGTGTGATACTATGCCAACCAAGGAGGAAACTACAACTACTATTACTCGACCCCCTCTTCCCCTTTTTTTTGTTTTTTTTTAACTCTTCTATCAGCTTTGCCCCTCCCAAGCCTGGAATTAAGAATGGAGGAGACGATGGCTGCGTTTCATGAACAGTCAATGGATTTCGTTGTAGTTGGATACACATGGACACACCTCCAAACCATGGAAAGGGATACATTTCAGGAGGTGACCATAGGAAGGAATAGCTTGAAATGGCCTTTTACAGCAGAGGAATACACGATTGTGGCCAGAGCGGGGGCAGGGTGTGCCCACCTTAAACATATCTATCAAGGCATGTACCCTAAGCTGAGTTGGGCTCAAGCACAGCCAGATGGAGGCTACTGCACACTAGGGACCACAGCAGAAGATTGAACCACCCTTTATTTTTATTTTATTTTTTTAAATGTATTGTTTTATGTCTATTTATCCTGTAATACACAATACCCCTGAGTCTATATTGGGCCAGCAAGGGACTGTGGTGCAAAGAAAAAGCTCCACTTATATGGATTCGTGCTGGCCGAATTTCACAATACTTGGCTACATGGTTGACTTTTCTTATGCTATGTACATCTTGAGAGCTGTAGCTGGTGTCATGCAGTGCCTGCGCTCTCCATTTGCACCATGTCACTTCCTGTTTACCAACATTTGCTCCCCTTCAGAGCAGATGGGATCAGCTTTAGCGATAAATCAAAATCACTGAAACCAGACAGAGTGCATACAGAAGTTAACAGTGAAGTAGGTTGGATTCATGAAATTAACTGTTTTTTTTTTTCTTCCCAAACTTCCCAGTCAATGTCTCATTGGGCAGAAAGCTTGTTTCCATTCCATCTCAGTATTCCCCCATAGCTCTCATTCATTCCTCTTGTCGATCTTTCCTCCTCTTTTTCTTTCAGTTTACACCAAATCAAAAGTGAGATCTGGAAGAGAAAGAATGGAATTACTTGGCATGTATCATAGAGGAAACGGCTGGAATGCAAGACATTGCATATTTCATGTGCCGTGCCAGCGTAGAAACTCCAAAATTAAAACCAGAGGTGCCACCTTGTCTAATATTTTGACCAGAGCTGCTGTTTCAGATCTGTGTTGGTGGAGGGAAAGCACAGAGGCACACAGGAAGAGACGGATTGAGTGAATGGAAAGCACTACAGATGATTGAGAGCTGCTTCACACATCTTCTGCCTGATCAGACTGACCTTTCTCCCCTACTTTCTTTCTGTCTTAACTCTTTTTATCCCTCCCCTGCTGTCTTTTCTCGCCACCCCAGCCTCCCTCCTCAGCAAGATGGCTCTGCTCTACTTCTGTTTCTTAGGTTCTCTTTATTTTCTATTGGTTCTTTTTGTCCTTTTTTTGTTGTTTTGTTTTTATGTTCACTTCTGTTGAGTACAAAAATACTAAAGTGCAACAACAGTGATTAAAAAGGATATCAACCAAACTGAGATGAATAAATAAATATATATAAATAAATAAATTTAAAAGTTCATGACTTGTGTGTCTTTGTTATCTACTACAAGTCTGCCTGTCGAGTACCGATTTTAAGTACTTCAAAAGTTACTTAGACAAAAACCACAAAGTGCAATGCCATGTCTAATAAATTTCTATTTTCTTCCAGGCAATTGTTAATTAAGTTCATTGTTTCACAATTAACATGTCTCATTTAACAATTGTTAATCTCATTGATTAATCTGCCTATTTTGTTTCCCAATGTATTGATTTACAGTATCTGTGATCAATAGAATATTGAAAATTCTAACAAAAATGTGTGTCACGATTTCCCAAAGATACTCCGTTTCGCAAACAAAAAAGAAATGCAGAAAATCTTCACAATTGGGAAGCTGGAACAAATGTTTTGCTTGTTTTGCTTAAAAACTTAAATAAAAAAAAAAAAGTGGACAAACTGTGTCATCGTGACAGTTTCTGAATTACCGCACACCTATTATGGCACTTCTGTACTGCAATGTCCTGTTAACAGTCAACTTATCAGTTGGCATATACCCTGATATTGATTTATCTTCAATAAGCTTATCAGCTTTATTGTCTAGCTCTTGTCGCAATGTGATGCTTTTTATTAGCTGAGGTCCCGTCCATCGGAGACAGAAAGTAGTTTTACATATTTGGAGGTGCAAAGGATTTTTCCATCACCATAGCTTGGTTAGCATAGAAATAATAGGAACCTAATAATTAATTGTCCTTGAAGCATAACTGTAGGTTAGCTGCAGTGGAATAGCAGTTTTATTATGAAAAGTAAAATTACCTGAAGAGTAATTCCAGTGTAAATGTTGTCATTAGCACAGAACATATGGCGTAGTTCCATGAGCTTATTTCTTTTGTCTGCCTCTTAGCTGCAGTGCCCTGCATGGCGCTGCTCCGGTCTGTACAACTGCACTGCAGAGGCTTTTCAGTCTGATCAGTAACTGAGCTCAGACACAGAGCCATGTAGAGTGTCTGCATTTATAAATCAACTTTAATGGATGACGGGAAAGGATCTGTTTATCCCTCTGAACTGACAGTTTACTCTCTATCCACCACAATCAGTAGATTGTTAAAGATTGATGTTTTGCACTGAGCGCCTCTTGTTTTCAAGCCTGTACTGTATATTCTCCTCTCCCACATCAGCTCTTTTTTCTTTCCTCACGACTCTGTGCCCACTCTCCCTCTCTCTCTCTGCATCCTCTGCTCCTTTCCCTTTCTCCCAGCCTTATTTCTCTTCATCTCCTCATCCCCCCCCTCCATACTCTCTATTTCCTTCCCACTCTCTCTTCCTGACTGCCTGCGTCAGCTTGCTCCTACCAGCGAGTGAATGCTGCTACTGGATCTGCTGTACCCTGCAGAGAGCCGTGTGTGTGTGTTTAAATGTATGAGTGTACGCAGATGGGAAAGCAACTGAGTCAGGGAGTGCTGCCTCGCATCTCTACTCTGTTATCACCATCCTTCACTTTCCCTCCTCTCCACCTCCGCTGCCATGGAGCTCCAGCAGGCTGAATCACAACTGCATCTACAGAAAGGGCTAAGGTAAAACTGTGTGTGTGTGTGTGTGTGTGTTTTGTGGGCTTTTGTTGTGTAATTGAGTGCACACATCTGCAAATACCTGCATGCAGCAATACAAAGTGCAGTATCGGGCCCACAGTGTAATGTGTGTAGCCCCTTGTTTTGATTGTCAGTACAATCTCAGCATGTTCAACCTGGGGGCAATCTTCAATCATCTTCCATCATGTGTGTTAAAAAAGAAGGTTCTTGGTCATCTTCATATGTGTAGTAGGATTGTGAGAGTTTGCTTGATGCTCAGTTCCTGCTTTCGTCAGGTGCACACACATATCACATGACCCAGATTGCAAGAAAATATTAGACATTACTCATTCCTCGCACTCTGTGCATGTGCACAGTCAACCTCAATCCAAGCAGGCCTGAGAATGTTTTGTATTGTTGTGATGGGCTAAGTCTGCAAATCAATGCTAACCAGGCAGTGAATTATTGAAGAGTAAGTGGCACATGACAAGTCTTGTGTGCTGTGTTTTTGTCTTTAATGCATTGCATTGAAAATTGCATTTCAGTAGCTCTGTCTGCTTCTTTAGGCTTGCATCACAATCCCCTCCAAACAAGAATCTATGTCTTAAATCGATAATTCACCAAAAACCAAAAACCTTTGTCCTCATGTACCCCAATGGAATTTAGCCATTTCCACATGTACTGTACATAACTATGTCCACATTTGTCTTCCAAGCAGGTAGATGTGTATGCATGTGCTGTGCTCCATTGGGCCAGTATGGAGTGTGTGTGTCTGAGAAGTTGGGCATCAGGCTCTACTGTCATCTTTCTTCACACACTGGCCTTATCTTGGACAGGTAAGGCACACTGCAACTGGAACCTACATGACCTGTTCCTTTTGCTTAATTAGAATTAAACTAAAATGACCCCAAAGTTAATGCACTACACCTATTTTAATGGTGATGTTGTTAATAATAGTAAAGCTTAAAATGGTTAGCTTGGCTCCGTCCTGGAGTCTCTCCTTGTAGAAAGCACATAACCTCTTTGATTTTTGTATGGATTAAACAAATGAGATATAAGGGGTCAATTAGTGAACTTTGGATGTGTATGGATGTATGAGGATTTAGTTCATTTAGACAGAGCCATGCTACAGTAGCTGATTTGTCCCCTGCTCCTAGTCTCTGGGCCAAGCTAATTGTCGGCTGTAACTTCATAGTTAAAAACGGATGTGTCCACTGTAAAAACAGTTCATACATTCATAAAGATGGGCTGAAATTGGAGCTACATCACCAGAAAAAAAGAGAGAAAAGGGGCTGCAGTATTTCCTTTTGGGGTATAAGGGTAGAAAACCTACAACAACCAAAATGTTTATTTTCGGCCTGTGTGAAATTCGCTGCAGCCCGGTGACTTCACTTCTTTCATCAGTGTACCAGCACCTATGGGCAGCACATATGAAAAACTGGGCTGTCATTCTCAATCAGTGACATCACTAATTGAGGAATTTCAAACAGGAATGTGGGTGAGGTGTTGCAGACTGGGAGAGAAAGCTTAATTTAGAGTGAAATGTATTTTCTGTACTTGTATAACTTGGACATTGCTTACTTCATTATTGTGTTCACTGTGTTAATGGACTGAGATGGGAGTAGGATTCGGTATTCGGTTTTGGATTTGGCAGAATCTTAACCAGTGGTATTCGGCCAGACCCCAAAAATCTGGGTTTGGTGCATCCCTACTATATAAACACACGTTAAGACAGAAAAAAATCCTAAAAAGAATAATAGGGGCTCTTTAAAACATTGTTTATTTGCAACTACTACCCACAATTTTATGATTCAAAGTTGGTTGAAAATCAGCAAAGTTTTTCTTTAAATGACAAATATTAAACTCTGCAAGAAAAGTATATTTCCCAAATTCCTTTAACTTGTAATACTTATGTAAGGTGAAAGGTTATGTATAAAGTCATACATATATAGAAATACCATTTTGCTAACTTTTCATTCAGCCTAGGTGAAAGATGTTTTATCCACATCAACAATTTACCCTTTACTTGCAGGTGCAATTGAGCCCGCCCCCAAAATTGATGGACAGCACTGGGCGGCTGTGACACTGCAGGAGAACATGACACACTGGTTCAACTGCCAATCAGACGGCTGGAATCCCCATGCCCCTCCCTTGCTAACATGGTACCTGAATGGGGTGCAGCAGAGGAGCCACCGCCCATCCATGGGCGCCTGGTGTCAATGTCGCAGGAAGGTTCCAAGGTCATGAAACCAGGGACCAATCACAACAGCACCTTCTCGCTGCGGGCCAGGAAGTGGGACAAGGAGCTGGTGTGTGTCGCATCAAACCCCAGGACAGGAGAGAGCCACAATGCCACGGTCACACTTAATATCCAGTGTGAGTCTTTGTGAAATATTTCAGGACTATAAGTGGACCAAGCTATTTTCTGTTCATAAAGGGAATAAAGTTATTCTTCTCCTCCGTCTCCCAGTTCAGCCAGAGATCCTCAGGCTGAACGGCCACTACAGTGAAACCTCAGACCCAGGCCTCTCCCTGGTCCTCTTTGCCTTGGTACGGTCCAACCCGCCTGCCACCATCACCTTCATGGACCAGTACGGCCAGCTGGTGGCCAACACCTCCGATTTCCTCATCCTCGACTCGCGAAGCTACCCCTGGCTGACCAATCACACGCTGAAGGTCACGCTCGGTAGCCTATCAGGGAATATCTCGCTGAACGTTAGCAACAGCGTGGGAACGGTGCAGAGCAACCTCACACTGGCAGGTCAGTGATGGCAAATGGAAAAGGGAAACTGAGAACTCTCATGCTAAGCTCTCTGGGTCCTAGCTAGTATCATCTTTAAAATACAGACGTGAAAGTAGTATTAATCATCTTGTCTAACTTTAGAAGCGAATATGCATAATTACCAAATGTTAAACTATTCCTTTAACTCTCTATCCAGAGTTCCTACAGTCTCGTGTGGAGGTACCTATGCTGGGAATAGTGACTGGGGGAGCGATGGCCTTCATGGCCCTCCTTGTCCTCAGTCTGATTGTTCTCTGCCTCATGCAAAAAAACCAGAGCAAGTCCTTTGGTAAGACCGGAGAGTGTGAAGTGAGCATGTCGGCTAGAAAATGTGTGACTCTAGCATTGTGGTATATAACACTAATTCAGCAGGATAATACATCTCCTTGTATTATGTTACAGATGAGCCAGTGGAGATAATGATGACCAAGAAAAGGTAAATAAAAAGTGAAATCCGAATAGAGAGCCAGTAAAGCAGGCCAACAGGATGGGTTGAAATCCAGTAGATAGATATGTTTTGGTAGACAGTGTTTTTGGTTGTTGTTTTTTTTACCACCAAGTGGTGATAAGTGGTGAAAGTGTCCATTGCTAGTCAATATATATAATATATACAGCTCTGGAAAAAATTAAGAGACCACTGCATTATTATCAGTTTTTCTGGTTTTACTATTTATAGGTATGTGTTTGATTACAAAACTATATAAAACTATATTATAAACATGTTTGTTTTATTCTACAAATGTTTGACAACATTTCTTCTAAATTCCAAATAAAAATGTTGTTATTCAGATTATTTATTTTAAGAAAATGACAACTCGTCAAAATAACAAAAAAGATGCGTTGTTTTCAGACCTCAAAAAATGCTAAGAAAACAACACAATACTAATATTTTAACTTAGGAAGAGTTCAGAAATCAATACTTGGTGGAATAACCTTGATTTTTAATTCCAGCTTTCATTCGTCTTGGCATGCTCTCCACCAGTCTTACACATTGCTGTTGGGTGATGTTATGCCACTCCTGGCACAAAAATTCAAGCAGCTCAGCTTTATTGGATGGCTTGTTACCATCCATCTTCCTCTTGATCAAATTCCAGAGGTTTTCAATGGGGTTCAGGTCTGGAGATTGGGCTGCCCATGACAGGGTCTTGATCTGGTGGTCCTCCATCCACACCTTGATTGACCTGGCTGTGTGGCATGGAGCGTTGTCCTGCTGGAAAAACCAATCCTCAGAGTTGGGGAACATTGTCAGAGCAGAGGGAATCAGGTTTTCTTCCAGGATAACCTTGTACAATGCTTGATTCATTCGTCCTTCACAAAGACAAATCTGCCCAATTCCAGCCTTACTGAAGCACCCCCAGATCATCACTGATCCTCCACCAAATTTAAAAGTGGGGGCCAGACACTGTGGCTTGTAGGCCTCTCCAGGTCTCCATCTAACCATTAGACGACCAGGTGTTGGGCAAAGCTGAAAATTTGACTCATCAGAGAAGATGACCTTACTCCAGTCCTCTAGGGTCCAATCCTTATGGTCTTTTGCAAACTTTAGCCTGGCTTGTCTTTGCTTTTCATTGATGAAGGGCTTTTTTCTGGCTTTGCACAACTTCAGCCCTGCTTCTAGGAGCCTGTTTCGCACAGTCCTTGCTGTGCACTTCAGCCCAGTTGCTGTTTGCCATTCTTTTTGTAAATCCCTTGATGTCATCATACAGTTTTTAAGTGACATGCGAATGGCGGTCATCCCGGTCAGTGGAAAATTGTTTTCGCCCTCTTCCAGTCTGTAGTTTTGTTGTCCCCAATGTCTGTTGCTTGACCTTGTTCTTATGAACTGCCGTCTTTGAAATGTTAAGGATGGAAGCAACCTGACGCTCACTGTACCCTTCTGCCAGTAAAGCCAGAATTGAACCCTTCTTTCTTCTCACTCAAAGCTTTTCTTTTTAACTCTTTTGGCATGGTCAATTGTTCCTTTTTTTGTTTAGATTACCTGTGTGGTACTAGTAGCCCTGTTTTTGCCATCCAGCAAGCCCTATTGCAAGAGAATAGTGATGACCACAGCAGTGGCTTTTATACTTCCTCGTGAAATAAGATTTGGCTCAGGTGATCACTTAATCATCACCTCATTAAGTAGAATGAGGTGTGCCTGTGTTGGAATTTAACAGATATATATATATATATATATATATATATATATATATATATATATATATATATATATATATATATAAAGCCAACAAGTCACCATCAGTGTGGCATATACCAAGGCGATGCACTATCCCGCTGCTGTTCTGCATAGGCCTGAACCCCTCAGCCAGATCATCACAAAGACTGGCTACGGATACCGATTCCGAGGCGGAACAATCATCAGTCACCTCCTCTACATGGATGACATCAAGCTGTATGCCAGGAATGAGCGAGACATCGACTCACTGATCCACACTACCAGGATCTACAGCAACGACATTGGAATGTCGGACTGGACAAGTGTTCATGGTATCAAGATGATCAGAACTGAGGGAATCAAACTACCAGAAGGCCACATTGCAGATGTTCAGGATAGCTACAAATACCTGGGGTGCCACAGGCACGGAAACCATGAGGAGGCAGCAAGGAAGACGGCCACAGCCAAATATCTACAAAGAGTGAGGCAGGTCCTGAAAAGTCAGCTGAATGGGAAAACAAGATGAGCGATCAACACATACGCCCTGCCAGTCATCAGATACCCCACTGGTATAATAAACTGGCCAAAGGAGGAGATAGAGGCTACTGACATCAAGACCAGAAAGCTCCTCACAATGCATGGAGGGTTTCACCCCAAATCCAGCACCCTGAGACTGTACACCAAGCGTAGCGAGGCCGAGGGCTAGTGAGTGTCAAGACCACTGTCCAGGATGAAACAACGAAGATCCAGGAGTACATCGGAAAGATGGCCCCCAAAGATGAAGGGCTTAGTGAATACCTCAGGCAGCAGAAACCCGAAGGTGAGGACAAGGAAGATGAAGAACCATCATGGAGGGACAAGCTGCTGGCGTGTACCACAGACAAATAGAAGAAGTGGCTGATATCAAGAAATCCTACCAGTGGCTGGAAAAGGCTGGACTGAAGGACAGCACAGAGGCACTAATCATGGCAGCACAAGAGCAGGCACTCAGTACAAGATCAATAGAGGCTGGGATCTACCACACCAGGCAGGACCCCAGGTGCAGACTGTGCAAGGATGCCCTGAGACAGTACAGCACATAACAGCAGGGTGTAAGATGCAGGCAGGAAAAGCGTACATGGAACGCCATAACCAGGTAGCTGTCATAGTGAAAAGGAACATCTGCCACAGTATGGGCTGGAAGTCCCAAAGTCAAATTGGAAGACACTCCTAAGGTAGTCACGACCGAGCTAAGATCCTGTGGGACTTCAAGATCCAGACTGACAAACTGGTGATGGCTAACCAACCAGACATCGTGTTGATCGACAAACAGCAGAAGAAGGCAGTAGTGATAGATGTGGCGATCCCAAGCGACAGCAACATGAACACGAGAAGCTTGAGAAATACCAAGGGCTGAAAGAGGAGCTAGAAAAGATGTGGAAAGTAAGAGCAACAGTGGTGCCTGGTAATCGGAGCACTGGGCTGTGACCCCAAACTGGGAGAGTGGCTCCAGCAGATTCCAGGTAAAACATCAGAGGTCTCTGTCCAGAAGAGTGCAGTCCTAGGAACAGCTAAGATACTGCGCAGAACCCTCAAACTCCCATAGAAAGGTTGAGGATGCACGGTGAGAAGTATATATATATATATACGCAGTTAGTAGGTAGCTTCAGCCAGTGGCTGGTTAGCATAAACACTGGAAACAGGGAGAAATAGCTAGCCTGACTGTGTCCAAGGGTAACTACCCCCCCCCCCATCCTGTATTGTGTAATGAAAATAATAAATCCTTGAATCCCTTTTGTACAGATTAAACAAACAAGACAAAGTGTTATGTAGCAAGCTTTAGAGGAGCTTGTAGGTGGATTTTGTTACCGTTGGACAAAGCCCGGCTAGCTGTTTCCTCCTGTTACCAGTCTTTGTGCTAAGTTGACAAGCTGCTAGCAGTAGCTTCATATCAACATTCAGCAAGAAAGTGAATAATCAAATTTCCTCAAGCTGTTAGATTATTCCTTTAAAGGAACACTATGACAATTTTCCCGCATCAGTACCCCTACAGGTTGTCTCATTGGAAGTACAGCTCATGCTAAAGTGTTCCTTTAAAGTGTCACATATTCAGTAATGATGCTGCGGAGCGGAGGGTCTGGCTAGTCCACATAGCATTTGGGATGGGAGAAAAATGTGCTCTGGTTTAAAGGCATTTCTTTAAACCAATCACAATAGTCATGGGCTGCGCTAGGCTTTGCACGGAGCCGCTGTAAAATAGTTGTGTGTAAAATAGTCCTCATAAATCTACTGGAGTTTCAAATTCCAACAGAAAGTTAGCTTAACGAAACAGCCATTAGCGAAAATACATGCATCCGGCTGAATGTCCTGCGGCACCGGAGCAATCCCAGAAGTGAAACATCAAGGGAATAGACTACATTACACATAATCCCCCTGTCACTGCTTTTATGTTAGGTAAGGGTTTTTAATAAGCACGATATCCCCAATCTGCTTTTATAATCACTACAACTACCTCCCTTTTATTGACACCACACTGGCACAGTATCACACTATTATCTAATCATTTCCTTCTAAGCATCATTAGTGGATTGAAAGCAAAATGCTGATGAAAGCATTTTTGTGCTCTTATAAATATTTGATGTCCATCCTGCCGACCAATAATGACATGTCTAATCCAAGTTGATATCTCCTCCATATTTCCTTCACAGCAACTCAACCAATCTAAAGACTGTTAAGACCTCCATCCCCAGAGAGAACATGTCTCTGCCTTCCAACATGCAGCTCAACGACCTCAACACTTTGAGAAAAGGTACAAATTTATGAAGATTAAAAAAGACCGTCACCTCATACACAGATAAGTGGAGCTTGGGGACATACATTGTTATAGTACAGTATATATTAAGATACACTCTGCACATGTAGTGTATGAAATAGATATAGGTTGTGTCATATGTGACACTGACAATTTAGACGTATTTAGTGAACTTGCAAATTCATGAGACGGTGCTAGTTTTGTTGAGTTTAAATAATGGGTCAGCTCAATTAAAAGTCAGTCAAAAAACACCACTCAATACATATATTTTAGTTCTTCCAACAATCAGTGCTCAATGCCAAAGGTTGGCAAAATGGAGCCTTTTACAATAGGGGGCCTTTCATGCTGAACAATTTAGGGAACAACAAACGTTTTGGTATAAAATGCAATAAATTGCTGCCCGGGTTTCTTAGAAGCAAGCAAGTTATTACTTCCGTATTTCCTACAGGTCTTAAACGCAGCATAAAATGGCTGTTTATAGCAACTGACCGTGGGTCCCAGACTATCAGGGGCCCCAATTCACTGTGCTTAAGTAGTTTGTGCTAATGTTTTAGCTTTCTGGCCCCCTAGTGGATTAATCCAGTCATGCTTGTAGTAAGGAGCAACCTTTATCAAAGATTAAAAACTATGTATCTTGTTAAACACAGCATTTAGAATATTAATAAAGCATAAGTATGAATGTAGTCAGAGTGAAGTATGAAAAAATGAATAAGATAAAAATGTCTAATTGTGAAGCATATTAATGTTGTACTTACAGTAACTACTTTGTAGACTGCTGTTGCACAGGTTCTCTTTTTAGTCATATGAGAATAACGTCAAATGAATTCAAAATATCACAGAATATAAGTACTCATGTGAAGTATTATTCAAAAATCACATTGAAGTACGTGCAGCTTGAGTACATTCTTGTATCGTATGTACTTTTTCAGCTCTATTAAAATCCTAATTTGATAACGATTTTTAACTTTATTGTAAATTCACAAGGGAAGGTTCCTGGAAGGAACTGTAAAATTGAAATACAGTTATAGGGGATTGCTTGCTGGTGTAACCAATAGAATCCTTTAGTCAGTTTATAACATGTCTTTTTTTTTTGTAAGATATTTTTTGGGGCATTTTCAGCCTTTATTTTTGACTGGACAGCTGAAGATATGAAAGGGGAGAAAGAGGGGGAAGGACATGCAGCAAAGGGCCGCAGGTCGGAGAAGAACCTGGGCCTGTTGCATCGGGGTGTAAACCTCTGTATATGGACAGCCGCTCTACCAACTGATCTATCTGGCCACCCAGTCAGTGTGGGTGTCTACTGATTATGCAAAAATGTAAAATGTGTCCACAGGCAAGCATTATATTTAACATAAATGCAAAGTAACATTTCAGATACATCAGAAATATAGACACCTCTAAAGTTGTACTGCATGTCAATCAAAAAATCTTATTGTCAACAAATGGAATTCAATGTCAAAATGATGCACTAAGTCTAAACACTATTGTCTTATTCTCAAAAATCACCATGTTGGGATCACATAGATGTAAGGAAAAATGCATATGGTTTCACTAGGGGCGGGATAAATGCCTCATGAACAGCTTTTACTCCTAAATAGTTTATTATGCTTATTTACTGTCTTGCCCAGAGTTAGATATCACTCTCTGACATTAAGTTTGTACCAATCTTCTCATCTTACCAGCAGCAAGAAAGATGTGTATTTCCCAAGAACTGTCCCTGCAAAATAATCCATATACATTTATTTTTCACTTTGTTATGTATCCATTCTTTTTGCATCACATATTGTAGCCCGAGAGGCCGCTCAGCAGAGCATTGTGGGAGAGAAGGAGGAGGAGGAGGAAGATCTGTCTTTAGCCTATGCTGCCAGAGGTCAGGCAAATACACTCCGAGACTGTTGATTTGTTTCTGTAATTACTATATATATATATATATATATATTTTAGATGCAGTGTGGAGGAACAGCAGTGAGTGTTTTTATTTTTCTCTAAATGCTTCTCCCTCCGTGCCCCCCCACCCTCTTACCCCCTTATGATTCCCAGGTTTTGCCAGATATCCGATGGTCGGCTACATCTATAAAGTGAACAGCACAAGCAGTGAGGAGATCTGGCTCTGACTGACCTCAAAAGTTACACACTCACACACACACACACACACACACACACACACACACACACACACACACACACACACACACACTGACTTTATGTGCATGTGTAGCTACTTCTAACGGTGCAGCTGTCTAAGAGAAGACCCAGAGCAACCAATCATCAGTCACCTTTAAGCTGGACCAGTATGACTAGGAACCAGAAACTATCTCTGTCTATCTGGGCCTCATACAGTACTAACACACTCTGTTTCTCAAGTTAATACATTAACTTGAATTTCTTGTTCACAAAACAAAACTGTTGATGTTTTTTTGTCTTAATGTCTGTCTGAATCAAGTGCTCTGGTCTTACCACCCCTGGTGTGATGTCTCAACATTGCATAAAAATGCTCATATTCTGTATGTTTCAACATGATTTCCACCAGTAACCACATGCTCATGACGTCCTTCTCCCTGTTGCATTACTGGAATGCATTAATTGTTGTATTAATTGCTCTACTAACACCAGAATATCCAAGAGAATGTACTGTACGTGCAATTTTACATTTTGACCAATGATATTCAAATAAGATGGTACATATTTATGGAGTACATATTTGTATATGGACATGTAACTAGTCATGTACTGTATATTTGTATGCAAATGTATATCTGTATAAAAGAGGACATCTAATAAAGACAATATCGAAATTGTACGATGTAAATACTGGGCTTGCTGTGGGTTTTCAGGTACTCACCAGGGGGTGCTCTAAGGTACTTTATATAATGTTAAAGATATAATCATGAACTTCATGTGTGTTTTTGAGTGTGTTGAGTGGTGGTGCAAGCATTGCTGCATTTGGTGAAGAAGAAATTTGATACTCTGCTTCTTTTTTTACAATAGCAGGTGCAGGAGACAAATTGTGTGCGTGCGCGCACCAGGTGTTAGGTCTAGGTCAGACAGGAAGCGGAGTTGTGTTGTGGGAGCAGCTCTTAGCTTTCTCTCTCTGCTGCTTCTTTGCTGAACATGAAATGTATTTTGCTACAATCAGCAGGACAAACACTCACAACAAGCAGGGAATTAAAATATACATCTAAATACACATGGTTGTGTTCATGTTGTACCAGCTGGAGCTGCTCTATGCATCCCACACAATAACAAAAATCAAAGAAGAAGTAGCATTCAGAGTTAATCAGTCATTTAAGATAATATATGGCTGGTAGTGACTTTATTTTCATTGTCAACATGAAGATTTTCCTTCACAGATTGCTGCACATGTCTTTTGGAAAATGTGGAAGCTCTTTGACAAAATTGATTATGGCATAAGGGTAAAATCTACAGTGAAATCAATCACAAGACAATATTACAGATCAGGTTGATTTATTAGACAGAAGAAAAAATGTCCAATTCAGAAAACATGTCCCCTGAAATAATGTATAGGTAGCACTTCATTGTTGCAGTTAGTCAATTTGGAGCTAGTTTTAATTAGCTTTAATAGTGTTTGCATAACTTAAACAAAGCATAATGTGATAAAATGTGTTTTTGTATGTAAAATCATAATTAAATAGTAACTAAAGTTAATAACAATAGCTATCACACAAATGTATTGGAGTATAAAGTTAAATATTTCCCTCTGAATTCTGGTGGAAAAGAAGAATAAAGCAGCAAAGAACTTAGTAGTTCAGTACAGTGCTTCAGTAAATGTTACTTAGATACATTCCACCAGTGTCATTTGCTGGAAGTTACAGAGAGACAGCGTCCCCCAGATGTAGAAATCACCAAAGCCTGCTGGGACGGAAAATAAACCACTCACACTCACTTCCTTCTCACACGCACGTACGCACTCAGACACACACGCACGCATGCGCACACACACACACAGACACACACACACAGACACACACACACACACACACACTTCAACAGACGGAGACTGGATGCTTTGACATAAGGGACACGGCAGCTCCTCACTTCGAGGTCAGTACTTTTCAAATTTCCTGTGGATGTCACATTGCATTTTTAATTAATCTCACATTGTGTTGCGTATCATGCTTTGATGAGGACCAAATATTACAATTAATTTTAATAAAATCATCTAAACCCCAAATCTAATAATAGATTTATATAATATTACTGTCTTGCAATAGCAATTTAAAAAATATTTTTTGTCTTTTTATCAATTATTTGTCATAATAGGTTGAATAAAATGGTTGACAGGGAGCAGTAAATGGCGCCCTTCCTGTTTTCTGTTGCATGTTTCCTCTGAAATATCTCCTTCTGTCATCAGCAGAACTCGATGAACACACACGATGAATTGTCAAAAGGTTTTGCCAGCCTGTTTGCTGCTGCTCTGGACACTGACAGGTAGGTTTTCTTTTAATGACATTATATCAAAATGAGGAGAAACTGTGTTTAAACATCTTATGTCAGTTGGGATTTTAAGAAAAGAATACCATTTTATTATTTTAATGTTAGCAAATTGTTCGCCAATTTTAAAGTAAATGTGTTTATGTTTTTTCCTCCATCAGCATCTGTCAGTTGTAATGGTAAGACAAGTGCTTTAACAGTTTTATTGAGTTACATAATAGCAACAAGCAACATGCCTGAATGTATGTTTAAATCTCTCTTTTTCCTTACAGATCGTAAGATTACCGTGACCGATGTTTCAAATGGGATTAAGTTTTGTGAAGGCGAAGTTATTATAAACAGTAAAAATGAAATGAAAATAACTGTACCATTGCTATATGACGATAGCAACACAGGGGAGTACAAATGTACCGACAGTGAAAGTAGGATCTATGTGAAATTTCGGAGTAAGTTCTGTACAAAGACTTTTTTTTGTTAGTTTTATGTGTACTTTTATTTTATTACTTATATTTACACTGTGTCAACCACAGATTTTTTTGTTTTAATAATAGTAATCATGCTTTCAGAATGTCAGATTCTCAAGCCACCGGTGTGTGTTTGTGTGTGTGTGTGTGTCCAGCCTGCGACAATTGCATAGAGCTCGACATGGCTTCAATATTGGGAATAGTCATTGGAAACGTGGCAGCTACAATTGTGATAGGAGTGGCTGTCTATCTCACTGCATCTCAGAACCGGATCGGTCCAGTCACCTCTCACAACAAAAGTAATAAATATCTATCTATCTATCTATCTATCTATCTATCTATCTATCTATCTATCTATCTATCTATCTATCTATCTATCTATCTATCTATCTATCTATCTATCTATCTATCTATCTATCTATCTATCTATCTATCTATCTATCTATCTATCATGCATTCATTCATTCATTCATCCTTTAGTAAAAGTAACAATAACATACAAAAACAGGAAAAAAAACATGTTAAAATGTTTGTAACTTGACTTGTTTCTTGATTTGTTATATTGATATTATCAATACATCTATCCTCAGGCTCTGATAGACAGCATATTGTTCCACATGACGGAAGCAGAGCTCCCAATGACCATTACCAGGTAAGCTGAAAGGGGAAGGCATATCCATTGTCATTATGTGATTATCCCATTTCAAAAAGTTAAATGATAAACAAGTCTTTTGGTCTTTGTCCCATCTCTTTCTTTACCCCACTGTTCCTTCCTCAGCCTCTGAAACCTCGTCAGATAGACATGTATGATAGGATTAACATCAACAAATAAAAGGCAATCTAACTCGCAGTCTGGAACGCAACCCCCCCCAACCCCCTAGCTGACAACGTACTCTCCATGTTTTCCTTTGCAACCGCAACATCTGCAGGAGGGAAAAGTCTGGTATCTGGGATGGGTGACACTCCACCCTAATGTAATTTACGCTGTATGAAACTGTTTTATCTTTTTTCTTATCATTTAGCTTCACCGTGCCTGTAAGACATTGCTATTGTATGTAAAAGACAACTCACACAATGAGTAACTGTTAACCTTCTGTATGTTATCAGTGTTTATCAGTCTTTGTTCTTGTTTTAGCAGTATTTTATTCAATGTTGTATTTTCATTCATTATTTATGTTTTTTTCTCTTTCTGTACTGTCAGTAGGGCTACAGCCACCTCAAATCATGACTTAAAAATAAAGTGTTTATTTTCATTTCATGTGTCATTGTTATAATGCAAAATAAGGAATACTGTACAGGAAAAAAGCATGTGCTGTCTTGTCATGCTGGTAGCTATAACCAGTGTTGGAGTACATTCAATGTAAATTTTACTCAAGAGCTGTACTTGGATAAAGTTTTGAGGTACTTACTTGCTACTTCTGATATATTGTGCTTTTTAATGTTATATGTGTGTATATATATATATATATATATATATATATATATATGATTAGTAGTTTACTTATTATTTAGTTTACTTATACATACTCAGATTAAGATTTTATTTAAGATAACACGTTCACAATTAAACCAATGGCTCCAACCTGGTTTGTTCCCTTAGAAAAAAGCTGTGTCTGCAAAAAAGAGACATATCTATTCATTCAGATGGTTGCTTTTAAATAATTGTTTAAGGCTTAAAGTGTTCTAATAACCAATATTTTCTAAAATAAATAAGGAAAGAGAAAACTGTAAAAACATTTTTTAAACTGTACTAAACTACCAAGCTGTATATTACAATAATTAGTTAAAAGTAGATCACAGTCATAACAGTAAAATGTTGCTTACAATTTTATGCATCAGTATTAATCTGATAAGTTCATATGTAATAATATATCAGTCACAGGGGCCAATTTCTGCACATGGTTCTATACTTATGTAGGAACATACAACATTTCCATATATAGATATATTCTTTATTATCCTTTACCAAGAAAATGTGTTGCAACATAAATGCAAAGACACATAAATACATTGAACATCAGAACAAGTTTATGAGAGGCATCACATACACTCATACCAGTTATAGATGTCTTTTGTTGAGTGCCGCTATGGCAGAGAGAACAATCAAGGACCGGTATCTATGGCCAGATGGATGCTACGTAAAGAATGGGTTGAGGATGTCTTATGATCTGAGCTCTGTGTTTAATGGCTCTGCTGTTGAGGTCTGAGAGATTAGGGGTTGGGAGGCCAATAACTGGGAGGCAAGTTATGATATAGGAAAATTCATTAAATGTATTTACATTTAAGAGTTAACTCGCTATAAAGTAGTTTTTATTTTCAGTGTTGGAGTCTGCTATTTCCACCCTGGATTCTGACATGCATTAGTCCATTGTTACTGATTGTAACGTGATCTCATTGATGTCAACCTCACTGTTTACTGTTCACTCACCTACAGCTGTATCAGAACTGCATTAAGTCACCTGTAGTTTCAAACCGACCTCTCTCTTACCACCAGTAACTACAGGTGTTGCCAAATAAAGAAACACATTTTAGTTGCAATACTGTACTTGTATTGTGGCGTTCACTGATGTTGGAGTATTTTTACATTGTTGTATATGTAGTTTTAAGGTTCTGACAATGTCCTCCATCACTTGCTATTGCTGCTGTATTTCATTACCATTTTTTAACGGTGATAAGGTTTCAGTCTGCTGCGCCATATGAATAGGTGAAAATATAAAGAGACAACAAGATATAGAAAGTATTACACAACAAGGGTGAAGAAGAAGCAGAGAGGAAGATGGCAGAGACAGAAAGATTAAAATAGTATCAACGAAGAGGAGGACAGACTGTCTGAGAGGAAGAGGAAGTCCCCCCCCCATGTTAGATAATCCTATAGTTTAAATTCTTTGATCACTGCTCAGATTCACTTTGTTCTTGGCATTGCTGTGACAAAGCTACAAACTGCTGTTTTCTACCCGAGGAAGAGGGTAGAGATCAAGCAATGAAACTTAGACAGCTCCACTCAGATACACAACCCTGATCAACGCACACACACACACACACACACACACACACACACACACACACACACAAAACCAATGCCTCAGTGGATGTGCACACACTTTTACATAACTCACACACGTACATTCGTGCACAGCTGTTCGCTCATGCAAGCACATGTAGATGTAGGTCTGTGTCAGATAGAGGAGCACATTGTATATATCCCCCCCGCATCCACTCCCATTTCCACTACCTCTTTGTTTCTCTGTCACACATACATCTGATGTTAGATGAAGATTACTGAGCAGTACGTGTGGGTGTGTTTCTACTAAGCACTATACCTTAGAACTGCATGCAGTATTCTCGAATGTTTAATCATTAGTAGAAGAAGAAATATTACATCATGTTTCCCACCTTCATTTCCATCAGTACAGCTGTGCTCAGTCACTGCTGGGAAAAACACATTTGTACAGACAGAAGGGCAAAACGTGACACATTTCCATTGTGTGCCCTATCGGTATAAAGTATGTTTATGCGTTGACACATGTTTTAGAGATATATGTTTCCAAAGAAAGCATGTCATGTTACTCACACTAAGAGAGGCTCTGATGAAAATATATTGATGGTGATTGTATGCAAGTGGGTGTGCTAGCTGCAGTTCATGAATCACATACAGTTATATTTGTAGAACCATCTCAGTATCGTTTCCGGCCATGAACAAAGAAGAAACAGAACACTGCTGACTGTGGTTTATTCATCAGTGTCTATTGCAGTGAAAAAGAGATTAACACAACAGATTAGATCGGAAAAGCAGAAAAGAAAACACAGTAAGCTAGTTGATGTGATGAGCAAAATGAGTTTGTACAATACAAAAAATACATACTGTATACATTCAGTGATCACTTTACCTGTACAATCGAATGAAATCCAATACAGCAGCTCTGCCGTAAATTCTGTCTTTACGAAGCTGATAATGTTCAATTTTTGGGACGTTGAAAATGTGTTAACTCAATTATGTTTATTAGTAAGGTCCTAGATTAAATTCAATTTTTTTTGTCCTGTCTATTTACATACATGAGAAGAAGGCTATTAGAAACACCTCTGAATATAATGCAGTCTAGTATAACAGCACTTTTAACTATGATCTCAATGCTTCATCATATCATTTAAGGCCAACAAGATGTATGACAATATCAAAACAACAGAACATTATCTGTACATTATGTATATAAAAAAAAAAAAAAAATGTTTTCTCAGTTCCTCTAATCGTAAGCTTTTAGCCATATATTTAGTTTAGGTTTGGTCTCTGAGATTTCTGCAGCCACGCCAGTACAATGGACATGAATGGATATTTGTTTGTGGTGCTTACAGTATTGAAAGATAGTATTAAAATTACTTGTGGGCGCCTGGGTAGCTCACCTGGTAGAGCGTGCACCCATATATAGAAGTTTACTCCTCAATGCAGTGGCCAGGGGGTTTTGATTCTGACCTGCAGCCCTTTGCTGCATGTCATGCCTCCTCTCTCTCCCCTTTCATGACTTCAGCCCCCCAAAAAAACAAAAACAAACAAAAAGTGTCCTTCATACCCCTGCCCTCCGATGGCGATAGATGTGTTGGCTCTTTGGCATTATTCAAGTAGTATTTCAATGCAAAAACACAGTGGACATTGTTGGTGCTTAGGTTTGGTGCCATTTTTCTTTTGTTCAGTAGTCAGTCGAGTTTGCATTCATATTTTTTTTAAACAAAGTGGACATTTTAATAATTTATATTTTACTTTTAGCTTTTGTTGGCTTTTTGCTAACTAGTTTTCATGCAGTCGTCATTACAAAACACTTAAAACTCACTGAGGTCAGTAGAAAAGTTGAATCAAATAATTATTGTATATTATTGATACATTGAAGATTAGCATCACTCCCATTTGTATGTTTATTTTTCTCATAAACGCAAATGTGTCAACGTATAATATTATCATATCATAATTTCCTTTTCTTTTATTAGCTGAGCCACACTGTATCTTTCCACAAACCTGCTGGTGACAGCAGATGTACCTTCAGGTTGGGAAATATTACATTACATGTAATTTAACTGACGCTTTTATCCAAAGCAACTCACAATTTCTGTATACTGTAGATGTCAGAGGTTGCACCCCTCTGGAGCAACTAGGGGTTAAGTGTCTTGCTCAGGGACACATTGGATGATGTATCACAGTGGGAATTGAACCCAGCTCTCCCACACCAAAGGCATGCGCCAATGCGCCATTACCACAAAACTAATGTATGGCAACACACAGAAAAAGTCATTAAGTATTTTACATTTTTGTAATTTTTAAATACTGTGAGAATCCCAAACTAAATGCCATTCATCTCTGTTGTATCACGGTGGTGGCAGCATACCTGGACAACTTCAACCTGAACTACGTTGCCTGGCTATGTAATACCAACCTACTGGGAGCATGACTGATGTTTGTGTATGTATTTTATGAATGTCGCCTTCGCATGAGCAGCCTTTTAACCAGTGACCCAGAGCAGACAGATGACTTGTCTTTATCCCGTCCTGTTCAGGAAATCGTAATGATCCTGGGTGCGGGTGCGATGATTCAGTTGCTGCCAAAAAACACAACATAAACAACATTAAGTCCATCATAGAGTCATATAATTCAATAAATTTGGGAAATATTTTTGTTCTAAGATGGTTAATCACAGTACACAATAAAACCATTAATCACAGTCACACTGTCTTCCAGGGACATTTGTAAACTTTGTCAGGAGTATGCTACAGTTTTTAAAATTATATTGAGACTATTAACTTAGAAAATGAAATTGTTTTACTTTAAGAAACAGTTTGATATTTGGAAGTGTTTAGTTTTAGCTTCTTCCTGAGAAGATTTAAATTAAATTGTATGATGGGTTAAAAAATTAAATACCTATACAACTAAACTGCATTCTCAATTACGTGTTGAGGGAAATGTATTTGCTCCTGGATTATTTTTGTTTCAACAACTCTTTGTAGTGTACCGCAGCTGCAGCTTTAAACACATAGTTCACGTTGTTTTTTAAAACAAAACTACTTTGTTAGGTTCAGGAAAATATTGTAGTTTGGGTTAAAATGAGAAGCCTACGTTTTTTACGTATCTTAAGTTATGGACATACGTTAAATACGTTATGTAGGCAATATGATGTAAAGTACAGTAAGTACGTTAGCCTACCTTACATAAAATAAGTCAATGTTGACGTTTTACACAGGACATGAACAACAGAGCCCTAGGTGAAAGTCCCGTGTTTGTTTTACTCAATGAATGCAGAGTTGTAGAAATGTATTTGTGATACGTCATAAAAATAAAATAATCTGGGACAAAATACGTATCCCATGCGTCGCTGGACACTGGAATCTGTGTATCATTTGTTCTCAATTTTAAAAATAAAATTAAAAAGCAAAAAATCACTTGTTTTCTCTTACTTTTTCTTTATTATTAGATTATTTTGCATGCTATATCTGATAGTTACCTAGTAGAGATCACTTCCGGGTCACACAATTTGCATCAGTGGAAAATATCAAAGTTCTATGAAACTCTCGTCGTACGTTATTATCTGTTTTTGTATTTTGGTTTTGAAAAGGAGTATTGACACAAAAAGTAATTTTTTGCTTGCTGCAGTTTCATTTTGAAAAACAATTGACATATGTTTGGCGATTTACAATTTCTGGTTGAAACATGATTACCAATTACCGCTTATTTGCGCTTATTTTAACTAGACATGGAAAACTCTTTTGAATGCAACAAATGCAAAAGTAAAACGCATCTGAAAATAGAGTCAACAATACCTACCTCATATGGACTTGGGACTGGTGGAACCTGGCCTCCTGAATGAGCAGGAGCTAAAAGATAATGACAGAAAGATGTGTGATATTTCCAAAACACTTGTGCTATCAGACTTTACTTAAAACAAACAATTTGTGGTTGATTGTGCATGCAGCTAAATTATGTGTTGCCTTACCAATAAAGTGAGTCCCTACCCAGGCAGTCTTACAGAATAGGTCTACTTCAACTTACAAAAGCTGCATCAGCTGCATAAGTATACTAGATGTACAATTCTATTTCCCAATTGCTGATAGGTCTCTCAAGAAAATCAACATGTATCAAAACTAAAAATATGCATGAAAAGTGCATTGGTCCAAGGGACATACATGTAAAGTAGTTAAACGCTGTGTTCTTTGTGAACTGCTTGAGTGCATACCTTTGGAAGCTTGACTAAGTCCAGCTGAGTATTTATTCTTGGTGTAGTTGTAAATGACCATCATCACAAATGCTGTCCCCAACACGTCCACAACAATGGCCAGCCCAACCACAAAGGAGTCCACCTCAAAGCAGTTTGCACACACTAGAGGACAAAAAACAGCAGTAAACGAGTGAAAGATCAGTAAAGAAAACAAACACAGATAAACAGATTGTGATATATCATAATTTTTTTTACTCACCCTTTCCCTTCACGTAGAAATAATATTTTGTAGATTTTGTTCCACCACCTTCAATGTCCATTTCACAGTGGTATAAGCCATTGGAATTGCTATCATATTTATATTGTAAGGATTGCTCGTTGTTTTTACATTTTTTTCTTTCTTGAACCAATTCCCAGGTTGAGGACAGGTCATTGTGAATGTTTCTCTCCAGAATTCTACTCCTCCTGTAATAGAACAAATATTAAGTTAACTTCTGTGTACTGGCTTAAGTTTGTCATTTCATCAGGACCCCTCTTCCTCATTACTTTTCAGGGAGAAATGAGTGGGTTTCCAAAACTAAACTCACTTTAAACTCAAATGATGTTTTTTTTCTTGTGTTAATGTGCATTACATCATGCTAATGTCTCATATACACAGATATTGAAATATTTCCAATAAGTAACAAAAATACAACTAGTGATCAAAATAAAATGTATCCTAAGTGATATACTTTTCAGGCAATAACAATACAAATAAGTAGTAAACCAACAAGTAGACTACTAGTAAATCAGAATGGAAAAATAACACAGTACAATGGTGTGAAACAAACACATTACTTTTTAACATAGCAGCTAGAGAAATTAAGGTGCAGAAATGAAATGAAGTAAATTGGAAACGTTGCTCTTAAATGTCATATCTTTTGTCCAAATCTGTGTTATTTTAATTTTAAACCAATATATTGAAAGTGTATGACTTGAAAAATATTATGTAAAATAAAATAGAATGAAATGAACTACTAATATTTACCTTCATCAGCCTTCACAGTAGCTATGAACAGGAGGAGGACGGCGAGCGTGGCCGGAACACCCATGCTATTAATTTTCTTAAGACAAACTCTAATTTTTATACTGTGTTTCTTGAGCTTTTAACTCTATAGATCAGGTTAGTGAATGTATTCACTACAAGATATTAAAAAAAACTCTACGCTGCCCGTTCATCAATAAGACAGATTAAAAGAAGTAGACGTGGTGGTTCTCCCTCTGACTCACTCACTCTCTAGCACGCACACACACACACACACACACACACACACACACACACACACACACACACACACACACACAACCCCCCTCCCCCACAGGAAGCATTTTTTGGAGATGATTTCACGGTTAAACCTCAAAATGAGTGAGTATGGTGCATACATACTTCTTTATGTGAGTCCTGATTGTATTTTTTTTACTAGAAACTCAGAATACATAAGTACAATGCTTTGTATCTGTGCAATCAAAAAGGACTTGACTTTATGATTTGATTCAGTAGGTGATAAGAATCAATAACTTTATGTTACTATAATACTTTATTCACTCTGATGTCAAAGCTGTTAAGCTTTGTACAGTAGAACAACTGATTTTGGTAATTTAACGTTTGCATGAATAGTATGTGTAGGCTATTTAAAATGTTTATGAAGGCGGCCTTACTTGAAAGTGGTACCAGATGCTGATTGATCATTTTACTGCTTACTTTTCAGTTCATCATTTCATGACACAGCTCACTAACTTATATGTATGCAAGTTATAAAGCTGACATGTAGCAGTCATATGTAAAAAGGTAAAAAAAACGAGATGGCCATGAACGTGGTCAATCTGATTTTTAGAGTTTTAGGCCACAATTAAAGTTAAAGAATTGTCTTTACAATGTTGTCTAGGTTGACTATTGAGATTCTATATTGATTATATACTTTATGAGGTCAACAAAACATTAAATGCACTTGTCATTTCACAGATACACATTTTTACTTAGTGAAATTTAATTCCCAACTTTAATAAAACATGTCAGCTATGAAAGTTGAGAACTAAATACCAGCCTGTTTGATCTTTTATTGACAGGCTTCAGCCTAGAACTACAGAGGTAGTGTACATCAGAGTGCAGCTCTGCCCCCAAGTGGTTTAGACTGGTAGTTCACTGGGTTATTATTAAAAAATAATATGAATATGAATTGGTAAAAGGATTTTCTCTTTAACCATGTTGTTTTTCTATTTAATTAACTTGATTTTTTAATTAAAATTGATGATTAAGGTCAAAACAATTATAAATACAATTTGATACAGGAGGTCTCAACATAGATTACACATCACATGTCCAAACCATGCCATATCCCACAATATGAATCATCAAGTGCCTTAGATGTTTTATTAGGGAGACCAGGGCTGATTGTCACACTTTTTACTCTTGTTTAAATTGCTTATCATTTAAACATCTTTCATTAGTCATTCCTACATTGAATTAAAGCTTAATATCTTGCCTTGAAATTGGTATCGCTTTTATTTTCACAACCTATTGTAACAAGAAGTAATTAACCATCAGGGTTGGTTGTCCCTATGGTTGTCCCTATTGTTTGAAAAGGATACCCCATCGAGAATAGTACTCATCAATGCCCCGTGTTTACCATGCATTTGAACCAGGCAATAATTTATTTGAAATATTCGCTATAATGTATATTTACAGTGCTTGCAAAATCTAGTTGATGTTATCTAGGGCTAGCTGATAGTAGCGATTCCTAGTCTGCAACATTTTTGGTCTTCATGTTATGAACATAACCTGTATTAGTAGCCTACACAATCTTATGTGTATTGTTTTGATTGCAATGTGTGGAATTACTTTACCTTGACAATTTATGTATATTTATTTCTATTTGTCACTGTTAATCACTGGTGTCTGTACAGCATCAACTGGGGTCAACATTGTTGTTTAATGTGTGTGTGAGATGTCAAAACCATAACTGTTAGTACAACAATCTGGTACGAGTTCATGTAGTAAGTTACAGGATTGAATGCCGTTCTAGGGCACTTTCACGGGTATAAGGTTGTGAAAACACGAGTAACAGGTTGCCTGGAACGCAACATACTGGAAGTAGGCCTACCTTTGGTATTCGGGTCAAATTGACCCATTTCAAAGTTTTACAAGAAGAAAAATGTTACAAGTATACATTTTTTTCTATCTGCAAATCATCGGCCTTACCTTATTTTCTGTGATAAACATGTATTCTTGACTCAATTCAGAAAATTATTCTGGATATGACCACTTATGTTTTTTTCCAAAATGGATTTTTAACATGAATTATAACCTTATGACAAAAAACGAATTACACTTCCATTTTATGTATTAGTAGAGACTGATTGCATTCCTTAAACATATATGCTATCTAAATTGTTTGAAATGGAGATAAAGACAATAATTGTTAATATATTATGAAGTAAAATTTTTATTTCAGAATTGTTTTTAAAACCCCAAATAAGTCACGGGTCAATTTGACCCGAGGGATACGAGAGGGTCCCAAAAGTGAAGACAATACAAGGGTTAACCCAGTCAAAAAAAGGGTAAACAGAAACATAGTGTTGGCCAATCTGATGAGGTTGTGGAAGATTCCTTTGGCTGAGACTCTATCTCCTCTGTCAGAGAGGGAGCGGGAGTGTGGTTGTGAAGGTTAACGTTGGTAATTTCATGGTGAAGATTAGAACCCAAATTGAAACGTAAAATTGCTAAATTTTAGAACATTGTGTCAAATTTGTTGTTTACTGTGACATATAAGGTGTCAGGTTTTGTTCCATAATCGTGTTAATAGTTAAAAAAAAAAAAACAAGCTGACATTAGTGTGGGTTAACACTTTTGCAATCCCTGACACAATCACATTAGGGGCTGAGCCCCTCTAAAAGTCTGATCCTAGATTAGCCCCTAATCTCCACATAACCAACCCCCATAGCAGTGAGACAACCATCCCCAACCGACCTCTTGACAAACATGCTAGCTTGATGCTGACTCAAATTAAAGCTATAAACTTCAATTTATTAATGCGTTTTTACATTTTCAGTATCAGAATCAGAAATACTTTATTGATCCCCGAAGGAAAACTCTGTGTTGCATTTGCACAAATAATAGAAATATCAGAATAGAAATATAAATAAATGACTAACAACCTACAACACCTGCTACCTACTACACATACAACTTACAAAATATCTCCTCACCTTAATGGTTTGTGTGTGTTCCACAAAATGACCAAAGCAAAATTAGCAAGATGGTAGGACGCTTTAATATCAAATTAATTGACACAGTGTCCTCCAGTTTAACTGAGAGGGCAGCTATAGCCTACTCTACCATGTAGAGGGTGGCTATACATTTTATGATGTAGCCTAATTTGTGTCCTGAAACATCGATTGCAAAACAGTAAATAATAATTAGATTATGCATCCATTTACAACCCAAATGTGTTTGCGCCAATAGTTTATGGAACTATATGAACGTGTTTTACGCAGCAGCAGAACAGGTTCTGAGAGCCTCAAGGATTTACGGGTTTGGGTTTCATTTGTGAGAGAAAGATAAGAAGGCGGCCAGGAGAGTGGATTTGTTACTCCGCCCGAAAATGTGGTGGGTGGGAGGGTGCTGAAATGAAATGTAGGGCAGCCGCAAGTTGGGACTCGTCTTTGGCGAGACAAGGTGGTGGAGAGGACTCAGCGTAACTTCGTTTTTATCCCTCTCAAAAGGGGATTTACATACGTATCGGCCGGGGTTCCAGTCATTGTGGGTCTCAGTTGGTTAGTTGACTCCTGATCTCTTGGTCATCGGACAGCCTGCAGTCCATCCAATGTGCGTAAAAGGGGTCTATTTCCTCACGGTCCTGTCTGGACTCGCAGCTTCAGGTGAGAATCCAGTTTAACGTGAGTGGAGAAACCGAGGGAAAAGGTGATTGTGGGGTGTTGTTCAACTCTTTATTTGCATTTGGCATGATACAGTGTAGTGTGATGTATCCAAGTAGCCTATATTATAAATTTGTTTACCTTTTGTAATCAATCGTTAATTATCTTCAATCAATAACACGTTGTTTTGATTGCTATTTCCTCCTGCGAGCCATACCTTTATATAGTCTCCATCAATTAAAAACAACGAGATTGCATCTTAAAACTACCCTATAACTACTATTTTAGTTCTGGGGTTTTTCCAAAAAGTACTTTTTCACATCATAGAAAAAGCAGGATGCAGCAGGATGGTCGTTTTAAAGACGCTCCCGACAATCGAGTTTCAAAGTAATAGAAAACATCCTGATTTTCCATTTAAAGCTCCGCAGGGACCCCTAACTTCCATCTCGGCGCCCCCGTCGTGCGTCAATGTGAAATGGAGATTTGGCTCAGGCACTGTGCGGGTCGCTGAAGGACTCCTGTAAAACAACACAGTCTTACGCGGGTGACCACTTCTAGCGACTTTGCAGTAAGCTTTTAACGGCGTCAATTCCTGTCCGCATTGTGTTATGCTTTTATGCAACCTTCACTCCTTTCCTGCCTATTAATGTGCATCCGTGTTTACGTTTACAGAGACTGAAGTGGCCTGCTGAACGCAGATAAATCCGCCTGCTTTCTCTTTACGGGGTCCAGGATATGCCCGTTGAATTTGTCAGACAAACACAGCCATGGGAATAAACACTAATAGATATCCGATAGGTACACATCTAAATGCTGTAATGGCACAGCTAATGGAACATGTTTTAATATCATGAATTGGCATATCAGTGGCAATTCATTCAACAGACGCCAGGTTGTTTAACCTTGAAGTAATCTGTGTCCATCCCAGTTAAATGGATTATATTGATTGAACATGCCAAAGCACCATGAGGGATTCCCTATAGTAGCAAGCTTATGTTTACACGGAGCATGTGCTGGCTGATCAGTCACAAGTTAAAACACAGGCTGACATAGGCAAAGCTGAATATACTGTGTGGATATAGAGGGATAGATAATCAAATAACCGCATGTAGGGAAAACATGTTGGACCTGATTACAGCTAAGCAGCATATGATATCTGTTATGCTGCAATCACTTCTATTGCTTTTGGCTTTATTGTGTTGGCAAAATGGAACGGCAAGATGAAACAAGCCAGCAGACTCATCTCAATTTCACGGGACATGTATGGTGTAAAATTGAAATAATTAATGTGTGAACAATAACTCTGATTCATAATTCTTATTTTTTTCTCAAGTTTTCCTCTCTTCAGGTACACTAAAGCAGCACACCATATTTACCCATCAGCTCTCCACTTTTTTGACATGCATTTTTCTGATAAAAGTTAACCAGTTAGTGTTAATTTACATACTTGCTGCTTATTTTTTAAGGAGATAGGATATAAAGTAGACCAAACAGAATAATCTCTCTCCTCCTGCTGATCCAAATGTAATCACAAAAAGCGTTGCAGTGATTTAAATCCTTCAACCATTTCGAAGATACTACTCTTTTGGGTATTTTGTGAAGTGTGTCTGCCGGGAGTTTATGTAAACAAACGCAATATACTTTTGGGAGCAATGATTTTGCTTTTCACAACACCAGAATGGAATTTCCTTCTAGAACAGATGGTGACCATTATCAGATATGGACTTTTTACATTTGTGAGGTGCGCAAGATGCAATGTCAAACAGGGTCAGTCAACAGCACTTGTGTCTTATGAGTCTCATGGAATCGGCACAGTACAGTTCACCACCACAATAGTCATAATAAACGCAGAACAGCTGGTCACACCAAAAACATGTGGGCTACTGCAACATGTATTTTTCAGGAAGTTTTTCATGTGTTATATGTCACTTTAAAAATGTTAAATTGCTTTCGAAATGATGTAAACCATTTATAACTGTTGTGGGGCCCCAGGCAAACATTGATTTGTGCTTTGGGTACGTACTATTTCACCTAAAAAATAATAATAACAAATAATATTAATAATACTAAATAATACAATATATAAATAATCATAACAAATAAAATACTATAGTCATTAAGGGTCTTACAAACTAGATTTTTGATACAGGAGTCAATAGATAGATAGATAGATAGATAGATAGATAGATAGATAGATAGATAGATAGATAGATAGATAGATAGATAGATAGATAGATAGATAGATAGATAGATAGATAGACACTGGTTAATTAGAAAAGGAAACACACTGAAAATAAATACTGGATTAGTTTAAACAACTAACAACAACCAGATTACTCCCATTTCTCCACCAAACCAGACAGGAGGCTACAAATTGTTTCTTAAACATTTTTTCATCCCCTGATTCTTCTTTTTTTATTTTGGGGCTTTACTTTAATTCCCTTTGTCTTTCTCAAACATTTTCTTCCTCAAGCACAAGTCTGACATGCTCACATGTTGACATGTGACAACCTGTCCTGACTTACAGGTTTAGGATACACCCTTGGACACACACGTACGCTGCTTGTTTATGCTTCCATTAAACTCTATCAGGTTTACAGTAGACAATCAGCCTCTTGGATCTGTTTTTCTGGGATCTCTCTGCCACTGCATCTCTAATCTTGCCACAATAAAAGCATAGCTGCGGCTTCGACGCACTGTACTGTGTTGACACACCTAGGAGGACGCCTGGACTTAATGTTGGGTTGACAGGATTGCCTAGGAATGTGTAGATTTTTTTTTACCGTTATTTTTTCAGGCAAGTTATTAAGCACAACTTCTTACTGTATATACAATTGCGGCCTGACAAGTGGCAAAACCACTTAGGGAAAGGGAAGAAAGGCTGGAAAATAAAATACATTAGAAATGCATACAGTTTAAATGACATACAATACAATTTTAAATACAACAAAGACACACACAGTACACACATACCCAGAGGATCACAGGTACATGGGTGAGTAAGATAATACTTATCAATGACGTGATTGTATGCAAACACACACCAATCTTTGTGACAGTGGGCTTAGGGCACATCTGTGAAGTTTTTGAGTGTGATGGCAAGGCATTACCTGTGTAATGTTGGTTTAGACCAGAAGACTGTGCTCAAAGTGTTAACAGGAATTTGAAATACTCATATTTCTCACTAAAAATGTTTGCAAGTTCGTCTGAGGTTTGAGTCCATTTGTACACTCAAATGTTCAATGCTTATCTGAATCTTGGCAAATGCATAACTGCATATTTGTGAGCAATTGTGTAGTCACATCCTTACACACTCTATTGGCTCATTCTCAAGACTGTTTAGAGTTACGGTAAACACGTAGATCTTCCAGCTTAAGCAACACCTCCTCTAGGTTTATGGAATACGGGATAAATCAACAGAGTACCAGCAGTTCTTTCTGAGACATCTGACTTGCAGGAAGCCAATTTTATAATTCTATGCCATCAGTAAAATCATGTGTGATTATATGCAGAGTCATGATGATATAATTAGTTACGTAAACTATCTTTCATATGTATATCCAGCCATTGCTATTTAAAATGCTGACTTAAATAAATTTACTCTACTGTATATTGAAAGAGTTGTTGAGGCAGCTACTTATCCTATTTATCTGATACTGACTGTACTGTATCAATTTATGGTTTAGTTTTCAAAAAACAATTTTTTTTTGTACTGCACACTGCTGCAGCTCTTCTTTTCACCCTGTGTGTTGAGTTCTCTGTCTTAGCTACCGAGTGAGGCATCACACTTATTCTATCTTGGTCAGGAATCGCACATGTGCACTACATAGGAATGCACTGCTAGCTAGTCAGAAGGACAGTATGGGGGCGTGCCATGCTAGCAGCTAGGCGAGCATTAAAACATGTTACAAAGTAAAGGCTGGACTACAATAGAGCTGTTTGGAGCAGTTTGTGAACAATGTTTTCTGTTGGAGATGATGTCCCTTTGGGGTGGACTTTGGGCTTTTTCACGTTGTACACCTATAACATGCACAAATATACATATACAGTATATCTATCTATATATATAGATAGATATACAGTTTATAATAAAAGAAAATAAAAGGAAGAAGCCAAACAGCATAATATGAGCACTTTAAAATCTGTTATCTGTTTCTCTCTTTCAGACTGCTGACTAATTTGGAATTTAGAGAGGAGTCACAAAATCTGTGAACTGATATAAAGTTTGTATAAACATAGATTAGCCACTAGCTTTTAGTGGCTAATCTATGCTTCAATTGTTTTACAGGCTGGGTAGAATTTTTTGTACACTGATCTTTATTTGTGAAATTGGTGCCCTTTTAAGGTGGAAAGCAAAGAGCAGAGGCCTGTACCTCCTTCACAGTGTTTCTGGTCTGTGAATGTCATTTGCTAACTATTCATCTGCTCAGGGACAGAGGTGGAAGTCACAGTGGGACTGGATTCAGTTTGACTCATACCATTGCAAGACACTAAACATACAGCTAGACTAGCTTTGTAGCAAATATGTGGTTGTTGTTTGAGGGTTGGACCGTCCTTACAACAGAAGCCTGTGGGTGTGTAGAATCGAAACGTACACGTTGGACCCCTATCAGGAGTTTGTAATCCCAGGGAGAAGTTGTTGAGTCAGCTATGAGGTGGGAGTGGAAGAGGTTTGATGGATTAAACTCTTATCCTCACTCACCCACTACACATGTTCTCTGGTCGAAGGCGCCTGATGAATTACAATTGGCCTGGAGGAAGCAGGAGGGGAATTAGAGGAAGAAAAAGTTAGAAAAAGAGATTGATGCTTGGTCTGTGTTTGGACTGACCTTTAGAGAGTATTCAAACACATGTTTGTAGTTTTCTACAAAATTAAATAGTTTGTTACTGTTCATTTGTCTATAGAGTTAAAAGCATATTAATAATAAATGCAGTATCTACATAGCAATTTGTGACATTGTCGTACGTAAAATGTCTGTTTTTTGCCTTTATTAAAAAGAATGATTCCCCAAAAATCAAGTTAATGAAAGCTTTTAGATTTGCTGTTCCAAACACCTGGTGTCTGGTACATCTCCCTGGTAGTGAATTAAACATTTCATACTTCAACTTCATAGTAGGCATAAGCAAAGATAGCCGCCACAGATGAAATAAAACAGCACCACCTGCAGAAAGTCAAACTCCTTTAACAGAACCAACCAGTTTGTATTCCCCAAAAAAATTATAAAATCCAAAAGCAGCAATTTTACAGATAAGGACTTCTAGTGTTAAGAGAAGAGAGCAACCCTTAGTACTTATGTTCTGGTATGCCCACAAATGAACTTTCATCATACATTACATAGCCACAATGTGGATATCTGAATATTACTCCAATGTGTGATAGCTTGCAAAAAATGTGTGCGTAAATCCATTGCTTTAACATCCAGTGGTGTTGGAGGATGGAAGCCCTGGTTTGCAGTCGGTCTTCATCCCAAAGGCTCTGTGCAGTACTACTGCTTTGTGCACTTATGCATCGTCATGTTGAAACAGGAAAAGACCTTCCCTAAACTGTCGACACAAGCAAACTATTGTATACATTTATTGTTATTCTGTAGCTTAAATATTTCCTTAAACTGGGAGTAACAACCCCAGAACAAAAGCACAAATCAACAAACCTTCGGCCGCACATTTTATTTACTTACACTCACTTTTAATTACACCACTCAACACTTACACTCCTCAATTCTGTGTCCTCCTCATCTGTGAAGACACTGTTACCTGAACCTGCTATTCCCAGCCATCAGTCCAGCCCTGCATGAAAGACAGTCCTTGTTAATAAAAAAAGAAAACCTAACGGGGCTTGTGAAACCTCTCACAAAGAAGAGAAGAGGCTCTTTGTAACCCACTGAGCTCTTTGTGTGTTTGGTCCTTTCCTAAGTATTTCCTCCATAACCGGTGCAACAGAGAATCGGGTTTCCTTTGGTGGTCCCTTTGTTTCTGAGCCATAATGAAGAGAGGAAAGGCAAAAACACACACCGTTCTAGGAAATAATGTACCGAAACCAATTTCCTGATTCAAAGTCTTGCCAACTGCTTGATTTCTACTGCAGTGTTTTCTCCATTCTCTTAAAGTCCAAGGTCTACATGAAAGGACACGGATGAAATGTCCGGTCATTGATATTAATACTTTTGAGCAAAAACAGCTTGGTTCCCTCTGCTGTCCCTTTGCTGTTCATATATGTAAGCAACTGCATCAAAAATCTCTCAAGATGAGTCAACAGGAAAACATTGACAAAGATTTGGATATTTCAATAAGGCAATCATAGTTTTTTCATTCTGCAGATTTTTTAAAAGATATTTAAAGAAAATATTTACAGTTAGGAGGAGAGTTCAGTGTACCGAGCATGCCTCTCTGCAGTGTGGAACACACCCAGACTGGCCGGAGAATGCCAAGGTTTTAGAGAAACCACCATTGGCAATGAAAAGGAATCTGATGAGACAGTTCTGTTTGTTGTTTCTGTTTAATTTTAAAGTGTGGTTTAAAGGTAGGTCATTGTCTGAGGAAGAAATTATAATTTTTTAAAATGCAGAACATATCCAAGGATTGGAGGGTGCTTCTTTTTTTATCTTTCTAAAACCAAAAACACAGAAGCAAAAGTGACGTAAAGTGAAGTAAAGGAATAAACTTTGTGTTAATTTAATCCCACATGATCGGCTAATAGCTTACTACATACATCTGTAACTGAGTGTCACTTTTTTCATTAACTAATTTGTGGGACTACAGGCTGTGCCCTGTTCTAGCACATCAACTGTTTGGTATTCACCCAGTGTGTGAAAGCTGGTCCTGGATGCTGTTAGACCTAGCAGCTCTGCTCTTTTGTGGATATGGGAAGGTTTATACTCCAACAACACCAAACAAACACATTACCTGAGATACACACAGTCCTCATCTTGAAGCCTTTTCTCTTGTAATGTTAGTGAAGTGAAAACGTACTGTTTGAAAATGAAAAAAATAAAATATGAATCTAACTGCCAATCTCTGTTTTGCTTCTGCCATGCATTTTTCCTTATCATACCTATAATACTAACTAGCTGTAGATTGTAAAGCAAGAACATTGCTGGATTAACATTACTGTATCACCATTCTTCATGGATAATAAACTGGAGAGGATGATGATGTTTTACCTGGGACCTCTCCTGGGGTCTTTTAGCACAATATTATGTATCTAACCAACAAGTGTACAATTAAGACGTTTTTAAAAGATTCTGGTTTTAAAACAAGACAGCTGAAATATTTAAAAAAAAATGCATATACACTACATCTGGCAACGTGAGACGAAAGACACTATAAAGCATGATACAGGTTATGCAGTTTTAAACCTGCCTTGCCTGCACTCTTTGACATTTTGTGAAATATTACGTGGACAGGTCAATCACTACTTGATATTTTTGTGCCTGTTTGGAAGGCTTTTATGCAATCTTGGGGTGACTGCCAAGCATACATAATTACACTTGAGTGGGCTTGGTTTCATTATTTTACAGTAGTTGAAAGTATTTTCCTTCTTTTGCTTCAGACGGGGCCAGTGGACCAGTGCAGATTGTACCAAGTAGTGTTGACAAGTAGAAAAAAGTGCATTAAAGGTTCAGCAAGTTCACTTTATTGTGATATATTGGACACATTGACAGATAGTATGGACTAATGCCAACAGTGGTAGTACATCAAATAGAAATTGTTTGTGTGGACTTGTGCCAACAGTGAGTACCCTGTGCACATATTTTAAACATAATTAGGATGAAATCATATATTTGTATGCACTCTGGCCCTTCCCTTTTCTGTAGGGTACATAGCTCTACATTAACAAGCCATGAAAGCTCTCTCTCTCTGTGTGTTTGGATGCTGGGTGTGGTCAGCATAGTCCAGCAGGATGTTTAGACATAAACAAACAAGTGACTTGGACTAGACAGACAGACATGTTCAATTAGAAAAATGGACAAACAAGCAAACAACACTATTATCTTATCTCCTCCTTACAGAATGCAATCATGTTGAGAAATACATTTCTCATCATTTTGGTATTCTCTTGCTCCATCCATACGGCACTCAGTTCTTCCTCTATTCAATCATCCTGCTCTTGGTCTTTCATCACTTCACTCACTCTCTCATTTCTGCTTGTTTATCTCTTGTCTCTCTTTCTCTAAATGAGTAAAATTCTGCACTTCATTCATGTAATGGCATGCATACTCCTAAGCAATTAGTGCCTGCTAATGACCAATTAAATAGTGATCATGTACTTTTAGCCACAGGGACAAATTACTACTGTAATTGAGGCACTGTACATAGCCCTAAATCTGCTGTCGTTATACTAATATTCATTCTGCCTTCAAAAATGGCTAATTAACCTTAATTGTTAATCAGTACAGCTTGCATCAAAGGACAGCTTAGTTGAAAGCGTTTTAGTTATATTGTTGTTGAAAGAAACCTAGTAACGGCCATTTAAATTGCTGTAATAATTTGGAAGAAATTTGGAAATGAGGTGTTGGCGTGGAGGATTTGCTTTCTCTCCTGATGTATGATGAATGATTTCAGCATATTAGTATATAGTATATGTATACATAATAGTTAGTTTTGCCATGGGGCACACACTCTACTGGGTGGGCTAGAGGTTGGCCACCTAATGACAATGTTAACATTGTATAATGTATAATATTGTAAAATATATTTACCATGTTCCCTTTTTTAAAGTAGCATGTTAGCATGCTACTTTTACAACAAAATTACAGCTTAGGCTAATGGGAATTAGTTTTGCAGCTATTTAATGTGATATACTTTCTGGCGCTAGATGAGGACCATGAATGTCTGTACTTCATGGGAATGCATCCAACAGTTTTGTGCTATTTCAGTCTGGACTACAGTTAGGAATCTATCTCCTGACCAACACTGCTATTCTAAATTAAAAAAAATGTATTCTTAGTTTGAAATAGGACACACGTTTGTTATCAGGAGTGGTGGTCATTTTTGTGAGACAATTGAAACACTTTCTTCTTTAACTCTTCCTCCCCTCCTCCATTCCCCCGCTTTCTCTTTGTCATCCTTCACATGACATATGGAGAATAAGACCTTTACCTGGTGTCTCAAACTCCTTGGACACACACACACACACACACACACACACACACACACACACACACACACACACACACACACACACACACACACACACACAGTCAAACCGGGGAGGGAGTTATTACTGGCAGTGCTGATACAGCCAGCACTGATAGTATCTGCATAATGAATATCCAAAACACAGACAGCTTAATCCACCAACATCAGTGTTTTCATACTCTGCAAGGTAGAGGAGAAAGTGAGTAAATGGTTGCAGGGGAGGGAATGCTTTGAAGTCCATCCATCAAAGCAATATTCTGTATTATAAAAAGTGTTGGTTATCGATGCAAGTTGAGGCTTATTTTAAAGATACTGTTGCAGAAAACCTCCAAAACAAGCATATCCTGCAATCTCACTGCAATATTGTGTATTTTCATTCAATAAAAATACAATTTGCTGTCCTAAAAAAGACCAGACAATTTGGAAACATGGACATTTCTTGTAGTGTACGCTGTCTGAATTGCTTACTCCTCCCAGGTGTCATCAGGCTTATTTAAAATACATTAGGCTGTTAGAGCTCTGGTGTCTGGTCATCCCACTCTCTCATCCAGAGTGATAAGGGACAGAACATACTGCCTATGGAGCCAAGCCCCCGCTGACATTTTCCCAAAGTAACTTTATGGTTCAATTTTCCTTCTTTGAACTTTTCTTTACTGCCATTTGTAATCCATACTTTCAGGGTTTAAAATCATTTAAAATCCTAAATATTTATGATATAATTCAATCATAGTAAGCATTGGGAAATGGCTGCAGACTCCATTAATAATTGACAGCTAGAGGTTACATCTCATGCATTTTACATCAGACTACAGTTTAACCATGATGCTAGGGGATTGCATTGACAAAAAAATGATTTCATATATAAAACTGAGGCCTAGGATGAGGCGTGCACTCAGGTGATCTATCGAGCCACAGACAGCTCCTCTGTCAGATTGAAGTATCTATGATGGCCAAGTCTTTGGCTCGTTCTGCAGGGTGCTCATATGGAGTGTGCTTATGACATTAGGACAAGTCTTTGCTACACTGAGCACTGTGGCTACAGTCTGACGGTCTGCTGTGTGCGTGGGCATTGGCTTTCCTAAGGCTAGACATGGCTCCTGATATTACTACAGTATGTAGAGCTCTTTTTTATAAATAACTCAGGTAATTTTGGACTAGACAGACTGTACATATACCTCCACAAAAACGTAGACTACTACACGCACACTCACTTAGTTGCATTAGACTAAGGTTGGATCTGGCTGGTTCCTGATGTGATGGTGACCGGCTGTCAGACAGGAACTCGTCATCAAGCATGTCTTTCTCTTAGACAGTGTATGTGTGTGCCTGTGCATGGTATGTGTGTGTGTATCAGAGCTAACTCCATTCTGGGGAGCTCCATCCATCATTCTGTTGAAGAGCCAAATCGTTGCCAATATCCCTCTTCACTCTTCCAGTCCATTCATTTTCCATCTAATAAGTCTACTGTAAAGATTGATATAGTCCATATCTATATAACATACAGCATACTCTCAATTTCAGCCCTGTCTCAGCTGCAGTACTGTAGCTTAAGTGGCTATTATCCATTAAATGTCACAGATTTGGTCTACTGATCTAAAATCAGTTTGGACTTTCAGGATTTAATAAAGCAGATGTTCACTTACTGACTCACTCACAGATCAAATCTCATACTTTCAGCATTTGGACCAATCTGTGGGATTTTAGCATAAACTGTAATATATGTATTCTAATACAGTTAAAGTGACAACATAGTGATTGTTCCTGCAGCAGCACTGCATAGGCAGAGGTAGGGTAACTGGGTGCATTGTATGTACTCACTAGGCAGGCATTTACTGATAGGGGGGAATTCATACTATGTCTGTTGCATTGTATTTTTGAATGTGTGTGTTTGTTTAAAAAATCCATCGATCTAAATATGGATTTGGCTCTGAATGCCATGCATTCTGCTTTTTAACTCTGCTGCCGTGGCATATGATTTAAATGTTGCAGGCGTGCTGCACGTTAGAGGGATGCGTATATACACATCTGGGAATATGGAGGCGGTCAACGGGACAGATGTTCGTCTGAAGTGCACATTCCAGAGTTCCTCTCCCATCAACCCCAACGCCATCATCATCTCATGGAGCTTCAGACCCCTCAATCTAGACCAAGAAGAGTCGGTGAGTGTGTTTGTCTGTGTGTTTGCGAGCAAGTGACATCAAACCTCAAACCTCCCTCACTGTGTCAGGGAGCATCCACCCCCATAGCCAACAGAGAGCGGAATCTATGAGTCATGCGACTCATTACAGAGCGCCCGAGCCAGTCCGTGTGTGTGTGCGCGCATATTGAGCATAGAGAGAAAAAGATGCAGCAGGCTGGGGTTTATGTCTTGTCTTTCTTTCTCTATGAGAATAAAATACTTTCTTTCTCCAGATTCAGTTGGGTATGGCTTTCTATCTGTGACAATCCAACCAATCAAATCCATTATTGTTACAACCAAATCTACTTTTCACTTTTAGGTGTTCCACTATCAGCAGAAACCATACCCTCCTTTAGAGGGCCTTTTCAGGAAACGTGTCGTTTGGGCCGGAGATGTCATGGGCCGTGACGCTTCCATCATACTTCAACAGGTCAAGTTCACCTACAATGGCACTTACATCTGCCAGGTCAAGAATCCGCCAGATGTCCACGGCACGGTTGGAAAGATTCGACTCCGTGTCGTCACCACAGGTCAGCACTCTGATCGTCAGACAAAATATTAGTTTTTTTATGTGCATCTAAAAACCATCCACATAATTTCAACACTTGCTGAAACCATAGACTGCATATTAATGGACAAGGCATCCGGTTTGGCGAAGTTCTGCAAATGCTGAAGTGCCTTAAACCTGCATTCTATCTGAATGGCAACACGTCCAGTTGCAAAAGCAGGTCGGTTTCTGTAGAAGTTAATGACAAAAAGATCCACTTCTCACTTGATTTATTAACTCAGTAAACGTTTTCATAATTATATAATCATTTATGGTCTCAATCGCTAGTTGTAAGTCTTCTGTAACACTAAATAATGTAAATTTTTTAAATTATGGTCTCTTTGATTTAAATTTTTTTTTTTTTTTACAAAAGTTTCAATCCATCCAATAGTTTTTGAAATATATTAAACCATTAATATGAATTTCAAAGGGGCAAGTTGGTAGGATTCTTCTGGGGACCATGGATATCTCTTTTAAATATCAGGACAAGCCATGTGGTAGTTGTAAAAGACATATCACTAAAAGCCAAAAATGTTAGGTGATGAAAGGTTAAGCATCCACCAAAGTCATCTTCATCCATGGGGGGACCATGAATGTCTGTCACTGACAGCCAGACTGATTTTCCATCCCCTACACCCACACCATGGACATTTCTAAAGATTAAAATATGCTTTTGTAATCATAGCAGCTTACAACATACACACAGTTATAAATGCACAATGTCTTTGAGCAGTGTTGATATTTTGGGTTTTATCAAGCAAGCACACTCAGTCTGCATTCCTGTATGTCCTTCTCTCCCACAGCCTCTTTCTCCGAACTTCTCCTTCTGGCGTTGGCCATCGGGGGTGGTATTTCCGCTGTGGTCATCCTCCTCATCATCATTGTGTCCTGCAGGCGGTGCAAGAAGAGGAGACAGGGAGAGCAGGAAGGGAATGAGGAGGCTCCCCGCAAAGAGAGAAAAGATCCCACTGTGTGGTAAGACCAAGAGAAAGACAGAGAGAGAGGAACAGGGGGATTGAGAGAGGAACAGAAGAATCACCCACTTCCTCTCTCGTTCTCCGTTTAACTCTGGGGTTCGGGGCATGTGGCGTTCCTTCTTTGGGCCAGCTCTTTTACTACTGGACGTTTCACTTCCTCCCTCCTCTACGCCGCAGTCTTTAAATCCCAAACCTTGACTAGTTTATGGGCAGCTGTCATTAACGAGAGATACATTTGGAATGTGTCTTTGTAAAGGAAGCTGTACATACAGAACTTTAGCCAGATTACTGTTTAGCTTTCATGATATCACAGTGTGCCTTTAATTTCTGGAGGGAAACAACTGTTTATCAGTTTATCTTTTCCTGTTCACCTAAATGGGCTTCCAAGCACATTTCCTGTTTGGAGTAAATGTTTTGATAATGTAGAAGTTGAACAATGGTGTATTCCTGCTGTTTTCTTGTCTACTAATACATTTCAAACTCAAACATACCACAGCAGTACAAGCCACATGTTTGGCTGCTATATTGCTTCAACAAACAATATAATCTGTGGAACAATGAATGAGCCCCTCCCAAACTTCCATTGAAAATGTGTTACCACAAGATGGAAATATAATGAAACCCCATACATGTCGGGGATCTGTATCTATCAGCCCTCATATCAAAGGTTGTATATATCACCTGTCTGATCCACTTCTGAATCCACAGAATGATGCTGGTGTGCCTTTCCTTTTTTTTGGTTTCACTACCGAAGTTATGTTGCTGTATTTCTGAGATTATGTGCTGTTATTAACCTGATGTTGAGACAGAAATAATCAAGGTGCTATCAAATAATCCAAACTTGTTGGACAGCACTTGGTAGAAACAGACATTTCATACAGTACTTACATGCAATTTAAATTCTAAATTTTATTGACAAAGTGGCAAATGTTTTTTACCAACCCATAGCCAATGGACAATGTTTGTTTTGGACAATAAGCTGTTTTGTCAAAAGTGTCTTTTTTCTCTTTCTCTCTTGGGTTTTCAGATCTCTCTGTAATAGGTGCCATAACTAGTTACCGTCACCACAGTGTTGCAATACCACAACTCACTGTATTCACCAGATGTTAAAAGCCAAGTTCCTCAAGGAAAAGTTGACTGTTTTGCTTTCATCTTGGTCGATCAGATTTATTCAGACTTCAAACCGAAGCTGTCATTGAAAAAGATGGAGAAGGAAGCACATATTTTCGATCTAATCTTCTTAGGACGACTTAAACATGTGTGACACTAACTCTTTGTCCATTGTCTTTGCTGCGTTTGTGTTGTCTATTCGTCTTTGTCCTGTCCCCATTGTGTGTGACTTATGCACAAGCATAGACATAAATAATTCATGAAGGTGTCATGCATGAATTCAAATCCCGCTCCTGTGTGTGTGTGTGTGTGTGTGTGTGTGTGTGTGTGCTATTTTGCTCAACCTGGTGCATGTCTCTTCTCTGTGTGCGTGTGTGTCCCAGCCACCCATTAAGGGACGTCCACCTCTACCTATCAGAGACAACCATAGAGATTTGCAGTTCATAAGGCATGATCTCAGACCCTAGCATCAAAGAATCAAGCTCCTTAGAAGACAAAGGTTTGAACCAAGGTGACAACAGCGACAACTACAACTCAGACCGGGACAGACAGGGACTCAGAAACACTGAAGCCAATCCGAAAGCTCACTAGAGAGATCCCCAGAGTGCACACGTGGATTGCTTTCCATGGTACTTCCGAGTGGAGATGAAAAAAGCGTTGCTACTGCTACTGCTACTGCTACTGCTACTGCTGCTACTGCTACTGCTGCTGCTGCTGCTGCTGCTGCTGTGCCGAAAACAAGCACATTGATGAAGAAGGGGAGAAAAAAACTGAAAGAAAGTTTTGTTTTTAAGTTTTCAAATAGGAACAAAGAGATGATCAAGTCTTTGAAACAGGTCATCCTCAAAAGTAGTGTAACTTTACTTTTGTGAGAGCACAGAAATATTCATAATAATATATATGTATATAATAAGGGGAGGAAATGTTCAATATAACCTGCAGGGCTTTGGAAAAGAGAGGCATTGTCATCCAGAAGCTAACTTAGGCTAGACTAGGCTACTGTCCTAAAGGGACAGTGGGACAATTTGTGCTCAATAACTGTCTGTTGTCTTAGACATGGATCTTGTTAGGTGTGCAAAGTCAGTGGCAAAATCAGCTGCAAAATGCAACTGAAAGTGGTCAGAATGAAGTTTTTGAGAGTTCCTAACTTTTGCAAACCCTTTGCAAAACGACTTAGCACAGTATCAACATGTAGAATATGTGGGATCATCTTTCATGTAGTTTTACAATTCAATGTCATTAAGGATAATGTAGGTCTTGCATTTCAATCAGTTATGCACAGCTATAATACCTGCCAGTCTTAGAGCACTTGTTAAATGCAGTGATATCCTCAGTGTCATCCCACTAAAGGCTGAGGGGCTTTTGTCACATCAGATAACTTGGATAAAAAAGCATAAATGTGATGTTGCTGTCATTAAATATGAAGGCCAAATACCAGTTAGCAAGCAACCACATGTATGCCATACTCGTATGCCGAGTGTTGTGTTGGCGCGCACAGTCAGATCTGAAAACCCTTTGATTACAAAATGTCCTTGAGAGCATGTTTTCTCTCTGTGTGTCTGTGAATGCATCATGTCTACTAACAGTTGATTGTAACACCTGTTTTTCTTACGTTTTATGACATAATTTTGTACTTCTGATGCAATACTGAGCAATATGTTAATAGATATTTTATTTTTTAGATAATGCCAGAAGTATTTTATAACATTGTTTAAAATGTCACTGAATGTGTTTGTTATAGAGCTTTTATATAATGAAAAAGATTTTTGAATAAAACTGCTTTTACAGTAAACGTTTACCACATTTGGTCACATTAAAATTTCACCACACAAAGGTAATCTGGGCAGACACTAGCTGGCCAATAAAATAATTCAAACAAATAACCACAAGTTACTTAAAATATTTGAGAAAACTCATCTATTATGTAAGAAAGAACTCTTATCATTCATCATTTATTATTCATCATTATCTTTAATGCACTGCCTCCAGTTGTGTACTTATGGTGTGCCTGTCTGCATAGTGTGTCACTTGTTTATCTGTAAGCATTACTACAGTAAATCATTGTTTAATTTGTTGCCAGTCTATCGTGCTTATGCACGCCTTTGTGACTGCAGTCTGGGTTTGCTTGTTTGTTGGATGAGTATGTTCATGACAATGAATATGTTATACTCTATCTATTTATCTATCTGTGTGTGTGTGTGTGTGTACGTACATGTGTACGTACGTGTGTTTGTGTGTGGGGGGGCTATTTGTGTGTATTGATTAAAGTCTATCCCTGTGGGTGCAGCTTTAGTTACTGACTGACAGACCTAAAATATGTCTGTGTGTGTGTATTTGTGTGTGCATGCGTGTGTTTGTGTGTGTGTGTGTGTGTGCGTGCGTGCGTGCGTGCGTGCATGCGTGCGTGCATGCGTGTGTTTTGTAGAGGGCGGAGCATGTTTGACTAACACTAAAATGAGGGACAGGGTGGGTCAGAGTCTGTTTAACCAAGCTAAATAATTACATTTTGTTGTAGAGAAAGACCTAGTGTTGAACTGATAAAACAACAGTGGGGTCTTTGGATAATCTTGTTTGTTTCACCACAGTGTTTGTTAATGAATCTCTGCAGAGCTTAGACATTGGCCCCAAAATAATTCTGCCGCTTCAGTAATTCTGGGTGTGGAAATAACCATGTGCAGGGTTTACTGTATAAGAGATTGTAATTCTAGATGTTGCCACTCAGAAACAATATGAGTCGCATATGGTAATTTTTTTAGCACAGCCTGGAAATGAATTTGATATAAGAACATTTTCGATCATCAGACATTTGCAATGTAATATATTTTGTCCAGTGACAGCATTGTGAATAGACCAGAACACACACAACACCTTTTTCATTTGGAGGAATGTTTTCTTGACTGTAGCTATGCTATCAGCACTGCTATTCCTCTCTCCACCCAGACAAAAGGAACCACATCTGCATCATGCAAGTTCATGCTTGTTCTCTGGTGGTTGCCAAAAGGCAAACGTAGGAAAGTATAGGGAAAATAAATAAATAAATTGAACATTCAATGCAGCGGAGCAATCGGACAAATCACCAAGCATATATTCGCTGTTGTTCCCAATACCTCCACCTCCTCCTGCTTATGGGTTTGACACTTTTCCAAATAAAAAAAGAAACATATTGAATGTTGACAATAACTGTTTGAAGAAGTTTCTGCATGAGTCCAGACTGACTTGTGTATGTATCATCTGTCTGTCCTACTGCTGCTGTCTGTTCTCAACCATTGTTTCCATAGACTCATTTAATAAGCCATTTTCTACGGCAATAAGTTCATTACTGTGACACACATGAATCAATTCTGTAAAGAATAAACTAATTTGGGGTTTGTTTGTTGAAGTAAAGCAGGGAAACATTGCGTGCTATCTTTACCAATAAGGTAATTAGGTCTGTCTTTATCACTCACTTTGCCATTTTTTTTTTTTCTTGTTTCATCTGTCTATTTTCAGTTTGCATTCAACACCTTTGGATTGTACATGGCACAGTAATGTGGAGATGTACTAAATTGCTTTATGCATACACACACACACACACACACACACACACACACACACACACACACACACACACACACACACACACACCTCACTCTAAATGGTAAATGGGTTAGTGCCTTTCAACTTTACCTTACTTGACAATGTGCCTCTCATTCACCTATTCATAGATTCAGTGTCTTGCTCAGGGACACATCACATTAAAGGATGATCCGCTATATCCCCTGAGGCATATTGTGGCTAATGTGCTGTTATACTTCACATACAAAAGTTTTCTCTGTATGTGGAACCTTTAAAATAGAGTATATTGGAGTTTAGCAGATAAGACTTTTCATCAACTGTTGAGTGCATAGAGTGCATATAAATTGATGAAAAACCAAAGGACTCACATTTTTTGCTGTAAGATAATGGTTACATACACTGTCTGGCCCCAACAATTTAAATCACCTTGCGTAATTAGCCCCCTTCAGTGTTGACAACAGAAGAAGAGGTCTCTTGTTGACCAGAGTCGCCAGAAAGTCAGAAAGTGGGGAGAGCCTTCATTGTGTCTGAAAAGATTTCAGCTGAAACTGAGACCACACTACTGTACCAAGACAGAGAGCCCCTGTATTCACGCACACACGCACGCACGCACGCACGCACGCACGCGCACGCACGCACAACACAATGTAATGGTGTGTGAAAGTACCCAGGTACAGTAAAAGGCATTAAACCTATATTCCAAAAGAGCATTGGGAGCCTCCATCAAACTCAAGCAGATTATGTAATACATTCACAAACAATACAACCATGTTGAATGCATAAGTTCAGCTATATTATATTGTTGACAGATACAACACTGAACAGATACAACACTACTCGTGAGAGGATGCAGTAAGTGGCCGGTCTCTACATCCACAGCATCCACAGATATTTTCAATGAATTTTGGATTTTGCAGAACCAATCATAAACACAAAGTACAGCCAAATAAGAGCATAAAGCAAAAAATTATGTGTATGTCACTTCACTTGTCTATAAAGACATTGCTGGATGTCTTTTAGTTAAATCAAGGTTAGTTAAAAAATTGCTTTCAGAGACACCATTATATCCAGAATGTCATTGTTATTGTGCTTGAATCTCACCGTCCCTTTCTCACAGGAATTATTTCCACATGGTGTGCAGTACATTAGAAGTTAGTTATGCAGTAAATCAGAGTAGATGTGTATTAATTGTATAACAACCCTACTTTTCACAATCCCTAGAAAGCTCCAGGCATGGCTGCTTTTTCATTTTAATGAAATTAGGGTGCAATATTTAACTCGAGGAATGAGCATTTTCTTCAAACTCCTTTACGTCAAATTATTTTTTGCAATATGATGAGATTTATTCACAGTCCACAGGAATATGTGGTTGGAAAACATTTTAAATATGCCCACGAGCTGTAGGTATATAAAGTCTCCAGCTATATAGGTTTTAATTCTGTCAAAAACTGAATCAGATTATGGCATATATCTGATCCATACACAGTGTATTTGAGGGTGCAATACCCAGAGTCACAGAAGATGCTATTCTCATTTGATATCCTCTGATATGTCATGAAATAAAATGGGATTATGCAACACAACTACAGAATCTCTGTTGTCAGGATGGAGGAAACGCTCCTGGCAGACCAGATGGATGGATAAAGATAACCAAATAAAGGCATAACTAAACTTCAAAAAGACTCAGGATAAACATGTAGTGGAGAGATTCAGTACTACACCAGAGTGAAACTGAACCAGTAAAGGTTAGAAAAACAAATACCTTCTCCCACAGAGACTATTACAACAGTAAAGACAGGAGTTTGGGTAGAGGGATAGTGGATAAATATGCCTAGAAATAGCAGGGAAGCCCCACTAGACTAGAGCAGCCATGGTGTATACAGAATGTGGGGAGATAAGGGAAAGACTGGGCCTCAGGCCTCCACACAGAGGGGTCATATGAGGGTATGAAGAGGTATGCAAAGAGAATGTGGTATATATTAATATGGTTTTATTTTGGCTCCAACGCCCACGCCTGTTTTAGAGATGTGTATCACACAAGTCTTATGGTTTCCTGCTCATGATCAACATCATCTGGGGAGACAAACCGCCTAACTGTCTGACATTATCCTCAGCAATAATTTAATTTCTTCATACGAAAAATCTAGACATTATTATTATTATTATTATTATTATTATTATTATTATTATAATACCATCGGAAATTAAGCTCCTGAAAATTCCAATATATTTAGCTAAAATAATCAGTAGCCTACTACTACTACTACTACTACTACTACTACTACTGCTACTATGCAATTATATATTCCTCCCAGTATTTGTCCAGTAACATATGGTTTGGCTATAATAGTTGACAAGTTATAAAAAAAATTGTATGGCTGGAATTTTTAAGCGTCTCTTTATCGTATAGTATATCTTTTAGTGGGTCATTAAAATAGTTGATATAATATTATAATGGGATATAAAGTCGCAGATTTAACACACTTTAGTCAAATACGAATATTAAAGCTTAAAGTTTATGGAGTAAGAACACTATCAAAAAGATGTATGCATAACTTTATGTATTCATATTCGTATTTTTATATTCATATTCGTATTTTTATACATTTGTGCGTAAATTACATAGGCAAGCAAAATTACGTTTTCATACATTTGTGTTTTTATGTGAGTGTGACTCTAGAAGCTATGACTGTAAACATTCACGAGTACAACTCTGATTTCTACGACTACGAATTCTTGAGTGTGAACACAAATTCAAGTTTACGGGTACGAGTAAAAAAACAGTTGAAATGACGTCACTGCCGTCACAGGCCGGGGTAATCGAACAGGCCGGGGTAATCGAACCTCGATTCCATTTAATGCGCATGCGTCACAGGTGAAAAATGGCTAACCGACCGGAGGCTTCTAGCCCAGGCTCAGCACAGGTAAAGTAAAAAACGTGTTTATTCAACATTTTTCATACGATTTTACTACTTTGATAGCACTTTATAATGATATACATTTCTGCAACTCATAGACGGTTAGCCATTTTTCACCTGTGACGCATGCGCATTAAATGGAATCGAGGTTCGATTACCCCGGCCTGTGACGGCAGTGACGTCATTTCAACTGTTTTTTTACTCGTACCCGTAAACTTGAATTCGTGTTCACACTCAAGAATTCGTAGTCGTAGAAATCAGAGTTGTACTCGTGAATGTTTACAGTCATAGCTTCTAGAGTCACACTCACATAAAAACACACATGTATGAAAACTTAATTTTGCTTGCCTATGTAGCCTAATTTACGCACAAATGTATAAAAATACGAATATGAATATAAAAATATGAATATGAATACATAAAGTTATGCATACATCTTTTTGATAGTGTTCTTACTCCATAAAAGTTGGAAGTTGTTGCTCCCAATGCTCCAACGGCCACTTCCTGATACACCTGTTTGTCAGGTAGGGTAATCAGCCCACAGTCCGCGGCGCGACCGAGAGACTGAGTCATGACAAAATAGATTATGGACGGAATTTTTCCGAAGCTTTGACGCAACTTGGACATATTTTTTATTTTTTTTATCGTAATGCGAGAGAACCCGTTTTCACAACTTAAAATGCGTCGACCGCGTCAAGGGAATACTTCTCTGAATGTCGTCTTGCTGCTCTATTTGATCGGCTTTTTCGGTGAGTAAACTAGCTAGACAGAGCTCTGTTTTCATGTCGCTGTGTTTCAACACAAGTTAGCCTACAACAGATACAAACTCTGCCTGCGTCTGGCTTAATGTTTGTTCTAGGAGTAGCCTAACAGGTTATATTCCGATAACAATGTCGAAATATTTAAGAGTAGCCTACATGTTTCATTTCCAGGCCTACATGAAAAACGTTGCTCTGTAAACACTATCAAACGCCATGATAAAACTGCCTGTGGTTAACGCATCACGCATTAGCTCAACCAGCACACAGCCTTCCCATGACAATATAGTAAACATTATCATAAAGTCGTAGTGAACTTCAATCTCAGACACATTCAAAGTAGCCTAATATATGCTCGTCTAAGAATGATTTGTTTTGTAATCCAAATAGCACGTTTAAATCTTTATCTTTTGTCTCTTTGCCAATTCTATTTCAAACATGGCTCTGACTGCAGTTGTTTGCTTCACTCTGAAATCATCTGACTTGTTTATGAAGTAATAAGAATTAGATTTGTGTACAATAATAATTGTCTCCTTCAGAACACAGAAAACATGAATATGTTGCCGCAGATTAGGATCATTATCGTTTTTTTTTTTCATTATACTTAGTATTTTGGGCTACATTTGTCCCCCTTTATGCCTGGGTCACATCAAGACCGCTATGGAAGTATCACAATATCATCCTTCTGACTTTTTCTATCACACCATTAAATGCCCTATGATGTCTTCAAGTTCAATAGCGGTTCGGCTTCTTTTAAAAAATTTTTTATTTAACCAGGTAAGTCGATTGAGAACAACTTGTCATTGACAACCTGTCACATTAACACAGTTGCATATACCTGGAAGCTGCCCAGTACGACCACAATCTGATCTGCTGGCCACTGAGCAGCTCCACTGGACTGGTTGGGCTTAAAGGCCTTGCTCAAGGGCACCTCAGTAGTGTTGGTGATGATGAGGGAGGGTCAGGCTGTTCTTTCACTTTTCCCACCCACATTTTTTTATCCTGGTGGTCTGGGGATCGAACAGTGACCAAGCGTGCTTCCTAACCCCCTACTGCTAATTTCCACTTTTATGAAGTGATAGCTTTGTTCGTGTTGTCAACCCGCCCACCTCAGGGTTTTGTAGATAAATCTGGCTGATGGCAGAGTATCATGTCTATTCCTTTGTGTAAGATAAACTTACTTTAGCACCATCAGCAGGTCACAGCTCTCTCTTTCTTTATTTACTGAAATAGCTTGATGTTGACTAGATGGATTTGCCCAATAATTTGTATGGATTGTCTGTGCTGTGTTAAGGAGGAAAGGGGGATGAATTCATCTTTGTTTGGTTTTGATGCCTTCCAGGCATGTGTGGCACCTCTACAGTTGTTAAGGAAATGAACTTAACCCAACATTTAGCAATTAAAACAGCTCTAATGACTCAAGGTTAGAAAATAAATGAAGGTTCTCTTTTGGAGCAGAATAATTCAGCTCTTCGGTATCATTCATTGCAGACGTTGTTTTGGCTGGCCTCCATTGGCATTCTGAATGAAGTGACAACAATGAAAACACATTTAGAGATGCAGAAATATGACCCATAGACGTGTGGCAAGTCTTTTTAGAAACAACAGTCTGTTGAGAAACTTGTAGGAGAACATCTTTCAGTTCAATGTCTATCAGGAGAAATTTGCTGTGCTAACACTATAATGCCACCACAATGTGGGAATATCTGTAGATGCTATCAGGTTGTTTATTCACTAGTGTGCTTACAGTGAGTAAAATGTCACTCAATTTGTGTTCCCCTCCACTCCCTTTTCTAATTTTTTGAACACCCAAACATGTAATTCTGCTCACATTTGTCCTTTTTATTTTTTTCTGCTCTTTCTTTCTACTATTTCACCTCAAGCACCTTGCCTAGTCTCCTCCATTACAGTGAGTACCCCAGCAGAGCTCCATGCATCTAAAGGGGATACCGTCACATTGTCCTGCACCTATGCTTCCACCAGTAGGCCGACTAGTAAGATGACTGTTGACTGGTCTTATAGGCCCCAAAGTGGAGGGCTGCCACTGACAGTGAGTATACCTATTTTATCAGAATAACTGGGGAAAAGAAACTCACTGCACTGGATTACACTACTGTATTAAAATAGGCTTGATAAAATGATTAGTTGAATCATTTTTTTAGTCGATTGTGTATAAAAAAATATATTTTTAAAAACAAAAATGACAAGAAAAATCAAAGCTTAAGCTCAAACAAACCTGGTATTAATAGTTAAAAGTTGTAACTGCAAACAAATAATATCTGACATTTTATAGACTAAATAATTAGTCAGATAATCGGGACAATAACCTGCAGATTGTTCAACAAAAAAACAATCACTAGTGACAACCCTGATCCATTTTAAATGATATAAAGTGTGCGGAACTTAATGCATTACTAAATTATTTCCATTTACTCTTTAAGACATCACACAGACCATGTTCATGGTACAGGTATGTGACTTCCATTGCTCACTCTGTACAAACATGGCTTGTTTGAATGTCTGGCTGTTTTATTTGCATTCTGGACCAGCATGACTTCTCTTGATAGCTGAACCTACATGTACACCTTCACCCTAAAGCAAAATCAGGTCAGTCTTGGTTTCAAGGTAAATACTGTTTGTACAAAAACATTTTTATTCATTAGTATCACTGTTGAGCTAATGTCCAGGTTTTACCCATTCACATTTCAGCCCAGCTTTTATGTCTTCAAGAGGCCTCACCAAGAAAACCCCAGCTGGTCAGCTACCATAATACCCCTTCCTATGCGGTGGTCTTGTGGTCTTGTTCGAAATGCATTTAGATGGATCCATCTCAACCCATAACTGCACTCAGCCTTCTAACCCCGCACAATTTGGGTTCAGTTTCAGTGACCAGTCCACTAAAAATCCACCATTGTACTTTAAGATAGCCATCAAGTGTGGTTCTATATAATTGGATTTGGACCATTGGAATCCATAGTGTGGTAGCTGCAACCCTATATGCCATCATTTCCTATAGGAGCACTCAGAGTGAAGTGGAGGCTAATGTTTTGTGCCTCTGCTGATAGTTTAGTCATTAAGATCCAGTTGTCTGGTCTAAAAGTGTGTAGGGGGAGGAGAAGAAGAAGACAAACTTGGTACATATTGTGCTATGTGTGTATGCATGTGTGCGTCAGTCTGCAGATATGGTATTACCTCAGGAAACCGCACAGGTATTAGAAAAAAAGGTGTGCCAGCTGCTACCTAAAAAAACACCACACTGGTGCCAGCTTTCCTTTGACTCATTTGTTGTCTTCATCACACATAAATAATGTTTGGCAGTTTCCTGATATAGCCCATAGATGGAATCAAGTCTGGAGTTTTTTTTTTATTTCTATTTCAAAGCCTTCATTTACATTCCATCCAATTTCATTAGCAGTCTTGGCTGCTTTGTTGTCCCCAGTCGTATATCACATAGGGAAAGACCATGAATAAGCATGTGACCATCAGAAAATGTAATTTTGCAGCCAAAGCTTTAGTGTCAATCTGAATTGCTGCAGTGCTTCAGTGAATTGCATAATTACCTCAGTCCTGATGAGAATTAATTTTGTAGATTGGAGAAGAGAAACTGAATGTTCAGTCAAATATCAGTGAAAGCTGATGTAATTGGAGGAGTTGGCTATTTAATTCTGCTGAGTAATGCTAAAACTAAATCTATTGAGATGATCTTTAGTCAGACACTGTGTTTAATTTGCCAAGTCAGTGGAAGATTCTGTCTAAATTGTCACACAGATTTGTCTTTATAGAATAGTTGGCCAAAGTTAAAAACAATCCAATGTCCTTGTTGCCGCATTTCTCACAAGTTTAAAAGGATCATCTGGTGTAATTTTGTTTCCAGACTGAGCAGACTCTTAGGTAGTCAGTGACTTCAAGCTGCTCTTATAAAGGCTGAGCTCTGCAAAGTCCTCAAATCATCAGCCAGGCCTACAATCAGTCTCTTAGAAAAATGCAGGTGATAAACGCATAAAACCATAAAGTGTGTACACATTAAAGCAGTAAATATGCTCTCTTCACACAAGGCATACATTTTTGCATGCTCTTGATTTGGGCTGCACCGTTACATGGTAAACTGGTATAAACCATTTTTTTGCAAAGACAGATTTTCAGAAAATTCTAAATAAGATGGAAGTCTGCTTATTTTTTACTTGCATACATACACTGATACTTTTAGTAGTTAATATTATCAAGTATTGTATGCCATTGTACAGAAATAGAGGGGTCAGTAACTTCAGCAAATATTAGAGATTTTATAATGGTAAATTGGAGAAATTCATGGATAGTTGTGAAGCTGTGGATTTTACCTAAATTTGAACAGATTTCTTGCCTGAATTTAATTGCATGAAGAACTGATTATTAATTGTATAAAACACTGGGCCTGGTATTGCCATATATATATATATATATATATATATATATATTCAGTTTTCTGAGTGCCATCTAGTTTTTAATGATGAAATACTAAAAAACATGTTTTAAGGTGTGCAAAGAGTTGCTATAATAGTATTTTAGTAATCAGTTTTAGTAACTAGTAATCTAAAAGCCTCTTGATGTCTTCATGTTCTTTATCTGACTCAATCAGCTCGGTACAAAACATGCCACTCACACTTACTGTACATTACTATTTATTCATCACTAAAATGTATTTTCTGGTCCGGTAACAAGTTGTCCTTTTTACCATCCGGTTCAGTCGGTGATGTTTAAAACATGTTAATCAACAATTTCTATTGACAAATCAGATAAAAAAAAAAAAAAAAAAAATCCTTCTCACTGTGTTGGGTGAATTGCTTCAGTTCAGAAGTCCAGATTTTTACATTCATTCATGCCAGTATATGTGTGGATTGAATATGGGATTCAGCTCTACCTGAACCTTGGGTCAGTTCCACTTTCAATTCTTTTTTGCTTGTGTTTTTCTTACTTTGTCACAATTGTCTTTCAGCTTTCATTAAAATAAGATGTATAGAAAATAATGTGGTCAAAAGACAACATAAGACTTAATGCAGCACACAAACAGTGGCTAAAACTAATGGAGGAAAGATGAAACCTAGCATATTCAGAATCAAGCCTTCTGTCTTCTTGTAACTCCACCAAATCTATTGTCAATTTTCTGTTTGTGTTTTTATGTTTTTACCTTCAGATTTGTTCTGTCCAAGTCTCAGGTTACTGGTGACTACCCAGGTTGTCATAAAACGTATTAAAACACAAACTCCACACTCTTAGTTTTCTATGTGAAAACCTAGTGCAGTATTTTCACATTTTCATTCCCCCTTCTCCACCCACACACAACACTCATACTCGGATGTCATGTTGTGGAGAGGTCTGGGTCAGCTTGACGTGGGAGTAACGACGAGATGGAGTTTGCTGTTGAAAACATACTTATGTTGTAAATGTTTAACTGAAAGGAACATTTTGTTTTGGAGACACCTGTAGTTCAGATTTTCCTTCTCAGTGAGTTTCATGCATGAACATTTATTTTCTTGGCCCTGTGCTCGATCAGATTTATATTCATATTTCATAGACTGAAGAGTCTGGCTTCTTCACTCTACTATCGACAATATTGCCAAAAGAAAATGTCCCACCACCATCTGTCCTACCACCTGTTTCTCCAGAAAAGTTCCATAAGGCAAAACTGATATGTTACATTTAGGAGTGTTGATTCATTTTCTATCCTCTCTGAAGAAGAAACAATTGATTTCCAGTTTTAGTTGAGGTGAGACTGATGTTCATTCATAATACGTCATCGTACATCAACATTTATGTTGTCTTCCTAAATCTTCTACATCAAGTTATGTAACTCACTAAGGCCGTGCACTATGAGTTCATTTCTCCTTCCTCCAAGCACCAAAAGACTTGCTATTTTCATAAATAGACATTTCAACCTCTTTGTTTTCAAAAATAACATTGTGCACAGCTGTCAGTTTTCAGAAAAGTGTTGGGTTGCACATTTTTTTTCAAAATAACCATATACATGTAAATAGGGCCTTTTGATATCATTTTACATCCTTGCCCATGGCGCACTCTATTTGACCACACCCATCTGTTTCATGCAAATTAAATATTTTCTTTTTACTCTCCAGTTTTTCCACTTCTCCTCACGGGCGTTCCCTCCACTTGATGGTCAGTTTACTGGTCGAATCCGGTGGCAGGGATCCCCGGCACGCGGGGTTGCCTCCATCTCTCTGGTCAACGCCACGCTGACAGATAATGGGACCTACTCGTGCTCTGTCAGAAACCCCCCTGATGTCCACGGGTCCCCGACTTCTCAAATTGTGCTTACTGTCACACCCAAAAGTAAGATGGTGCACAAACTTAGTGCAGTAGTAACCACCCCAGACCCATTTCCTCATGTCAAAATTCTTTTCCTGCATATTTAGCCTTGTGCATTTTTTTCCTAATTATGTGCACACTGAAACACGTTACTTAACGTTATTGAAATATGGACTTGTATGACCCTGTCTAGAGGCACTTGTTTGACGAATAATCATTATCTTAGAAACACATGATTTTAAATCATTATCATTGGATATGGCTTTTCTCACAATAACTTGAATACTGTACAGTATATGCAGACACAGGGCTGAGAAGAAGTAACTCATCAGATCTAAGTTTCTGAATTTGACCGACATCTAAATCTTTTTTACCAACATTTGTAGTTGTCATTATTTTTAAAGCAATAGTTTTTTTCACAGATTAACAAACAAGATAGTCTGTTAAATAATCAACGTTCGACAGAGCCAAGCTAGCTGTTTCCCTCTGGTTTCAGTCTTTATGCTAAGATAACTGGTTGCTGGCATATTTCCCAAAAATGTTGAACTATTAACTATTAGTTTTCTTCATTTAAGTGATTGTTTTATTTTCACTACTCAATTGGTAAGAAGTGATTATTTACTGATATTGAGGAGAGCTGTGTATATACTGTATGTGTTGTACGTAGTGTACATGTACGGTATTGCTCTGTGAAATGAATGCTTTTGTAAGTGAGAAGGGCCGACATGATGTCATGGGTCTTTGTGGTCATAAACAGCTTGTTAACGTGTTTCTTATTACCTCACCACCTCCACAGTGCCCAGCATTCGCTTCTCTGATGTTGCGGTCCTCCTCGCTTTTGTCCTACTCCCCTCTGCTATCATCACCCTCATTCTGATTGGACGGATGCTCTGTCCCATGAAACGGCGCCACCAATCAAAGGCCTACAGATCGCCCATAGAGGTCACAGAGGGGTGAGTAGATTTATTCAACCAATCACTGCTGTGGGTCTCCAGGGGGTAATGGTAGTCATTGCATTTGCTTTGATGGTTATAAATGGGCTTCTGGATTGCTAATTTAATGAAGGTTAAACAAGAATTTAAGCTGAAATTAAAGGTTTGATTTCAGTTGGTCTGCTTGTTGTCGAAAGGTGCTGTGCATCAGTGAGGTTGATCGATGTATTACAGGAATATAAATGGTTAACAAGCCAGTGCTAATTTGTAATACATGTTTAACAGATGGCATAAATCTTTAGAGCATACACTACATTGTCAAAATGTAACAGGAAGGCTTATCCATGGCAATTGTGATTATTGTCATTACTAACCGTCTTTGCTGTCCATTCTGCATTCATCAGAGAGGAGTATGGCATCCACCCACCAGAAGCCCAAAAAAAGAGGGCCTCGTGCTGTGGCCTATATCTGATGGTACTGTACAGAACGTTTCATTATACGACACTGCCTTCCAACCCATAAATAACTTAATGAGACATGTCTGGCAGATCCGTTTCATGTTTAATTTTACATGCCCTCTATGTCTGACAACAGGACTTGGGGTTTATGAAATATTGAATTTTCCAATGTGTGTGTGTGTGTGTGTGTGTGTGTGTGTGTGTGTGTGTGTGTACACATACATACAGTATCTGTCTGGTATTTTATCTGTTTTGTTTTCTGTCTGCCCAGGTCTTGGAGGATGAAGATGAGTATTACAACCTAAAAAAGAAGCCTCCTGTGGATGAAGACTATGCTGAGTCTCAGTGCTAGAGAACCCTGCTGGTATGGCGATATAACTGCAACTTCTAGATGTGCCTTACATGTGGGAGGTATTGAGTCACTTTGGTGATGTTTACTTTTGAGGTGACTCCTTTGGAATTATACTTTTATTTTTCTCTTGAGGAATCTGAATTATGCATCTCCAGCGTTATATGTACACAATAAATGATGTCAATAATTTCATTTACCTTCTAAATTTACAAAGCCAAGCAAGAGGTCTTATTTCCTAAATTTCAGAGCTTGCAGTCTTAATGAGATATTATGTTTATTCTATACTCTATGTACAAGTAAGCAGTTAGTGTCATTCTGCCAGTCAGGTACCAACTGACTATTTCATGCAAACAGAAAACACATAGACGAGCATTGCATCTATTTTTATATCTTAAGGATTTATATGTGTCTCTTTCTTAGTGTGAAGGAGACGGTCTAATGTCTAATTTATTGCCTGTGTCAGAGCGGCTGTATAAAATCTGTCAATGTCTTAGATGATTTGTAGTGGAACCTTTCTGTTATACCCTTTACTATTTAATATTTTGGACAGCAAATATATAGTTTAATTTTAATGTCAAATGTGACCACCTAGTACTAATTTATACAGTACATGTCCAATATTTTTGTGCGTGTGACTACTCAGTATATTTTGCGGACATCTGAATTTGGATGTGGTTATCTTATGTAACATACAGTGACAGGATAGAGTTTAAGATGCACAGTTTTGCTTTGTTATTTTTTTTCTAAATAAATAATTGTTTTTTCTTTGTGAGGGAGTGGACATGACATTTTTAAAAGGTGCTTCCAGCAAGTTAATATAAGTACTTTGTTCAATGTATTGATGCATCTCTGAACATAGACAATTTGTTGGTAAAGGTGATAGCATACAGCCACAGTTTTCGCATTTGCTCTCTTTGTTTGATCTTTTGCACTATTCATGAATGTTCTTCAACATTCCTTTAAAAACTCTAAGGACAGGCTGGAGACTCATATCTTCACTCACAAATTGCGGCAGCATCTGTTTCATCATGTCATAAAAAGACCTAATAAAAACCTGCCAATGAAACACACAGAAAACAATAAGTCCACATTCTGTTGCATTTATTTTCTTTATTTCTCACTTAGCTCATTTATGCCCCCTAGGTTTTAATAATTCACACACTGCTATGGTGAAACAATTATCATTCCTGCTTCATCTGAACTACCATGGCAACAGCTTATTCATGTTGGCTAGCAAAAAACAAAGATTTAAAACATTGATTGAATAAAAAAATAAAATGCAGCCAACTGCCTGGACTCAATTTTCTAGACAAATGTTGTTGGGGTCAGATTTTACCATTCCAATGTAGATCTACTCAACATTTCTTTTTCTAAACCTAAAGCCAGAATGTTTGTGAAACATTGGTTAGTCAACCTAAATTGTCTCTTTAGCAGAGAGGAGGATCCAATCCTCCCCAAGGTGAAGTACTGTAGATTGGCCTTATTTATCCAAATTTATTTCAGCTGTTGGGTTTTGTTAATTGGGAGGAAAGCTTGGCATACAATAAAGTCTAGCGGTGATGCAATACTGTCCTAAACAACAGCATCCAAAAGAAGTAAGACCCACCAACAATGACTAAAACTCAAACCACTGCTCCATCCCCGCCATAGGAACTGTACTGATTAGTCATGTCAACAGATGCATAATACCTAGGTACTAATTAGCATCATGTCACTTGTGAAAAGTGTGTTTCCTCAGGAAATTTGAGCAGAGTGGAGCTTTTTAAAACTCACATGCAGACTTTGTTTAATTTTAAGGGTGTCAAGCCATAAAGGTGAGGAGCCACTAGTGGGCCACTGCCCTAACCATACTAAGTTTGATGATGTACTGCAACACTACTGACTTGAGAACAAGGCAGTAGAAATCACCAGCTTGAACATTTAAATCCAAAAAAGCACATGTAAGCATCAAGTGACCTTGTGTTTATGGTTGTATCTCCTGCAAGTTGCCACCTTACAATTTTAGTGATTTAAATGTTCCCCCTTTATGCCATTATGTGCCACAGTACAAAGAAGAAAGTAAAAACTATTGAGAGAAGTTTGGTCTATAATTTCTCCTACAAATCGTTGCTGTGTCTTCATAGAAAAACACCTGTGTGACCTGTGAGTGTAGCTGTGTCAGATGAAGTCACGTCCCAGCTCAGAAGTGGACACCTGGCCAACTTTTTTTTACTTTACAGCTGGTTGGAAAACCTTTGATTTCCATCCTCTAGGTCATTGTCCTCTGCTGTCTTGGATCATACTGCGGGAAGAGGAACGAGAGCTAGAGAGCAACTAAAGTGATTTTATAAATAGTTTATTGCTAAACTAAATGCTCAACACTTCCAGAATGGATAGACAAACTTAACAATTTGAGTTGAAAGATTAATACTAAGGCAAAAATTAAATTTGTGCATCATTAAACATTGTGCAATATACTCAATCACTTGCACGCATGTGCAACAAGTGAACCCAAAAGAAACAAATAGTAATTCAAAATAAAATGCATTTATGTTTATAATGGTGTCTACAAGTAGATATTACTTCTGAAAGAATAACGTTGCGCTGACACAATGTGTCTGCTTCCTGATAACTACGTAACAAATTCAGGAGTTTTGAATGTTTGTTGAATAATCTAGCAATGGTCTTCAATATTTTTTAGGCCAAGACCCCTTAACTGAAAGAAAGATGGAGCAGGGACCCCACACAACATATTGTATAAAATTGAGTTGCATATTAAACTGGTCTTACAAAAACATGTAGGACGGCCTGAAGCCTTCCTACATTTTTATGGTGCACACAATACAAAGCTGTTAAAATTGACATTAATACATCATGTTTTAGGACCCTATCTTGCACCCTGTAAAATTAAAAACAAATCCTTATGTGACTCGTTTATGTATATTTTCATAAATATTAACTTAAAATTATCTTTTTTGAAAATTAAATAAAAAAATTATTAACTTGGGGCCCCCCTGCAGTAACTCTGAGGTATACACTTCACTTCAACGTCAGTAAGTAAACATGTATTTAAAAAGAATAAATGTGAAAAAAAGATATATGGGTGGAATGAATCCAAAATGGAATGAATATTTCACTAAAAACTAGTCATTTTATTGTGTTCCTGGTTAAATGGCCAGTTGAGTATTTAAAGCTGTGGCTCCTGGCTTAGGATAGAGTCACGTAGGAATTTGTACGCTACAAAAATCCTGATTGGTTTGAAAATAAGAATACGTAGTAGAGCCAGTGAGCATTAGTTAAGTGCACAAATACCTTCATGTATATTTTATATAATTGTATAGTAGAGAGACATTTTCAAGGTATTATATGAAAAACCACTGTGTACGTATGTGTGTCGGTATGTAGATTTATACTATAAAATTGATTCCGTGTATCTGTTCTTATATACTCAAGTGGCAAATGTTTAATTGTCATATTATACCAGCCAGGCATTCACATCTTAGAAATAGTTTCATTGTGAGGCTTCCTTTTTGACATTTAGTGTAATCAAACTCCTGCTCATTGATTGTAGCTTGTTATTCCTCTCCAATGATCAACATTTTCTTCTTGCATCTTCTTATGTGACATTTTGGCAGCTCCACTAAATCCCTTATTATTATCTATGTTGAGCCATAATAACAGTATGTATCACCACCTAGCATGACTTTGCAGCTAATGTGTGCAATAAGGTCACTTGTGGTAACAAGTGTCATTAGACACCAGACAAAGCTGCAACTTCTGAGCTTTAGACTTTTAAATATAACAGGTATTTACAGCTGCAATACTATCTTAGTATTTTGTGTTACATTGTCAAACCTCTTCTACAGATGTTTCAGTTTGCAATAATGCAATAATGAGCTGGTTTGCTAACTTCTCTTGGAATATTAGATGTCAAATACAGGGCAGAGTGATCTGTGTTGTAAATCTTTGATGATGAAAAGATTACTAATTGACCCTTGAAGATCACCCATCATTTAAAACATATCAAGGTCTCATTACATCTTTGAAGGAATAAATTTCCTTTTGAATCAAAATTTTAAAAAGCTTTCTGTATATCTTAAGCTTAATGTTGTAGTAGCGTGATTGGCTCCACAGCAAGTGTAAGATGAGTCATTTGAGTTTTGGCATTTGTGGTAGGAAATATTTGTAAAAATCCAAAAAGATCCTAGGAAACAGTTTTCTACATTTATATAACAGCTAATTGATTGTAACGGTTATGGTAAATTTGTATTTGTCTTTTATCTTAATATTTCAAGATATTTTTCATATAGTAAATTTTATGCAAATCTCATTGTCTTTCACAGATACAGTGACCTTTCATTGTGCAAATGAGGGGCTTCATCTTTGTCAGTCTGAAAGGACAGATTGCGTTGTTGGTGTATAATGCAACAAACTTATACAAATGTATTCAAACTTGGACTATATTTATATGCAGAAATAGTGTTGTCTCATATATGTATAAGCACCTAGTTTAGTTTTAAACAAATGAAGAACAATATGATTAATGTGAACTTCAGTGTGTTAATGGCATTGTAAAATGATTAAGGTCTGCACCATACCTCCATTCTAGGGTGTTTGTTTGCCACCTGTAAGGATGCAGTGGTGCAATACTTGATAAACAACACTTACAGTATGCTTTATTTAAATATAATATACAATAAAGACAACTAACTATGCTCCAAAGGGAAGCATACACAAATAAACTGGGTTTAGCTGATGACAGGTCAAAATTTTAAAATGATAACACATGGGTGTCCAAGTTTGAAACTACATTGTAATCATGAAAAAGGACTGCTTCTCGATACTGACAAGACAGTGTGAAATTATTGATCTCTGTGGTCAGTACAGCAGCTGATTCAGCTGATTAACATAATCAAATAACTGTACATAGATTAGCATACTAAGAAGGTAAGAATGCAAAATGAGGAGCAACTACTTTAGGCGTGGCCAGCCAACCTGATGCAATTGCAGATGGATTGTTTTGAAAGACCATCCCACGCACTCTTGCTCTGTTTCTTTAGCTACCAGCGCCCCGGCATCAGCTCATGGCTCTTGGGAATTTGAGTGTTAAGACGTTTTTATTTTTCATTTCGACAACCCCAATCATTTGTTATAGGATTGTGTTGCTGTATTCTGCTCTTAAAGGACTTCTTCTTTTTAGTGTGGGGATTTGATTTGAAGTGATTTGCCACTTGATGTTTAAATGTTAATGATGTAAACCTTTTCAACAATGTGCAGCAAATATATAGAATAAAATTTGTTGAATTTTAGCAAATGTCTTTGGACCAAAATCTCTAAGTTAATAGGATGGAACAGCACAATAAAGTTAAATGGAGATTGGTGATAAGCGTTAAGTGTCTTGGTAAAGTGTTGGGCCGCCATGAGTCACCAGAACAGCCCTAATGCTCCTTGGTAAATATTCTTCAAGTCTCTTAAACTCCTATCAGCAAATAGTGAAAAATGCCCTTGTTCAAATAGTTGGTTATGTCTGATATGCAGGTAAGAAATTCAACTTAATATAATAAGCAAATATTCACATTTAATAAGCAGGAACTAGACAATTTTTGGCTTTTGTTGCTAAAGTATAAGACTTAAACAAGCTTAATTGCATCATCAAAATTGTTGCCATTTTCTTCAACTAATCTATTAATTGACTAAAAGTTTCCCCTTTAATCTGGTGACTAAGGCCATAGCAGATGATTCACAACATGTTCACACTCATTTCCACTCATTTATTCAGGATGTTCCTTCAATCACCTGTTTGTAAATTTAAAGCTGAGAAGTGGGATCTCAGACAACTTTGTAGAAAGTCAGTCTGTTCCATTATGACACTTATCTCCTAGTTATTTAGTAGCGTGACCCAGTAGGAGACTATGAACTGGCAGCTGTATGAATGTGCATAGCTGTATAAAAGTAAAGCTGGGCAGTCCCGAGAAATACTATGCATACTCAGCAGAACTCTACATTATTACAGCGTCTGTGTCATCCGGACTGCTACGGAACATGATGACACATAGTGATGATGTAGTGCAGCCAAGTAATGGTGCTAGATTTCCCTATGTGGCAGCAGCGACCACCGGGAAGGCTGTGGCTCAGCAGTGCAGGTTAATGAATTCCCCCTCAGTGAACTGGATGTGGAATAATCCTGTAAAAGAGAAGAATAGCAGAGCACAACCTCTCAGGACTCTTCTCCTCCTCTCATCTCTGTTCCATCCATCCCTCTCTCTGTCTATCCTGTTCTCCATCCCTACCTCCCTCCATCGTCATTGTGTCTGTATCATCTGCTGGTGCTCACCGGTGTCCGAGCGGGGGTGGGGACTTTTCTGACACCATAGTGTGTGTGTGTGTGTGTGTGTGTGTTTGTGCACACGCACACGTTTGTGTGTGTGTGTAATATGAAAGACAAATACAGAGTGTGGGTGTTTGCATGAGCATGAGCATGCGCGCCTCACTGTACGGTAATGGTTATAATTGGAGTTGTGGGGATAATGCATGCGTTGTGCCCTCTCATTAAACCACACTGTGCAAATGTGGGCACAGAGGGAGAAAAAAGGGGGAGGGAGAGGGAATGAGAGAGAGTTTGCATTGCTTGCCTTGTCTGCCACACCCGGCCCACTTGCTTTTCTCTCCCTTCATCTCTCTCTCACACACTCCTCCTCCTCTGCTCTTCTAGTCTATCTGCTGGTGTTTCCATGAGAACAGAGTGTGCTGGGTATGGGGGGTGGGTGGGTTGGTGGTATGGGTGACGTGTCCTAAGAGCATAGTGTGTATGTGTGTGCATGTGTGTGTGCATGCATGTGCCTTCACTGCTCATCACTGCTATGTTTCACACGTCTCTCCTGGCAAGAGATGGTTCTGGCTGTGCCAGAAAACATGCTTTTGGCATCGCCGTGGCAATTTGGACGCAGAGCTCACAGGCTCATCGCTGATCAGAGATCCAGAGAATGTATAACACACAGTCTGAGAGAGAGCCTGAGCAATCAGACGAGGCGACTTCCATTTGGGAGCTTTTTTTTTTTTTTTTTTAAAGAAAAAGACACCTCCTTATGAGTGTGGTTGATAAAACAAAAGGGTATAGGGAGAACCAAAAATACAGCACAATAAAAAAAAATCTATCAGAGCAAAAATTGGAGGTCTCCAGTCAGTCATTAAGCAAGTCTTTTAAGGGTGGGGCCGCAGCTTTTGCTGTAGCCAGGCTAAAAGGGAGGAGGAGGAGGGTGAGAAGATGTAGAAGAGAGGAGTGCTGATCTAGAAGAGGTGGGGGGGATTCATCACTATGAGCAAAAAGAGGAGGAGAAGGAGAAAGAGAAGGAGGAGGGGGATAGAGTGAAGGTAAGAGGGGAGGAGAGAAGGATGAGGGAGAGAGGGGAAGGGAGGGGTTTAAAGGGTGGGCTTGTAGTTATTGTCAGGCAGCGAGTAAGAGAGAGAGAGAGAGAGGTGCGCCCAGGCAGACTGACTGAAGAGCGTGTGTGCAAACTAGGATGAGTAAATGCACTGGGCGGCTTAGCTGTTGATACAGCCAGAGAGAGAGAGAGAGAGAGAGAGAGAGAGAGAGTGTGTGTGTGCGAAAGCGAGCGAGAGAGCACACGAGAGAGAGAGAGAGAGAGATAGAGGGTGAGAGAGAAGTGAAAGGAGAAAAAAGGGAAGAAAGAAGCAGAGAACAAAAAAGGGAGGATACAACTACAACTATGCTGTGCTGCATAAGAAGAACCAAACCGGTAAACTACTCTGATTTGCCTTATCAATATTTTCAGCTTTCATAATGACATAATGATGTATCTCAACTCTGAACTTTGTGACTGTTGTTTGTAGTCAGATCAGGGTGCTTGAGGAGAGATTAGAGAAAATTGATGGTGTAATTTGCTTTGACTCCGGGCCTAGCTTGTCTTCGTAGAAGTCTATCCACAGAGCCCAGACACGCCTAGTTAATGTGATTATCCTGCATGAATGGATGTCACCACAATGCCTCTTAGACCTCACACTGTACTTGCAGAGAGAGTCATGCAACTGTAACTTGATCTTGGGCAGCCTGGCATTCCCTCTTATTGATCAAGCGCTTGAAAAAAGTAAAAGATTATTGAAAGGCACTTGAAAGATTCTGTATTGTCTCTGAAAGTCTCCCTCATTTGTTTAGGGGCTCTACTGAACTGCTCTCATTCACCATTGTTAATCATGATTCATTAATTAGACCAACCTATGTGCTTTTAATTGATGTCTTAAACATGGGGTTTAGTGTCTTTTGTATGTCTGTTATCTTCAGCAGAAATGGGTGACACAGGAAAGTAGATTTCTACAGAGAAGAAAAAAAGGGTGGGGTACAGACTGAGTGAGCAGCACCATCATGTCAGTGGCCTCAGGGGAATACAATGGGAATAAATGAGTCTAAATGGATTATCAAAGCCCTCCAGCTTTATAAGTGGATGCTGTCAATTGAGGGTTGTATGAAGTGTGCACTTATTTAAAGGGTTTAAAAGGCTGGTGTTGGGTAGTTTATAATATCCCATGGCTATTCTCAGTGGCAGAGAATAATAAAAGAAAAAAGGTGTTGCATGGAAGCGGGTGGGTCTTGACAGAGGAGAAAAAGGTGGCACTCTCTGGTGCTTAATTTCAGCAGCTATCAGGGTGGCTTTGTGCCTGATCAGGGCCGGTTTTCTGCTACTATCTCAAACTGATTGTGATTTTATCGGACTCATAAGGCACTGGATTCCTATGCCACTTGATTGCTTCTTAAATGTTACCCGGTATGAGTCATATTAGCTCTGGCAGGGAAAAGAGAGAGAAAGAGAGAGAAAGGAAGCGAGGCTTGCCATTTGAAAGACATGCAGGAAGAGCAGGATGCAGAGCGACATGCAGGCAGGGAGAGAATGAGCGGTTGGGTAGAGTGTAGCTGGTGCACATGGAGGTAGAGGGTGGGAAAAGATGCAAGATGTGGTATAAAGCGAAGGGAACTTGGTTGGCAGAGGAATGGAGGTGGGGAAAAAAAGGATTGAGACAGGGAGGGAGGTTGCAAGGTATAGGGGAAGGTAGGGAGAGGCAGGCATGCAGCAAATAGGGAACGAAACTGGATGGTGGCTACAACCGGCGGGACATGTGGTAGCGACAGAGTGAGGGGTGATGGTTGGAGGAGGTGATCAGGTGCAAAGGTGAGAAAGATCAAAAGAAAGGAACCTGGCGTGCTGCACACTGCAGCCATGTGGGTGAGGCACCGGCTTATCCCAGTGTCACTGCCTCGAGCGTTGGTGTCTTAGCGCATGCGAAAGCAATCCACCCGGCCTACAAGCGCTTATACTTATGCCTCCTGTTTTTGAGGAGCAGAGACATAAATTAATCCAGACATACTCTGTGGTCTTCATGGATGGATGAGCAAAGAGCATGGTTTGCTGCTTTAAACATGGCAGTATTGCTGTGGATCCTGCCACTGTGGAGTGTTAAGTGCTGTTGCAACATCTTCACCATGGGAGTGGCTACTAGCACTTCATTTAAGTCTCCTCAGTAGCCACAGCCCCTAGTTTTAAATTTAGTTTCATGCAGTTTGGAAGCAAAATTCTCCACTCTCGAAGTTGCTCTAGCCTTAGTATCAAGGTTCTTCCAGGTCCATCTTTAACTCAGGTCTTCCTCCATCACCAGGCCTACTCAATGCTGCCATTTCCCCCCATAAATCTGTACTTAAAATCTCACCCATATGTGCTATTCTACGTCCAAACTCCTTCCCTAGTTATCCTCCTAGCACCAGGACCATACCTGTCCTGCCCTCACTTGAGGGTTTGAGCCTAAATCAATCTAGACCAAAATCAAGACCCAGTCACCTTAAAGATGATCATCTCCTCTCATACAGTCACTCTGCCATGCAGTCAAAGCCCCTTTCCCCTGAGCCTGACTTTAGCCAAAGCACCAGTCACAGCCCATATTTCCATATTCCTCCACTCCACCCCAAGCCCCTTTCCTTCAGCTCCTCTCCACTTCCACTTGCCCCTCTCCTCAGCCCCACTGCCCCTCTCCCCATCCTCACCCCCCTATGAGATCAGTGGCAATTGCCAAGCCTTTGTTCAGGCAGAGTCGGTGTAATTGAATTAAAGGCTGCTCCAGGATGTAATGACGCTGGTATAGTGCTGCTTATTAGTTGATGCGGAGCCTCTTTTTCCGGGCCGTTGTAAAAGAAACAGTGCATCCTTTAACATCGCTCATCAATTCATCGTCAAAGGATGAGAGAGGGAGAGAGAGAGAGAGAAAGAGGGAGAGAGAGATGGCGAGCGGCGGTTGTGGCAGTCACCACCTGAGCCCCCCTCTCCTCATCTGCAGGAGATAGCTGGCTAAAAGGGTGTGGTGCTCCGCTGTGTCTGTATGTGTGTGTGTGTGTGTGAGCGTTTGTGTGTGTGTGCGTCTGTGAGAGCGAGAATGAGTGGGTAGCACTTTGCTTAGTGAGAAAGAGAGTGAAAGGCGACAGAAAGAGAAAGGAGCGGAAGATATCCAGCAGTTGTAGACAGCAGCTATGTATTGGCTCTTTGGCGTCTGGATAGTAGTCTGCAGGAAAGCAGACAGACATTGAAATAATCCTGGAATTTTCAGGAGAGAGGTGTCATTGCAGGAAGTATGTGTGCCACCAGCAGGGTGGCTAATGTCTCACTTCTTGCTTGGGAACTGTGGTAATATGACAAAGGATTAGGGAGTTTTTAATTTTATTTAAATTAGCTAAATTACCATATAATATATTACTTACAATATCTGGTTTAATACACACACATCTTTAATTGTTGCGCAATAAAGTGATTTGGATCAAATAAATTCAGCAGCTGCACCTGTTGGGTTTGTGATAAAAAAAGGCATCAGCAAAGCTCCAGATTTACAAATTCAAATATTACTTTTAATATTTCTCTCCCCTCTTGCTAGCAGCATTTGATCCAAGGCTGGGCAAAGCAGCAAGGTGAAAAGGAAGTCTCCTGCTTAAATGGATCAGAATAAAAAAACAAAACTTGATAATATATACGCACCTAGTGTGTGCATTAGTGAGAGCTGTGGTTCTGTGGTAATCAACTATCACAACCCCCCCATCGTGAATCAAGTCCCTAATGGCACTGGCAATGAGGCAGTGGGAAAGTGGTGGATTGTTACTGTGTTTCACCATTGGGGGATGATGTGTATGTGTGTCCATTGGGGGATGGTGTGTGTGTGTGTGTGTGTGTGTGTGTGTGTGTGTGTGTGTGTGTGTGTGTGTGTGGGGTTATGGTCCTGTCGGTAAAGCCATTGACTCTCGGGTGTGGTTCTCACGACAGCGGGTGCCCACTCAAGGACAGAGACAGACAGGGATAGAGCATAGACTGCAGCTGATGGGCAAAGCTATAATTGACACATCCAGCTGTCGGCTAGTATACTGAACACATTTTAGCATGGCCAATTATTACTTTACAGACAGAAAAGACAGAGGCATTGTACATTTAAATTCTGAACATGAAGATGCACTTATTATTTGTCACCTACACATGGTAAAGTGTCCTCCAGCAAGCTTTTAATGTTGCTAGATTATCCTTAAACTGTTATAAATTAAAGGATTGCATAATATGTTTCATAACCATGCAAGAAAGCATCATTTTTTTGCTGGATGATTATATCAATTTAAAGTGGTTAATGTAGAGTATCTATGGCAAATATGTTGCCTCACTGCAAATTAATCAAGGAAGAGTTTAAACGATCGTGGAGTCTCGGAGTGAATATTTAAAGGGAGTGTACCTTGTGGTGTGCTTTACCTTTGGGAGGTGCTGCTGTATTTATGAATGAAAATGTGTGCTGCACAGACACTGAGTGGAATAGCGCCTGCAGGAGGGTATGCAACCAGGGTTCAGTTAGCAGTGAAGATGCAATTCTTAAAGGATTTTAAATAATATTACCATTGACATAATTCAAGATTTTAATGTAGCCACTATCTCAGTGATTAATCACTGGTATATGGCAGTATAATACGTTTAATATGACAGGTCAAAGTAGCTCAGTACTGAATCTTATGGTCCATGAAAACAGACAACAGTAGTCAGAAAATCACAGCGCAGCACTTTTGATGGTGATGCACGGACAAATTTCAATAATTCAAATGATGATGCTATAATATTTGTGGTCAAACCATGATGGTGATCTTTCTTCCTCATCTTCACACACTGATATGAGATCACCTGGCACTCTGATGGTATTTTATTACATTTGCACTTAAACACACCCAGATCTCTAAATTGAATGACATACCCTCCGTTCCAACAATGATGTCATACCCCCATATTCCCTCACACCCTCATCCATCGCTTTCTCTCTCTGTCTGACTCACTGTATGCAGCCAGTAAATAATTCTATTTAGAGTTAAGTGCTTAGGTCAAATTTTTGGAAACTGTAGGCACCCATGAGATCAGACATAGTAAAAGCCCAATTATTCACCAGAGATCTGCGTATTATTAAGAGAATAGGGTGTGCCAGTGGTACTTTGTCTGTCTCCACGTTGGCAATCTTTTCTAATAGCAGGACACTAAAGTTAATTTCCACATTTCCACAAAAATCACTATATTTGAGAAGCAGTGTAAAACCACAGCAATTCTTCTATCCCTGTCACAGCCAGCAGTATCAGGCTGCTTCAGGAAGATGGTGTATATTAAGAATTGCAGGAATGGCCTGAGGCAGGATTTACACCCTGAACCCTGGGGATGGCATGTGAATAAAGGTGGAGGAGGAGGTGAATATACCAACACAGCTGCACCTTGGCCTCTCTGCTCCAATATTGGACTGACACACTGACCCTGAATAAGACATGTTGGTTTAGGGCCTCTGCCTCTTAAATCATGTCACGCAGATGTGATTTCACACACAGGCAGCTGTCCAAGTCAAACCTTGTATCCAATATAATGACATTATTAGAGACAGAAGGTATCAGGAAATAGGCTCATGGATGTAGCTACTGAGTCGCATTTTGAAAACCATTTCCACTCCAATTCACTGACCTTAAAGATGATGCTACTGCTCAGTGACATAGACCGCCAGCATTGATACATATAACCTTTTCAGCCCCCCAACCGGCCGCACCCTCCGGCATCACACACAACCCCTCCTTAGCCATGCTGATTGCTCTGCCTGATTTACAAGTTCCCATTGGCTCGTTCCCCTGAGGGGTCAGGAGCACTGTCAATCAGGGTGACATATAGTCTTTCATAGCACCAACCAGCAGATAGAGCTGTGATGAGTTAGCACTCTGGTTGTCAAGGTAACCTTTGATGGTTAGGAGGGGTATGGCAGTGAATGCTGAGGAGATTCTAGCAGGCAGCTGGTTCCCTAGCAGCCAGAAACAGAGCTGCAGAAAGCTACTGTACCTAGAGAACAGCAGATTGGCTCATTATTTAGGAGAAAAAGCCTCAATTGTGCATGCTTGAATTTTTCTGGTTACAATTTTAAAGACATCATTAGCAGTGAATCCAGGGGAAATTAATGAATGCCATGTAGAGGTTCTATATTTAAGGGTAATTATTCACTAAATCCATTTCAGCACCATTATCAAGAGGACAATATCAACCCCATGCCTGAATTGAATAACCACAATAAATGCCTTGAGTAATTTGTTATGCCCCAAATCCCCGTTTATGCTGATGTATTATGTGGTGACAATCGACCCACACACACTTTTGGTATTCTCATGAGTCACAATGCCATTAAATCTCATCTTTCCTGCACATTAAATGATAAAATTTGGTAGATCAAATGAATCACTGGATCCTGACAGACTGGATACCTGGAAGGACAAAAACACAAATTGTGCAGTTTTAAACATCTTTATCATTTGGCTAACTGATGCTGCACTGCCTGCATGCTCTTTGACAGTTTGTGTTGCTTCATGTTGCTTATTCACATTCATTTAAGATGCACATTTAAAGCTTTTGATTGGTTAAACTTTGGCTACAGAGAATATTTTACCTTAATTTGTTTGCCTATTCATTTTGAATGTACTGATTCATTTTGTTTGCCACTTTCAGTGCTCATCATTCATTCCTTTATTTGATTTGATTTCTTTTCATTAGATTTATATGACTCATAGCACAACGCTCTATTTGATGGACAGCTATGGATCCAGTTTCAGAAGGTAATATCATGGAATCCCTTTCAATATTACATTGTGTACTGTCCTATTCCTAACCCTGTTCCTCATCCAGTCCTACAGTTGTACTCCATTTTAAACCAGTCCTGAAACCTTAACTCAACTTTTCCCAGTCTAAAATTCTCCAGCAATGGCTATAAATACCTCAATTCATAAATTACCTAATAAATAATATCTCATAGCATATATCTTTGTCTTTTTCTGACTTCTGTCCTTCCAACTCATGCCATATTGTGCCTTTCTTTGCCAGCATGATATTTTGGGATCAGCATCCTCAAGCTAAATACCATCACAGTTGAGGGATTCTTTGCAAGTGTGTAGCATTGCAAAAAGTAAATTCCCTTGCTGGATTCCAGTGGACCTACTTAATGGCTTACAGTAGAGTTTAACTTGCTATATTTTCTCTTGGCTACCAGGTGGAGAAGAATGAGGAGGCGGACCAGAAGATTGAACAGGATGGCACCACCAACAAACCCGAGGACAAGGCCCACAAGGCTGCCACCAAAATACAGGCCAGCTTCCGTGGACACATAACTCGGAAAAAGATGAAAGACGGAGAGGAAGAGAAGGAAGGAGACAGTCCTGCTGCTGCAGACGAGGCAACAGAGGGAGGAGAGGAGGCAAAGAAAGCAGAGGGAGAGGAGGCACCTGCAAAGGAGGAAGAAGCTACAGGAGAAGAGGCCAAGAAGGAGGAGGAGACGAGCCAAGCCAAAAGCCCAGTGGCAGACAAGCCAGCTAACTCTCCGGCAGCTGCAGCTGCATCTCCAGTAGGCGCAGCAACATCTCCTGTAGCTGCGGCACCGGCAGATGTTGCCTCTCCGACAGCCACCACAGCACCCTCTGAGCCCCAGAAAGAAGAGCCAAAGGTGGAGGAGAAAGCAGAGGAGAAGCCCAAAGAGGTGGAAGCCCCAGCGGCAGCAGCCATGAGTCCTATCACAGCCACAGCTGAGGCGAAGGAGGAGGAGAGCGAGGAGAAAAAGGAGGAGCCCAGACAAGCCGATGTGCCTGCTGCTGTCAGCCCTGCAGCTGAAGCTGAGAAGGAGGAGCCTAACCAAACAAAAGAAAAACAAGGTAATTACACAAAAGCTTTTAACTTCAATTCATTACAGTATGATTAATTAAAAAACCTATTACATGCACACAAGCACATGCCAAACAAAGCAAATTCCACTTGGATAGAACCAACAAGAAGGTTTCCTTAGGTTTGCAAGGGCATTGAGTTTAAAGACAAAAATAATTCCAGACACACTCACCAATCAAAAAGCAATTACTTAAAAAACTAATAACGGGGAATGGGTAGGCTCCACCTTCCCGTCATCTTCTTGGCAGCCACCGCAGTTATTAACTGCTTGTTGAGTCTTTGGGATTTAAAGATCTTTGGCAGTGCTCCACCTTTCACTGGTTAACACAGAAACACAGCTCAATATTAGATTAGACAGTCTTGTATCTCAGCCTCTGCAAGATGGAAACTCCATACTGATGAGGCGGAGATTGAGGATGGAAATGCAGGGTTGGAAATGATTAAGTGCTGGTCAGGAAAAATGTTGTTGTAAAATGGGCTTGTGTTATGTGTTATGCTAGTTTATTGTTAAGAAGCAGGTTGTATTATTTGCCTAATTAATACGCATCATGTTTTTTTGAGTCATAAAGGTTAATCAACAATCAACCAAGACTAACATATTGAAGTGGCTGTTACAGTCATTTTTTTTATTAAAACACAAATAAACTTTACACATTGCATCAGGTCAAATATATCTGATAATATCTAGCTCCAGCTAATAGATTTGAAAACAAACCACCATTTGACGTCTATTTATGGTGGAAATGTACTGTTTACTGGAGAAAAGCTTGGAAGGCCATGAAATTACATTGTAATGATTTAACAAAATCTTGATATGAACTCATATTTCTGGTCCAAGGACTCTCAGACTGGGTCAGACAGGTAGTTAATGGAGCATGCTCACTCTGGAGTAGGTGGGGGTGTGATGTAGGGAACTCACACACACACCCACTGGAGAACTACATGGAAACTAGGTCACCTAGGCCACACTGTCTCTCTGTTGTCATAGTTACCACCTCAATGGGATGGCTGCCCTGCATGGAGCAGAGCAGGGATAACAGGTGCTCTGATTTCAATGAATGATTAATGATCCCTACTGGTCACAATCCGCACCACGGAAGCCTGTCACAAACAAACACAACTTGACAAAGAACTGCTAATTAAGAATCCACTGCTGACCACAATCTGCTTCACCAACTGCAAATTATTATTTCTAACAAAGTCACTTGGCTAAGGTTTGTCAGCGCACAGACCAGAGTCACATGCACAAGGATGCCAGGTACTCTAATCAGACTAAATAATTTATGAAGGTATGATCCAGATTCTTTACATTTCACATTTTCACAGTTCAGTGTCTTTCGAGAGAAAGGCACTCTCATGTCTGTCATACTGCCTAACAATCTAATTATTTCTTACCTGGAAGATCATGCTGTCTTGAGTGACACACTCACACATTAGTGCAAGTACTAACACAGACATGATTGCCCCACTCCCCTGTCTTTCTCTCTGCCTTACCCTCACACACACACACACACACACACACACACACACACACACACACACACACCATCACCCCTATCTCAAAGTCAAAGTATTAGTCTCACTTAGTACCCCTACTTGCCTTACAACCACTCAATCCCACTTCCATATGCATCCATGCATTCAGTCTTAGTGAAAAATAAAAAAGTGCATTTATTTCTCCATTCATATCCATACATACGTCATTCTTTGATGTCTCCTCTTTCTATTAAAGGAGTATGAGATCATCATGGTATGAGATCACCCCTCTCAGGGCACTTGAATAATAGGCTTAGTCAGAAACAATAAAATGTTCCAAAATCATTGCAGCCCCTGTACTGTACGACAAGGTATTATCAGGAAATGTTTTTACTTTTTCTTTGTTTTCTTTTTATTTTATAGACATAGACATGTACAATCATAATAATTTATTAGCACCAAAATATCCTTCAGCACAGGAATAATATGAAGAAAAATATGAAGCGTCAGGGAAATATTATTCAAAAACTTGATTAGTAATGGCTCAGTGATGTATCATGGATCGTTATTCAGCAGTATTCGCCTCTTAGTAAGCCACCATTGGATGTTGTTACAGAGCAGTACACTGTGGGCATCACACAGTATTCAATGTGACAGGCCGAGATGCTGCTGTGAGTGTTATAATGTCAGTTGAAATACTTCATGGGACCATTAGGCGCACTCTCTTCCTTCATTATTTACAGCACCAATGTGGGATTTCAGACATTAGGTTGTATCTTCTGACAGACATGCTCTCAGTTTTAGTAGAGTTGGCATGTTGTGAACAACATGAATTAAAGGTTCTTCTGTGTATTTTTTAATCTACATTTTCATAGATTCTGAATGTTGCCATATGCTTTTTTATACTGAGAACCTTCTGAGCTGAAATATTTAAAACATCAAAGTAGCAGCTCATACTGTATGTGATATATTTGATACTCAGTAGCTCAGAAGAGCCAGATAGATCTTTATTATTCGAACCTCACAATGTAAGTTTCTCTCTTACTTTCTTCTCTCCTCTCTCCGGCTAACCTGTAATCTATCATGTCCCCCTTTCTCCACCCTGTCATCTAATTTTCCTCCTCTCATTTTGCCTTTTTCTCTCTTTACCCTTCACCCTCCCTCCACCCAGATGCTGCAGAGGAGTCTAAAGCAGGGGAGACCACCCCGGCAGATGCAGCGGCGGAGGGCACCGAGTCCAAGGATGACTAAGGCAAAGTCTAACCTAAAGAAAGCAGAATTAAGAGTATGAAGAATAACACAAAAACAAAAATCTAAAAAGGTTGCTCTTTGCCTTTCCAATGTGAAGGCAGTCCGTTTCTATTTGTTTGTCATTTTTTGTGTGGCAATGATTTTCTCATGTTGGGGGAGTTTCCAGCGTTACGTTTTTTGGCTCAAGCTAATACTATAGTGTTGATGATAATGATAAGATGGTTATTACAAAAAATGATTGTTACCTTGATGATAATGATGAAGAGGAGGAGGATTTAAACTTTACTATCTAGTATAAGTGAATCGATGGTGAAATGAATGCTCCCAACTGGGTATTTCCACATGTAAAATGCATTGTGAATGCACGATACTTTATTTGCATTACAATGCACTTTCTTTAAACACATTTTGCAAATAAAATCTGTAGTTCTGCAAATGCACGCACAAAAACAAGCTGGTTTACAATGCAACTCTAGTTTTCAATACAGTACAAGTGTATTGAGAACACAGCAAATAGGTAACATACTGACACATCGGATGAAGAATAGAATGTATAATTAAATGTGTGACATGTCCAGTTGGGCAGCTTTATCCTGAATCCAAAAAAACAAATATAGGACGATTACTCTCTCTTTATTCAGCTTGAGTCATTCAAGCTTGGTTTACACCCCTTTTACAAACTCCCTGTTTACTCACATTTACAGTTAAGGACCTGTTGTCATTTAAATGACATACGCATATAATAAACTACAGATGTCAGCTATATTATTGGTGTAACTGGCTCTTACATAACGATTTGTGTTCTGCCAACCAAACCTGACAACAGTAGCATGAACCATCCAACCAGATGCATGATGGGAACTCTCCCTCTGAGAGGAACTTTTTCGCAGTCACAAAAACTTAAGAGGTGTGGCGGCTTCTTTTTGATGTCTTTGGTGTTGTTATGACAGTTTATATGAATTGGAAAAAAATACTCTTGCACTGATGTTACTCAAAAAAAGAAAAATCAAACAAATGAGCAAAGAAAAAATACTTTCCCCATGTTTCAGTGAGTGCAATGTCCAGTTTCAACCTTATCAAGGAGTTCAAACTTGTGAGAAAAAATAAAAATGGTTTCAATGTCTGTTTTCAAAATAAAGCAAATGTGCCAATTACCATCATAAACTGTGGAGTCTTATTTAAAACCATTGTAAAATTTGATGTTAATTTAGAGGGTAAAATATATCTGGGGTCAGATTGATCGTCTGGCAATAGGCTTTTGCTTTCTTGCCGAGAGTTAAATTAGAAGACCACTCTCATCTACCGCTCTCTTGTTTGTCTGTTCAATATGAAACTACTGCTAGCAGTTGCTTACCACTGAAACGATTTTGAAAACATTATTTTAAGGTACAAAAGAATCTTTGGTGTTGCTTTAATTTGTGGCTTTGCAATGGTTTATTGGTTGAACTATTTCTTGGCCGCATGTAGTGACTTCTTTGAGACTCTGCTGGTTACCTTTTAACCTCAAGGTGTCACAGTTGTGTAAACTATTTATTTTTAGAGGTGAAATATGTGGAGCGAGCCAGGCTAGCTATTTTCCCTTTTTTTTTTTGTACTATGCTTAGCTAACCAGCATAGCTAGCTGTAGCTACATATTTACCATTCATATGAGAGTGGTAATTATCTTCATATCTAACGCTTGGCAAGAAAGGTAATTTCTGTATTTTATAAAGTTTTTGTTTCATATATAACGTTTATGTCAGGCACCAAACTTTCAAGTTTAATACTCTAGTTACTCAGGACATAGCCTGTTCGGGGATACCAGCAAATAATTTGCAAAACCTTAATAACTACTATATCTAAATAGATATATTTCATTAGCAAAGGCAACACCATAATGCACATAATTAATATCCTGGTTTTAATCTCATTGGAGAAAAAGATGTTTCACATCTCTACATAGAATGACCAGAAACCAAGATAAGGCACTTACTATCCACAGTATCCAGGTTTAAGAAAATACTTAGCCAACATGTCTATGTTTCTCAAATCTGGCATAAGGTCTTAGCTAGGTTTCTAATACTAGTGTGCATATAACCACAGGTGGTATGTATGTTAAGGCTGGAAGACATTGTTTTGACGAATTTATTCTTCAATATAACTCAGTAAAGAAAATTATACTCATAGTATAGCATGTCAAAAATGGTCCTATGAATGCCACAGTATAGTATGTTGAAGAAGTAATAAAAAGGTTATATTATAGCACGTCAAAAATAGTCATAAAAAAGTCATAGTATAGCATGTTGAAAATGTAATAAAAAGTCTTTTGTATAGAATGTCAAAAAAAGTAATAAAAAGTCATAGTATGTTGAAAAAAGTAATAAAATAGTCATAATATAGCATGTCAAAATATCATAAAAAGTCATAGTATAGTATGTCAAAAAGTTAGAGAATAGTATTTAGAAAAAGTCATAAAAGGTCATTGTATAGTATGTAGAAATATATAATAGTACAGTACAAAAAGTCATAGTAAACTATGTTGAAAAAATAATAAAAAGTCATAGAATGTTGAAAAAAGTAGAAAGAGTCATAATATAGCATGTTGGAAAAAAGTCATAGTAGAGTGTGTTATAAAAAAGAATGTAAGTTAAAAAAAGGAAAAAAGTCATAAAAAAGTCATTGTATAGTATGTTAAAAAAAAGGCATGTCAGAAAAAAAATTCTAAAAAATAGGAATAAAGAGTCATAGTATATTATGTTGAAAAAAGTCATAAAAAAGCCATAGTATAGTATGTCTAAAAGGTCATAGTATAGTATGTTGAAAAATGTCATGCATGTTGAAGAAGTCACTAAAAAGTCATTGTATAGTATGTCAAAAAAAGGTCATAGAACATTATATTGAAAAAAAAGTCATGTAAAAGTCATAGACTAGCAGTTGAAAAAAGTAAAAAAAAAAAGTCATGTTGAATGTCGAAAAAAGGGATAAAGAGTCATAGCATATTATGGCAAAAAAGTCATAGTATCGCTTGTTGAAAAAGTCATGAAAGAGTCATAATAAAGCATGTCAAAAAAGTCATAAAAGTCTTAGGATAGTATGTTGAAAAAAGTAATAAAATAGTCATAATATAGCATGTAATAAAATCATAAAAAAGTCATAGTATAGTATGTCAAAAAAGTTAAAGAATAGTATTTAGAAAAAAGTCATAAAAGGTCATTGTATAGTATGTAGAAATACAGTAAGTACAGTAAATTTAAAAAAGTCATAGTAAACTATGTTGAAAAAAATAATAAAAAAAGTCATAGAATAGCATGTTGAAAAAAAAGTAGTAAAAGAGTCATAATATAGCATGTTGGAAAAAAGTCAGAGTGTGTTAAAAAAAAAAGTAATGAAAAGGTAATGAAAAGACATGTCAGAAAAAAAATAATTTTGAAAAAGAGTCATAGATTAGTATGTCGAAAATAGGGATAAAGAGTCATAGTATATTATGTTGAAAAAAGTCATAAAAAAGTCATAGTATAGTATGTCAAAAAAAAGTCATAGAACATTATTTTGAAAAAAAGTCATATAAAAGTCATAGACTAGCAGTTGAAAAAAAAGTAGTAAAAGAGTCATAATGTAGCATGTCGGAAAAAAAGTCATAGTACAGTATATTGAAAAAAATCATAGATTAGTATGTCAAAAAATGGATAAAGAGTCATAGTATAGTAGGTCAAAATAAGGTCATGAAAAGCTATAATATAGTATATCGAGAAAAGTCATAAAAGGTCATAGTTAAGTAAATCTAAACAAGTCATAGAAAAGTCATGGTATAACATGTTGAAAAAAGTAAAAAAAGATGTACAAAGTCATATGTCTTATGTTGTATGTTGGGAAAAAAAGTCATAGTATAGTGTGTTTTAAAAATGTCATGTAATAGTAAGTTAAAAAAAGGAAAAAAGTTATAAAAACGTCATGAAAAGGTAATGAAAAGGCATATCAGAAAAAAATTAATTTTGAAAAAGAGTCATAGATTAGTATGTCGAAAATAGGGATAAAGAGTCATAGTATAATAAGTCTAAAAAAGTCAGAAAAATCATAGTATCGCTTGTTGAAAAAAGTCATGAAAGAGTCATAATAAAGCATGTCAAAAAAGTCATAAAAGTCTTAGTATAGTATGTTGAAAAAAGTAATAAAATAGTCATAATATAGCATGTCATAAAATCATAAAAAAGTCATAGCATAGTATGTCAAAAAAGTTAGAGAATAGTATTTAGAAAAAAGTCATAAAAGGTCATTGTATAGTATGTAGAAATATATAATAGTACAGTAAATTGAAAAGTCATAGTAAACTATGTTGAAAAAAATAATAAAAGTCATAGAATAGCATGTTGAAAAAAAAGTAGTAAAGAGTCATAATATAGCATGTTGGAAAAAAGTCATAGTAGAGTGTGTTGTAAAAATGTCATGTAATAGTAAGTTAAAAAAAAAGGAAAAAGTCATAAAAAAGTCATTGTATAGTATGTTAAAAAAAAGTCATGAAAAGGTAATGAAAAGGCATGTCAGAAAAAAATTCATTTTGAAAAAGAGTCATAGATTAGTATGTCGAAAATAGGGATAAAGAGTCATAGTATATTATGTTGAAAAAAGTAATAAAAAAGCCATAGTATAGTATGTCTAAAAAGTTAGAGAATAGTATTTAGAAAAAAAGTCATAAAAGGTCATGGTATAGTATGTAGAAATATATAATAGTACAGTAAATTTTAAAAAGTCATAGTATACTATGTTGAAAAAAGTAGTAAAAGAGTCATAATATAGCATGTTGGAAATAGTCATAATACAGTATATTGCAAAAGAATCATAGATTAGTATGTCAAAAAAATGGATAAAGAGTCATAGTATAGTAGGTCAAAATAAGGTCATGAAAAGCTATAATATAGTATGTCGAGAAAAGTCATAAAAAGGTCATAGTTAAGTAAATCTAAACAAGTCATAGAAAAGTCATGGTATAACATCTTGAAAAAAGAAAAAAAGATGTAAAAAGTCATATGTCTTATGTTGGGAAAAAAAGTCATAGTATAGTGTGTTTTAAAAATGTCATGTAATAGTAAGTTAAAAAAAGGAAAAAAGTTATAAAAAAAGTCATGGTATAGTATGTTAAAAAAAGTCATGAAAAGGTAATGAAAAGGTATATCAGAAAAAAATTTATTTTGAAAAAGAGTCATAGATTAGTATGTCGAAAATAGGGATAAAGAGTCATAGTATATTATGTCAAAAAAAGTCATAAAAAAGCCAACGTATAGTATGTCTAAAAGGTCATAGTATAGTATGTTGAAAAATGTCATGCATGTTGAAGAAGTCACTAAAAAGTCATTGTATAGTATGTCAAAAAAAAGTCATAGAACATTATTTTGAAAAAAAAGTCATATAAAAGTCATAGACTAGCAGTTGAAAAAAGTTATAAAAAAGTCATGTTGAATGTTGAAAAAAGGGATAAAGAGTCATAGCATATTATGTCAAAAAGTCATAGTATAGTAAGTCTAAAAAGTCAGAAAAATCATAGTATCGCTTGTTGAAAAAAGTCATGAAAGAGTCATAATAAAGCATGTCAAAAAAGTCATAAAAGTCTTTGGATAGTATGTTGAAAAAAGTAATAAAATAGTCATAATATAGCATGTCAAAATATCATAAAAAAGTCATAGTATAGTATGTCAAAAAAGTTAGAGAATAGTATTTAGAAAAAAGTCATAAAAGGTCATTGTATAGTATGTAGAAATATATAATAGTACAGTAAATTTAAAAAAGTCATAGTAAACTATGTTGAAAAAAATAATAAAAAGTCTTAGTATAGCATGTTGAAAAAAAAGTAGTAAAAGAGTCATAATATAGCATGTTGGAAAAAAGTCATAGTAGAGTGTGTTGTAGAAATGTCACGTAATAGTAAGTTAAAAAAAAAGGAAAAAAGTCATAAAAAAGTCATTGTATAGTATGTTAAAAAAAGGTAATGAAAAGGCATGTCAGAAAAAAATTCATTTTGAAAAAGAGTCATAGATTAGTATGTCGAAAATAGGGATAAAGAGTCATAGTATATTATGTTGAAAAAAGTCATAAAAAAGCCATAGTATAGTATGTCTAAAAGGTCATAGTATAGTATGTCAAAAAAAGTCATAGAACATTATTTTGAAAAAAGTCATATAAAAGTCATAGACTAGCAGTTGAAAAAAAAGTAGTAAAGTCATAATGTAGCATGTCGGAAAAAAAGTCATAGTACAGTATATTGAAGAAAAATCATAGATTAGTATGTCAAAATAAAGTCATAAAATGCTGTAGTATAGTATATCGAGAAAAGTCATAAAAAGGTCATAGTATAGTAAGTCTAAACAAGTCATAGAAATGTCATAGTATAACTTGTATAAAAAGTAAAAAAAAAGATGCAAAAAGTTATATGTCTTATGTCGTATGTTGGAAAAAAAAGTCATATTATAGTTTGTTTTAAAATGTCATGTAATAGTAAGTTAAAAAAGGAAAAAGTTATAAAAAAGTCATGGTATAGTATGTTAAAAAAAGTCATAAAAAGGTAATGAAAAGGCATTTCAGAAAAAAATTCATTTTGAAAATGAGTCATAGATTAGTATATCGAAAATAGGGATAAAGAGTCATAGTATATCATGTCGAAAAAGTCATAAAAAGCCATAGTGTAATATGTCTCAAGGAAAAAAAGTCATTGTATAGTATGTTGAAAAATGTCATAGAACATTATTTCGAAAAAAAAGTCATATAAAAGTCATAGACTAGCAGTTGAAAAAAGTTATAAAAAAAAATCATTGTATAGCCTGTCAGAAAAAAGTCATGTTGAATGTCGAAAAAAGGGATAAAGAGTCATAGCATATTATGTCTTCAACAGTCACTAAAAAGTCATTGTATAGAATGTCGAAAAAAAGTCATAGAACATTATTTCGAAAAGAAAAGTCATATAAAAGTCATAGATTAGCAGTTGAAAAAAGTTATAAAAAAATCATTGAATAATAAAAAGTCATGTTGAATGTAAAAAAAATGGATAAAGAGTCATAGCATATTATGTTAAAAAAGTCATAGTATAGTAAGTCTAAAAAAGTCATAGAAAATTCATAGTATCGCTTGTTGAAAAATGTCATGAAAGAGTCATAATAAAGCATGTTGAAAAAGTCATAAAAAGTCATAGAATAGTATGTCAGAAAAAAGTCATAGTATAGTATGTTGAAAAAAAGGCATTGAATAGTATGTTGAACAAAAGTATAAAAAGTCATAGAATAGTCAGATGAAAAAAGTCATATAAAAGTCATAATATAACATGTTGAAAAATGTAATAAAAAAGTCATGTATAGCATGTCAACAAACTCATATAGTATGTCGAATAAGTCATTAAAAAGTAATTGTATAGTAGGTTGAAAAAAGTCAGAACAATATTTTGAAAAAAGTCATATAAAAGTCATAGAATACCATATTGAAAAAAGTCATTGTATATTAAGACGAAAAAAGTAATGGAAAAGTAATAGTATAGTAAGTTAAAAAAAGCATGTTGAAAGAAGTCATAAAAAAGTCATAGTATAGGATGTCGGAAAAAAGTAATACTATGGTATGTTGAAAAAGGGTCATAGACTAGTATGTCAAAAACAAAGGGATAAAGAGTCACAGTATAGTTAGTTGAAATTAGTCATTTAAAAGTCATAGTATAGCATGTTGACCCATTTTATCTGACACTCTCATCATTGTATTGTGGCATATATTATTCTTTTCATTTTGGGTTTTAGAATGTAAAATACAATGCTCCTCACAGGGTACAAACACACAATCTTAATCTTCAGACCTATCACAGGTATTTCTCACACTGTGCTATTTGCAACGTTTGAAACCAAATGGTTTGACCTTGTATTTATTGTTTCACATTATTGAGGACAGAAAATGATAGTCATAGTATAGCATGTCAAACAAAGATCTAAAAAGACAATACTACAGTATGTCGAAAAAAATGATTAAAAAGTCTGAGCATAGTATGTCGAAGAAGTAACAATAAAGTCATGGTATACTGTAGCTTGTCAAAAAAAGTCATAGTATAGTGTGTTGAAAAAAGTCATAAACAAGTCATAGTATAGTATACCGAAGAAGTCATAAAAATTAATTATTTAGTATGTCAAAAAAATCTAAGAATAGTATTTCAAAAAAAAATCACATAAAAGTCATAGTATCTGTCAAAAGATTCATCAAAAGTCATAGTATATGGTTGTTACAGTTTGTTACAGATTGTTAAAAAGTCTGTAAATGCCATAAAATACAGATAACATTTTTCCATTAATAAAAATGCCAATAAACAAAGAAAAAATAAAATGTTTATGCATTCCAAAAAAATAATAAAATAATCTAATTTTGTGTTTATGTTACTGTATTTACTTCATTTCATTGCTGGTAGCAAGCAGGTCTTGACCCCAACACGGGCACCTCATGTGCCTAGGTCAAACGTACAACAACATTACGCTTAGAACTGTTCTCTCACATTTGACTTCTTCATTTTAAGAGTGAAACCTCAAAACAAACATACCATAATCAGGTTGGAACCCATGGCCAATGCCTATTTCAAACAGTGACCCATCTTATCTGACACTCTCATCATTGTATTGTGGCATATTTGACTTTTTCAGATTGGGTTTTAGACCTTAAAATACAATGTTCCTCATTGGGTTCGAACACTCAAACTTGAATCTTCAGACATATCATCAGGTATTTATCCCACTGAGCTATTTGCTAAGCTTGAAGTCCAGTAGTTTGATGTTGTATTTATTGTTCCACATTACTGAGGACAGAAACATAAAAACTCTGAAGACAGAGCTGGGTTTAGACATTTTATGATTTATTTTTTAAATACTATAATCATACTTTAATGACTTACTATACTATGTCATATGTTTAATGCTTGGTGGTGTACTGGGACTGTCAACGGCAGTAAAGTGCAGGGTTTGAAACCGGCCACTGGGTCACTAGGTCTGGATTTCAAATCTTCTATGTAAACCATACCTTATGAACACATTTATATGGTTTTTATTACAAACTATATACAGTATTATGACTTTTCCAATGTCATACTATACAATGGCATTTTAACTTGGGCTATTGGAAGACAGCTTGGAGAGTCTGAGGTCTTTTGTGACATTTTATGACTATTATACTATTACTTTTTAGTGACTCTTTCATGACTTACTATACTTTAGCACTTTAGAATGACTTTGTTTGTATGACATCTCATACTATGGCATTTTTAATGGCTGATATATACCATGACATGTTTATAGCACAATTTACTGACTTTTTATGTAATATAATATATAAAAATATAAATATTATATTATATATAAATATATTATGATATTTTAAATACATACATTTTATGGCACACTATACTATTACTTTTTATGAGATTTTATGACTATTATTCTATAACATGTTATATTTCTATGGCATTCAATACTATGGCATTTTTATGGCATACTTTTTTATGACATACTATATAATGACATTTCATAGCATACTATACATGTGCCTCCCATAGTGGATCATGATTCTGGCCCAGCTCTGGATGGAAACAGTTATGGCATATCTGCCAATGAGCAGCATTGCGTAAATGAGCATTTTTCATTTGCTTTCTTCACCCATATTTTACCAGCTGGTGTGGGGGTTTGAGCAAAAACTTTGCAGCGACAGGCATGTTTTCTTAACCTTTGACACAGCTATATTCCTAGTTTATTTTCATAGTCAAAGTGGTAATGATAGTGCAGGATAATGTGTTTCTGTCCTCATTCTGCCAATTCCCACAACACACTGGGGCATCATTTGGTTTGTTATGACATCTTGTGGTGAAATGTTTTATTGCAACAGTGATGTGGCGTAAATAGCCTGTGCCATATTGTCATTAATGTATGTCCATGTGTTGTGGTAATACCACCATGCTTACGCAAAAAGTGAAACTGTAACATTCCCTTATTGACAAGCTGAGTCTCAGTTGTATTGCTCACACTTTCTGAGGACAAAATGTCTTCCAGAGAGAATACAACAATACATATATTATTTTATTTGCATGTTACATGGTGATAAACACAATTGTACCATTAAGAATCTGTGTTCCAAGCTTATCCCCCCAAAAAAGATGTTACCTGACCCGACATCTCAAGTCACATTCAAATACAGAACATTAAATTCAAACTTCATTGTGTGTTATGAACATGTTCTCATATACCTTTATTACATATATTTTTTTTAGAAACTGACTTTTTTAGAAATTGACTTATGCCATAATAAAGTAAAACAGAAACAAAAAACGGTACACTGCTGTGTCATAATCCATGATTGAATCTTAGTTTCCCATGTCAAAGGGAAGGGAATTACAAACATGATAGTTACATTTGGTGTTTAAATCTTTATATGTTGAGTTGTATAAACACAACCTTATGGATTTGCTGACTTTACAGCATTCTAGTGTAGAAACAACTCACTGTATATACACTCCGAGGGAAAAAAATATCATAAACCTAAAATAGAAGGTTACCACTGTAAGCTCAACAGAAATTAGAAAGTTAGCTGTTTGGCCAACCTTTCATGTATCTCATGCCTTATGTTAACTTCTCAAGTAAGTTAATAATAATGGACAGATTCAGAATCAGAATACACACGCGCACATACATAAGCCAGTTTTGTACAGTGAAGCAATGGTGATGTTTTGAGGCAATGCTCAATAGTAAACTAAATAGCTGTATCTACAGTCTTCAGTAGAATCCAGGTTGGTCTACAGAGAAGTTGGTGCTTTTTCCGTAGGCTGGCTGTTGGTCTCTATGAGCAATGAAAGGACAGTATTCCACATCTCTTTATGGATAAGACAGCGCTCCATGGCTTTTACATAGTGGTATTGGTGTCAGTCAGGGCTTATTGGCTGGTTTTAACCTGCAAGGACACACTTGGACATCCACATGAAAATAACCTGAATGGTAGAAAGTTTAAACCATGACAGTCAATTTATTGTAGAATCCTTTCAAATAAGCTTCCTCTACCAATGTTGCATTCCAAGCAGGTTAAAATAGCACAATTTGAAGATATTTGAGCCAGCTCTGGTAGTCTGTCAGGGTCTCCTCCAGCAAATAAACACATGTTAGTTTTCCCAGTCTACCCAAGGCCAGCCTTGCTCTGCCCTGAGTATTTTTTTTGTGGACAACTCATGAGTGAGACAGACTTACTGAAATAGACATGTAGCACATACTACTCTCATGCAAACTGATCATGAGGAACTATTTTACCATAGCTTTCAGATTATTCACTTCTTCCTACAGATAATTGTTGCTTACAAACTAGCATCCTCAAGTATGAGCTAGCCATAGGCTACAAAGCAGGAAGAGTCTGCAGAAATACCAACGTAGTAGAAAAACAACAGGGGTCAAGTTAATCCAAGTTAAAGTGGATACACCAGAGTTGTTCAGTTTTAGAAAATCAATCAAAAGCATGTGTGAGATGATGACAGAATGAAGCAGCTTTCTTATCACTTCCTAGATTGAAAAATCTGAGTGTAAGATTTTGTTTGTGTTGTGACTGATAAAGAGGAGAGATAAGTTGTTTTAACTGTTTAAATGCTTCAGCTTTGAGTCACTTTTCAGCTCTGCTTCCACAGTTTCACCCACATGAAAATTAGACTGGCTTTACCAACACTACAAAGACACATCGCCATGGCCTCAAAAGCATATACAATGAAAACACCGGGGACAATTTCTTTAATGCATGACAAAGATGACATTAATTACATGTGTGTTTTACAGTACTAGTACTATCTCGGCTTGGTTGTTAGAAGAGCGGAGATATGTACACACTTCCAGTCAAGGAGCTAAACTGGGAGCTGGAGACCGTACACTATTAGTCACCTTACAGTAGGTCAAACTAAATGGGAAAAAGGCAGCTATAATAGTGCACCAACTTCAGCGATTCTCGTCACAACAGGAATTACCTCTGAGCTGTTTCCTGAAAGAATCACTTCTTCCACAAAATATTGACACGTGTAGTAATCTTTAACCACTTTGTTCATTAAGAAATAAATTCATCGATTGGTGAGGTGTGATGAGAACATTTCCTATATGACATGTAAAATGCCTATCAGCACATTAAGGGAAAGAAGCATTCGGTTTTCATTTGTTTGCTGCTCTCATATTGAATTCCTGGCATATGGCAGCGTATTAGTAGCTAAATGTAATATTCCATTCCCTGTAATACCATACAAGCAAGCACTTGTTTCATCTTAAGGATAGGTACAATAATAACTGCACAAAACAATCTTGTCTTTGTTTTTGTTTTAAAACATAATTTTTCTAATGGGCTTCGGGTAACTTGATAGAGCAGGGTTGCCAGTTCAAGAGATCTACAAGTTATTCATCTTCAACAAATCGCTACCCTATTCAGAAACATGGACACATACAATTTGCCTTTTCATAATAGTATAAGGACATTGGATTATATATATATATATATATATATATATATATATATATATATATATATATATATATATATATATATCACACACACAACTAAAACGAATGAGGTAAAGACAGGAAAATTACCTCAAAATTATGAATTTGTCTGTATCAGTTCATTTTAAAACACGCATACTTATTGAAAGAGAGAAACTAAAAAGTCATTCATTGGTGTCATACATTTTTATCCAAATTCCAGTAGTATAGAAGATTGAATCTAAAACTCAAACTAAAAGCGAACGCTTTATGTATATGCAGCTATATGCCGCCTGCTGTGGAGCAGGCACAAACTGCACAGAATGGTTGATTGGTTGGTTGGTTGGTCATCAAACAAGCAACATAAACTGCAACAATTTCTCTGTTTCCTGTTGTTACAGTGACAGAAGAAGTTGTTTTTTCATAGAGAAATACAAAATTTTATTATGTACAGTACGCATCATTATAACCTACTGTGTTTTCTTTTCCTGCTGCAAAATAAAAGAGGGATTCTTTTGGAAAAAAAAGGCGTGTGGTTGCAAAGCCACTGAATGAAGATGTAGGTATCAATCACCAGATAAACTTATTTCCTCAGGTTTGTACTTTGCATGGTTTAGCTCAGTAGGATCAAGTCGATTCTATTCACTACATCCTCAATTTCTGGGCTTAGCAGCAGCAACCCAAAGCGACTGCTGCATCTAGAAACAAGGTCATTGATGGAAGAGATATCCGGCTAATGCTCTATGTCTGTGTTTCACTCTAGTAGCATCAGATTATGGTAGTGAATACTTTAATATCAGGCTTTAATCTAATCACAGAGTTAGCTGCAATATTTTCCCTTTGATTTGTGTATGTGTTAGTTTTAAATCTATATGGATATTTGGCAGATACTTTGCATGTTGCTTGTTAATGCACTGGTTAAACACTCGGTTAAATCTACAATTTAAGTTAACATAATGAATCTATGGGAGTAACGACAAATATACCTTATGTCTTCAGTACTTCTAGAGACAAATGATTGTTGGCATCCCTGTGAGCGGGTGCCCCTCTGTTTTCCCATGAAGACAAAAATACAACAAACCCTAAACCCGATCCAGACCCCGAAGACACGATATAGCAGAAATAAAGAAGTGCATACAAATTACAAAGAACAATGCAATTCTTTAAAGAGCACTGTTTGCTTGTTCTGTCCTTCATTCCATTGGTTTTGTTGTTGTTCTTATAACATTTTACTCATAACCCATCGTTTTTTGTAATATCTGTAAGCAGTGCTCAAGGTTTTTGTATAATGATGCAAACAGTCTGGGGGGTTGGTAATAAGGTAGCAATAAGGATGTCGGTGAGTTGGAGAGAAGAAAGAGGAGAAGGAGGAAGGAAGGCCAGGAGGGGGAAAAGGAGGACGGCAGTGGTATTAACACTTGAAGAAAAGGCAGGCGAAGCAGGCCAGCAGGAGCCACAGTGATTGAGATACACAGGCAGAGCCGTTGATATCTCGACCTGTCCCGGGTCCTGCACAGAGAGAGGGAGAGAGGAGTGTTAATGAAGAGTTACTGCCAGAGAGCTCACTCAGATTGGCACAACCATCATCTTCAGGAAAACCTAATGCCTCTATTTAGATTTTATCTAGAAAATGGATGACAAAATATTTGGATATCCACCATTTTGGTTTTCTTCATAGCACAGAAAAGGCAAAAACTGGGGAAATATTTGGTGAGCCTGAAGCTCAATGAACTGCAACTTGCAAATACAGAAAAACAGCCTAATACAAAAATTCTTCCAGTCGCACAGAACAATTGGGTTTGTTCTGCATTTGGCTCAGATTTCTATATTTGTAGCATTTGCTTTTTTCTTAACAAACACCATTGTCAAATTGATAAAGATGTTTTCTTATTTTCTTTTGTTTTGTTGAACATCTTTTTTTTGAAAATAAAATAAACATTGTATCGCAGGTTAAAAAAAAAGTTTAATTTATACCAATGGGGAAATTACAATTTACACTCTGTTTGTTAGTAATCACTACACACAGGCTTGAAATACACACACACACACACACACACACACACACACACACACACACACACACATGCACACACGCTCAGGACCTAATTTTTTTTTTTTTTTTTTTATACTTTATTAATCCCACAAGGGGAAACTACACTTTACACTCTGTTGTTACTACACACATTACACACAGGCCTGAATTACACACACATGCTCAGTACTTATACATGCACTAAGGCGTCCCGAGCAGTTGGGGGGTTCGGTGCCTTGCTCAAGAGCACCTTGGCAGTGCCCAGGAGGTAAACTGGCACCTCTCCAGCTACCAGTCCACCACCATACTTTGGTCCGTACGGGGACTTGAACCAGCAACCCTTTGGTTCCCAGCCCAACTCCCTACGGACTCCCACACTAGTTGTCACTGCCCGATTTGAGTCGAGTGCAGATATGAGTTGCCCATGCGTCACTTTGCGCCAAGAAGCCTACAAGATGCTAAGGAGACACATCTGTAATGTCAATACAATAAAAATATTGTACAACAAAGTTCGTTCACTGCTGGCAACAAGTTACAAATCACATCTGTACTCGACTCAAATTGGGTAGTGACACTAGGATCCAATTATTCAGCTGTTGCAGTGAAGCTTAAAAAAAGCACACCCAGCTACAGTGAGTTTCCTTCATGCTGCTTTTTAATAATTCAATAGGAAAGTAGGTTATTAGAAAGTAATTCAATCTCATTTTAGATTCAAAGCGTGAGATATTGCAAATGCAGTAGTGTATATACTCACTATAGAGGAAAAGACTGGCATTCTGGACACCCAGTCGGTTCGAGGCCACGCAGGTATAGTTTCCATAATCCTCTTCGGTGACGTTGGCAATCATGAGAATAGTAGTAGTGCCAAGAATCTGAATATTAATGCCCTGGGCATTAGACAGCCTGGAGAAGAAAGACATACAGAAGTGGGCATTCTAGCTAAATTGCAAATTAATGAAAATGTGAGGTTTTTAAGCCAGAAGGGAGTGAGTGACATTTTAAGCAAAATAATAGTCTACAGTGTCTGTGCAGGTAAAAGGGATGGTAGACTTTAATTAACCAACAAAATATGTAGATTCTTTACCGAAAGAGAATATATACATTGAGGTTTTCTGAATAATATGTTAAACTTTTGGTTTAAAAATAGGCTAGATGATCATTATACACACAACATGGCAGCTGTTTTCTAACTGGTCTTTAGAACAAAAACTACACACTGAAGGCTGTGAAGTAGACATTTGAAAACAGCCAAATGTATATGCTTACAAATAAACAATATACCTTAACCCCTTTAAAAATGCACAAAAAACTCACAACAAGTTTAATAAAAATCTCTGTACTATATGTAAGTATAGATCTTAAAACAGCTAACAACATTAATCATATTCATTTACATTTACATTTTCTAAAAGCCACCATAGATTCTGTGCAACCTTACCACTATAAGGAAAAGGAACAACTTGTACACATGACAAAATAGCAGTGTTAATGTGACATAAACAATTCTTAGTAAATATGTTTATATGGATAATTGCTGTGCAGTTTACCATACGTCTGCCAATCAGTTGTGACAACGTTGAATCCCTTTCAGCACAAATTAATCAAATCAATTTGCTGACTCAGACTGTGTACCTGTGATGAACTGTTCCTTACATCATGACAACCACATAAAACTCTTTTAATAACGCGGTACGCATAATGGATTCTGCTTGTTCTTGAGCTCATTGAGCCCTTTCGTATCATGAATGAGGTGCAGTTCATTTAAGGCGCCTCAACTTAATCCTGCTTAAGTCTGGGTAATGTGGTAATCGGAATTGGAGCGAGGAAGCGAGAGGTTTGTGCTGACACATACTTGGCTGATAAAAAGTATTAACATAAAAAGGAAAACGCACATCATGGCACAGCATAATTTGGCTCACTGGGGAGCGGGGAATTGATAAAGTGCTGAGGTCCTTGCCATAAGGGACACCTTGGGAACGGTGGTGTGTGTGTGTGTGTGTGTGTGTGTGTGTGTGTGTGTGTGAGTGTCTAAAAGCGAGAGAAAGAGAACTAACGGAGGAAAAGAGCACCAGCAGTGTCCCCATTTCACCTAAAAGCAAACCCCACTCCCACGATAAGGCCAGCAGCAGATATATTCTCCAGTGTGTCTTCATGAGAGGTGACTGCACTATTAAAAAGACTTGCCTGCTCACTGAGCATGCTGAGAGACCTAGATAATAATATACACCACACTTCAGGGAGCTGAAAGCAAACAGCTATTTTTACTATAGATTGCAGCGCATGATTGTAATGCAGTAGCAGGGGAATAAACTGACCTAAACAGGTCAAAAGAGATAGAACTCTCTTTTGTTTCCACAGTTAGGGTTTCAGGATTTTGTTTTCTTTGCACACATGCTGTGAGTTTAAATACCCAGCAGCACAAACTGGAGCGTAGAGAACAGGAAACTGGATCTCTGGCTCCCAAAGTGCATCTTTTTTTCTGTTAGCATTTATTGAGTTTGACATTTCTGCTGCCCATTTTAATTTTTAACGCATTTGGCACACACATCTGTAACAATAACTTCTCTCACTTTTTCAAGTTTATTCTCAAATATAAATATGCCTGTGTCTCTGCCAGTTTATTCATCTGGCATAATAGATTAGAATACTTTTGGCAGATATTGTGAAGTTTATCAAGTGTTCTCATCATTACTGTATCATAATGGATGCCATTCCTTGCAGGCAGAGGGCAGCAGTGCTCCAGTGGATATTTTCAGTGATCACTTCTTGATGCACAGATTCCACTCTGTTACATTAAAGCCTAGATTGAAATGAGTTGACCCCTCTATTTGGCGGAGGGCATGCAGTGTGTGTGCAGGGCTGCAGTCGCAGGCTGGTAGAGATGAAAGACCAGAGCAAATCATCAGATGGACAGATTTGATTCTGCAGTGTGTGGGAGCATCTAAAGTAGGTTATCACTGCCAGAGAAAGTGACAGGCCTGTTATGATTCAAGGCAGATGATGAATGAAATCAAGTAGAGAGCCCTGCTGAGACTTGTAACCCAGTGATGATTGAAAGCGGTCTGGTGTCTGTGACAGCCATGCATCAGCTGACACAACAACAAACATAGCTGTCTATCATGTTAGCTTGCAGCTCACATAGGATTTTCTCATGCTGGTGGAGTGATTTACTGCACAAATAGCACAAGCATTTAAAATATGTTTTAGGAGACACTGATTGATTCTACAAACACAATTCTAAAGTACAGTAACTAATTATGGGTATCATAAGAGCTACTGCTAAAACTGGACATTATTGTCTATGTGCACCATCAGATTTGTAGCTTCGCCTTTAGGGACCTCCACCAAGGGATGCCCTATCTCATAATTTTAATGTAGTAAGAACTTTCCCAGGACGACATTATTCAGACACCATATGGATGCAGCACAAATGCCTGTTAAAGGGGAACTATACTAACTTTTTTTTTTAGTTGAGTGGAGGTCATCTCGCTCCCCCTAGCGCCTGTGAGTGAAAAAACTACCCTTGCAACTTTCGGCAAGTGTTACGCCGGCCTCAGCATCAGGTAATATCACGTGATATCAGGTCTTGCGATGTAACAAATTGCTTCACGGCAATGCAGACATACGCCCATTCAGGAACCAGCAAACAAGGTAGTGATGAAGTTTTTCACACTATCGTCATGGCTGAGCCGGCCAAAAAGAAGCAGAAATCTAGGAAAGCATTGTCGGAGGAACAGAGAAAACGGAAACAGCAGATTGACTGAGCAACAAGTAAAATATAGGCACGGCCAAATATCTATTCTGAAACTGTAGGGGGAACTCTATAGCAAAAAATGAGAAAACACAAAAGAAATGGCCAAAATTGCATAGCACCCCTTTAATGGAAGTGTAAATAACATGTGTGTTTTCCCGTAATTCGTATCCACCATAAAATACAATGGGTTCTTGACCCTTTCACCAAGTTTGATGAAAATCAGGCCAGTAGTTTTTCTGTAATCCTGATGACAGGCAAACAAACTAACAAACAAACCTACAAACAAACAAATCAACAAACAGACAGACTGAGCTAAAAACATGTCCTCCTTGGCGGAGGTAAAAAAAATCAAGGCTAAAGGGACAAGCAAGTGAGATGAGACACAAGGAGTAGGGACGGTCATGACAGCCAGGTAGTCATCTTTTTCAGTTATGAACTTCTGGCCAGCTGCATTCAGATCATGATGTGTCGGTCTATACTGAGGCTAATTGGAATCACCATGGAGACTCTCAGATCCTGGATGCGGTGAAGCAATGATTCATTTATGTGAGGAGGTCTTCATGTGGATATTAAGACTGGCAGAGGATGGATATACACACAGAAAGGTGAGTTGCTGTAAGCCTCTAAGTCAGAGGAGGAGAGAGGACTGTGGACTTGTGCAAAGCAGTTTGTTCGAACTCTGAAATCTTTACTGCTTCAGTTTGGCTTGTTTGGGAAGGTGAGAGTGATGCTTTTCAAACTTGGCACTAGATAACTGGAGCAAAAGAAATGTGTGCCTTGATCCTATTCCAAAAAAGGTGCTGTGTGATTTGTTTGGTGTAACATAACCCACCAAGAGGAAATGAAAAGTTGGAAGTTAACAAACTGAACTGAACAGGAAGCAAAGATTTATGGGATTGTCACAGTATTAAGAAAACACATTTTACTATACTTCGGGTATAGGAACAGTTTTAACACTGACTTTCCTCCCAACATCAACACATACAAAACAACAGATATTAAAGATATAACAAGGGATTTAGGAAAACAATTAATCTTTGCAAAGATAAATCCTACATCCGACGGGTATCAGTAATTAAAATATGAAACGTGAGAGTTTTGCAGTTTGTTTGTCAAAATATGGTAAAGGAAGGGATTAAAGAAGGCTTAATTCATCAAGGAACCAAAACTAATTAGAAAACTCCAGTACGACTAAACTGTACTTCTAAAAAAATGTTGAAATGATCAAAGTACAGTGTATGTGTTTGAGGCTGAAATAATGAGGTGAAAATTCAAAGCCATCAGTTGAAACACATTTCCCTGTCTCCTTGCACACAACCACACCTCTGGATTGTCCTGTTTTGGCGGAAACGTGATGTTTTGACTCACTTCACTGCTGACATGATAACCCAGCTGATTATAAAATATCACTTATGTAGCCATCTAGTGCGTTTGTATTTTAGGGGTACACAAGTAATCGTAATTGTATCAAAATCGCAGAGGGGCGCTTTAGGCCTTTATTTTCACACAGATGGGCGAATGACATGCAGCAAAGCTCCACCAACAGAGCCAACCCGGCCACGTGTCAAAACATTCTGAATTCTTAGTACAGTGAACCCTCGTTTATCACGGGGGTTACGTTCCAAGAAGAACCCGTGAAAAGTGAAATCCGTGAAGTAGTAACCTTTTTTTTTTTACCATTATTATACGATGAAATACTCCATTATACATTGAAACCAAAGAACAAAACCTTTTTACAGGCCCAAGCATTTGTTTAACAAATAAAAGTACTGTATAAACGATTTTTTACAAATAACTACTGTACTGTAAAATAATAATTTTAATCATCAATACGAACTGAAGGCTTCAAATTGCAGAGATCAGAGTCATTGAACGGGAGAAAATGAAAATGATTATGAAAACAAATACAAAGTAAAGTACAGTAGGAAAACCGTGACTCAGGTGTATTTCCCTGCTCTTCTGACTGAGCCGCTGCATCCCGACTCCGCTCTGTATCTTCTCGGTGCAGGTGTGTTTTTGAGAGAAGAACATCGTTATCGGTATCACAAAAAGATTCTTATAAACCGACATGCCACCATTGATTATGTTTGCAGAATGCAGAACACAATGCACGATGCAAATCCGTGAAGTAGCGAAACCGTGAAAGGTGAACCGTGATATAGCGAGGGTTCACTGTATTGTGGCGCTGCAGAGACATCCTGGCCTACAAACCCTATCCTACAGACTACAAGAAACATCTTTGTTTGGTACAGATCCTCGCAAAAATCACACTATAATCATTTACATTTTTTAAGATTTAATATTAGTCAAGGAAAAGAAACATGATACAAACATGATAATTCCCTTCAATATCGTGAATCATTGCAAAAGTTGCAAAATATCAATATTTGCCAGCTAAAAATTAAAAGACTGCTGTTTTTTGACTCTGTTTGAAAAATTACAACACATTTCAAGTGGTAAATCAATTCCATGTTGCAAGAATCTGAAGCTTAACAGCATCAGTACCAACAACATTTTGATTCACATGCAGATTTCAGGTTGCCCAATGCCAACCTGTGTGTTGATGAGGTTAAACTGATAAAGTCCAGGAGCAAGACCTTAACAATCAGGTAAATAAGACACAACATGCTACAATGCATTAGCTTTGATTTTTGGGTAGGGGAATATGAAATTAACTAGCCAAGCAAGGATAAATGATATTATTATGGTGCATTAACATCATCATTATCCAAGGAGAAAGTGCAATAACATTTTCCACTAGTGCACAGGGAGAAGGGGACCATGAACAGGCACATTGCCAAAATCCTCCAGGGGAAAAAAACAACTGAGATAGATGGTGGTTGGAAACAACAGATAATGCAAAAATATTTCAACGACCATAAATCTTTCTTTTTTCGAGCACTGGGGTGATAGGCCTATTACTTTAGAGACCATATCTGTGATAACACTTGTGACACTCCTCCAATATTTTTCTCCCAATCTTCCATGAACTTTTAGTGCTGTAGTTTGGGTGGGAGTGAAATGGCACATCATGATGCTTTGCACGGGCAATTCTCTAATCATTAGCTTTTTTTTTTTTCATTTAAACTCCTCTATTTCCAAACTGACTCGGGTGGTGAGTTTGCTGCAGTGAGAGGACAGATTCTCCAGGTTATTAAATGAGAAGTGATAAAATCGAGGGACTGGGTTGTCGTTGATTTTGAATGTTATTATACTTTGATCCTCTTCAAGTGCTTTCCACACACATGCATGGCACTTAAATTGATCGCTTTCCAATGAACATCTGTGTCTGGTCACACGGTTTGCACTTTCACAGGAGACAGTAGTACTAAGAAAGCTGAATTCCATTTTAGTGGAATTACTTGTGGTATGAGAAAATTGAGGTACGATTATTGAGATTTTCAGTGACTATGGTATAGAAATAGCATGCAGGAGCACACCCAATCTGTTCTCCTTTTTCACTTCTCAAAACAATAGCACAGAATCCGCTGCAGTCTCACACAGCTATGTTACATTAACGGAATAACAGCCTAGTGAGTGATTAAGTGGGTGATTAGTCATTATCAAACTACACAGATGATGTCATCAAATTAACATTGAGATGTGTCAATGGGACCACTGTGAGGGCAGATTTGACAAGGGGATCAAAGAGATCCATTATAACCAGTGAGTAAAATGACACGGAGCGTGCCTGGCACAGAGAATAAAGCGATGAAGCTGCTGTCACATTTGGGAGATGAAGAGAAAACTACTCTGGAGAGAGCATGTTGAGGGTTGTGACCCAGGTCATTACAACAAAAAGCTGCTCCTTAAAAGAGCTCATTATAGTCCTATTGTTGGAAGAACAATTAATGCTGATACAGTACAGCATTCCCCACATTCTTGCATGGAGACCATTGTTCAAAATTATTTTTTATTTTAGAAAGCCATGCTATTCATTAATTTCCCTTTAATTGTGCTCACAACAGTAAACAGCCTCTTACAGCTGTCATGGCCATGCATGAGTAAATTCAATGTAAATCTCATTATTTTGCCTCATTATTTTATTTGGAATAGTGGCATAATAAATCAAGTTGGCTCATTGCCTCCATGCAAGTCAGGAAAAGTCAATGTAAGGTTACTTCTGCAACCTTTCATCACATGCATGTTACCAACAGGAGCTAATTATCAATCATCACAAATCAGAATGTTTTAATACATAAACCACATTAATAAACCATGAGGACAGTACTGTACATATTAAGCTCTGGTACACAAACATTCCCAAATATTTTAATGCATATACAGTAAAAAAGTTTGTTGTGGAGGCTTTCCTGAAATAATCTAGTTATTTCTAGTTTTCTGACATGTTTTCCATCCTAGAAACATTACAAGAGGTAATAACAGAAATATCTGAGGGGTCCTGACCTCAGAGTCAATCCAGGGGGGCCTCCAAATTATTGTTGTTTAATTTTTGAAAGAACTTTCAAAAATTAAAAGTCCTAACATGAATCCAACAGAACTCACCTACTGCTTACTGGGCTATAGGTAAGGTAGTCACTAAGGTAGTCATCCACAGATTCAGTTAATGCTAAGAATTCACTGTGCTACAAGTATGTTTAACAATAAAATATGATTTATAAAATGATGCCAACAATTAGTAGGTTATTCAAATACCTTAGTAATCTATGCAAAGGTATAATGCCTTTAGGCCATTCTACACGATATTGTAAGCCAAGTTTAATATGCAACTTAATTTCATACAGTATCTCGTAGGGAGTCCCTGCTCCGTCTCTCTTTCAGTTAAGGGTTCCTTCACTTAAAACACATTGAAGACCCCCGTATACACTGCACTGTATTTAGATATCTTAGCCCTTGGTGGGATAAAGCATAACAATTGCACAGACTGAGCTTGCAACATCATCTTGAATCAGTGTGTTAATTATACTTGAAATATAACTAGTGATTGCCAAGTCTTACCACCTTTTTATCATGGTTATTTGATATTGAGATGTATTGAAGTGTCTATTGTGTCTGTGACATTGACGTGCTAGTGACAGTGTAAAGTGTTAAGATTTACCTTTTTTCGTCTCTGAACCATTCAAACTCTGGTGTAGGGACAGCCGTGGCGTCACACTGCAGTGTCCCAATGCGGCCCACCTGAGTCTCTGAGCTCTGGGTTTTCTTTATTGTTGGAGGGTCTGCAGAGTCACACAATATTAAAGTAAGTTGCACCTGTAAACCAATAACCAAACCAACTCTAATGTACTTCACAATCAAATGTTTTGCTCCTCAATAAAATCACTTTATGTGTTTGTTTTTTTTTTCAATTCTTGATTCCTAAAACATGAAAAGTCTCTGTATTGAACCTCACTGAAAACAAGCAAACAAACAAACGAATATCTTGGATTTAAAGTTTCTTTTATGTGCCACATTTTGTAAAATGTGATTCTTCCTTAAGGCCTTCAAGCTCTGAGAACCAATGTAAGATACACTATTTGAGGCTTGATTAAGAAAAGTGATCAGTACAAAATTTAAGTGTTTTAACATTGATAATACACACATTTACACAAACATCACAACCGGCCAGAACTATGTCCTATGTGGATTAATGCCGGTGTCGCATTTAAAATTAAACACAAAGAAATATAGAAATCCTTATAATTTCATTCAGACAGTTAGACTTCGTTAAAGTAAAAATTCGGCAACCAGCCATATGTGATTTGTTCAGATAAAAGAGAATTGTATAACTCCTTTGGGGGGAGTTGGTTTGTGATGTCTCAGGAGCTGTTCATCCATCCAACGTATTCATTACACTTGTCAGATCTAACATGGACCCCTGACAAGATGTAATTAGGTGATCTTGTTTTGAAATGCTAAGTGTCTCCTACATGATGATATTACGCGAGAATACCATGCAAACGACAGTTGCAATCAAAGCTTGAGATCTTTCTAGTTCTGAAGACTGAAGGGTACTCCAAAACTTTCAAGATGAGCCATCGCTCTCTGCCACACTATATTCTCCACGTCTCTACACATAATTCTAATCTTGACTTTTATATGCTTTTATCTGTTGAGTGTATCAGCTTGTGAAATTTCTGACGTTAAACGTGGTGAGCATATTGATCTTTGTTCCGTTTGGAGTATAGCAAGTGCTGTAGTGTGTGTGGTTACTTACAGCTGACAACCACATTGACATATTTGACATCAGGCGTGGCGACGTCATTACTGGCCTTGCATTCATAACGACCTGCTTGGTTTCGCATGATTCCTATAATGTCCAGGTACTCTTCTCCATCCAACGGCTCTGCTACAGAGAGATAGAGAGTAAAGTGAAGTGAAGAAAGGGTTGAGGAAGAGGTTGAGGGATGCAAACAAATGAGAGAAAGAAGGAAATGAGATGACGACAAAAGTTAATGGTTGAACCATGTCAAAGAATAACAATATTTCCATTTAATTTTAATCTCCACTATTACTTTTCCCACTGACTCAAAACCAGAATAATTTACTTACCATCAGTTCCAATATAAGAGAAGCTAACAGGTACATTTTCACTGGATGATCATGTTTAATGTGACAGAAAAGAATGTATGGCCACATTTTATGTAATTTTGCCATAATGGCTAATCATTTATTCCTGGTAAGAGTACAACACTCTATATAATACAACATTACACTCTTTGTGAGCAGACTCCCAGTGCTTCGTCATTCTGCTGAGCAAAGCTGCACTAAACACAAGCACTTGTCTCTTGTCTAATATTTTCTCGTGTTTTACAGGAATTCTTATCTGCATACGGGGTCTCAATCTGAGACCTGTAACATTAACAACAATCAAATGCAGGTGGTGATGAAAAACGCTCATTTGTTTTCTAGTGTCGAGTGTTAGGCAACAAGATTCACACCACGCTCATATCTTTCCCTTTGTTATTGGTATAGAAAGAAGCTGGTTAGCTTAGCTAAAAATAAAGACTGGAAACTGGGAAACAGCTAACAGGTTTTTGTACGAAGGTAAAATAACAAAAAAAAAAGAAAAAAACCTACCACTGCAAAAGCTGCATGAGTCATATTTTTTTTACACTGGAATCACAACACTGTTACTCTGCTGTATGCACTTTGTTTAACACATACTCTGACTGAGTTGTAGCGGAAGCACATCTATACACTTTTTGTCAGAGATGAATGAGTTGGATGGGTTATGTTTTAAATAGTCTATATCAACAACTATTTTGCAGCGGCACCGTTGCTCCATTTTGCGCTTTGCACTGCAGAAGACTATTGTGATTGGTTAAGAGAAATGCCAATAAACCAGAGGATGTTTTTCTCCCATCCTGGAATGCTGTGTGGACGAGCTAGACCCTCCGCCGCAGTGCTTTGGAGGAAGGTCTGGCAATGCGAGACTATGTTTTATACTACTTCTGCTACTGCTAAAGACAATGATATTTAATTTCAACTTGATCTTTTTACATTTAAAAATAACAAATAAGAATCTACTGCTATTATTTCGCCACCCATGTCAGCTTGGCATGATGCTTTCCACCATCCAACAAGCACTTGGTTTAAATTTAACTGAGGGAAAAATCGTCTGCACACTAGATAATTCTCCAATGAACATACAGATCTTCAGATATCTGATAAAGAGCTGGAAAAGAGCTTGACACTTAAAATGTCACTTAGTTAGTGGTAATTAAATACATGTTCATTGGAGCATTAGTGCAGACTCTCTTTTTCTGTCTTTCACATGTTTTTCAGTCTAGTACCTAGCGTTTATCGTCTGGATGTGCATGCTTTTGTAAAGATTTTAGCTTGAGGCATACTGAAACCTTTGATTCCACCGAGACTTGCGTTTGATTAAGGGCTAAATAAATAAGCAGTGATTTGAACTATGGCATGCTTCCACACTCATATTCCACAACAGAGAATTCAAATTCACAGTCAGGCCATTCATGGGAAACTCAGATTGAATGACTTGGATTGACTTTTAAACTAAAAGCGCCTTTAATATTCAACAACTTGTTAAGATGACTTTTATTAGTTGTTTGTCTTAAAGAGCTTCAATTAACAGAGGGATAATATCTGCAAATGTCAGACACACCCTATGAACTGTGTGGAAGAAAACCACTGAGACTATCAGACAGATATCTCACTAATTGTTTAACGACGAGCAATCCAGCTAATTAGCCATGTTAAGAGCACAGCATCTCAGTGTTTCAAGAAAGATCTCCTATGTCTTATTAAAGAACTGTGGGTGGGTCAGGAGCAAGAAAAATATTCATTGTGCTGCCATGTTAATTGCACTTGTGAAGACCCTGAGCTATCATTATTGCAATATGGCAATTCATTTATTGGTGGATGTGAGACATTGCAATTAATTGAAAAGAGGTGTGATAATGATTACTATATTATATTACCCTGTGTTTGCACACAATACAAACATATTCACGTTGTTCGTTTGACTAGAGCATCCTTTTAACATACATTTCAAATTGATGGAAATAAGATTATTGGAAATTGCAATAACTTAAAAAGTAATCATCTTCTTTTAGCCAGTACGGCAACAGTGCAGATCTCAGGATATTTCCTAAAAAGATACAATTATCCTCGGGAGTCTCCTAGGACCAAGCAAATGTAATAACTTCAATAACATCAACTGATTGTTCCCTTAATCTAGAATATAAGGAATGATGGAATCTTGGCGGTGAAAATAAATTGCACAGAGAAGATCTCTGGGGACCATAAGGAGTTTCAGCCCCCCTCTCTCTCTCTCTCTCTCTCTCTCTCTCTCTCTCTCTCTCTCTCTCTCTCTCTCTGTCTTATCTTTGAATGCTGTGCTTTAGTTTTGCTTCTTGTGTGATTGTGTAGCCTGTACTTGTTCCAAGTTACATGGTGAAGAGGAAGTTGTGTGGTTCAGGCTCTAGCTGCTTGACATCCTCCTGGATCCATCTTTTTTTCTCTATGTATCATTTTGTCATATGAATCGTCAGTATTGTAATTTTATTATGTTGGTCTTTTCTAGACAGACAACACCTATTACATGTTGGAGAGATCCCTCCTGCTCTTCTTCCATTTTTTTTTACCCTTATAGGATTTTTTTGGGGAAGTTTTTCCTTGTTGAGGGTCAAAAGGAAAGAGGGTGTCATATGGTGCAGTAAAGGCCCCTGAGGCAAATTTGTAATAATAGGCTATATAAGTAAAATAAACATGAGTTGGAAGTTCACTGTTTGTAACAACAGTTAAATGTCACTAGTCTCAGTTGTTGGCAAGTCCATGCTCATGTTACGAGTAAGGGGCTGCCGGCTCCATGAGACTGAAGCGGCACGACCTGAGAAATGAACCGGAAACTTCAGGTACTCCGATAAGGCAGGTTAGTCAAAAACAGCTGTTCTGCTTCGGTGGACATACATAAATGTTGTTCCATTTCATGCCATAAAGCTCACAAAAACTCCAGATAACAATAAAACATCAGTCTGAGTTGTTCACATGCCTGGAGCTCAAATGCCAAAAACTGAGTCTGGCCCTCAGTTTTTGAAACAGAAAGAAACAAACAACTAAATAATCCAAATTAAGTGCATGATAGAGATGGAGGTCAGCTCATACAGTATTTTTCATACTGATTTAAAGATTAGTGGGGTCATGATCAAAGTATAAACCAGATCATATTCAGCTCTCCCTGGACAAACTGCCAGAGTAACGTGATTGGAAAGGTATGATTGAAAATCTGTTGCCATGGGAATTCTATTGAAGCTCAATCTCTTCTTCAGTGCTTTGGTTTGGTAATGGATACATACAGAGAGAGAGAGAGAGAGAGAGAGAGAGAGAGAGAAAATGAACCTTTTCAGGAAGCGGCTTAACTTTTTTCTTTTAAGCGCAGCAATTAACTGTCAGTAATCTCACCTGGTGTGTATACAGAGCAACTCAATCGTGATGATGAATGGAACGTGATGTATTGTCTAAAAAAACAATTTATTACAATACAACATTTCATGCATCTTTGTCTGTGCCCACAGGAGAATACAGCTTCCTGCACATGAAATGTGTGCATCACGTTATCAGTTTAATGAAGCGTAATGAGGATAGATTGGTTAATCTTGTCTAGAGGGAATTGATGAGAGTGTGAACAGTATGTGTGTGCATGTGCACATGTTCCCCGACCTGTGTGTAATGTCTCTATAGTGAGTAGGACACATGCATGCATGAACTGGGATGAAGACACATTTCCTTAAAGGTTTTCAGAGAGCACAGAAAGCAGTAACTGATTCAAAATGTACACATTAGAAAAGCCCCATGAATCCTGGCATTACACAATACTATAACATCACCTTCTATGCTAATCTTAATAGAGAAGGGAGAGTTGGTGACACAGAGGAAAAGAGTAGATTAAGTAAGAGAAGGACAAGGAATATCACTTTTCTTTGGTTGAAGCTTTAGTGCTTAACTTTTTGAAATTAATGAACGTCCGTTACCTTCAAGCCTTTCAAAATGAGTTGCTACAAAGCTAATCAAGATTATCATCTCCAAAAACCTCTGTAAACCTTTCTGTATTTCTCAGTATGTTAAGAAGATTTTGTCATCCGGTGACATTCCTGCGCATATATTTTAGTTAAAATAATTACCTCTTCTGAAGAGTCCATCATGATTTTTTAAACCTCCATGTACTCTAGCACACTAGCAACTGCGTGGAGGAGAGGTGGGGGTGGTGTGAGAACACGTAAGGCCTGTATCATGCGGATAGTTTTGTTGTCATTACTTAGAATTCCTCATGAGGGAGACAGAAACTACACACTATAGTTTTAAATATAATTCTTCCTGGAAGATTCTAGGAGATTCAAACAACTTTGTTCACTTTCCATTATTCTTTTGACATCAAGAACACATTCTTTTTTACATAAAACAATGAGACAGAGTGGTGTTGTTCCATCTCACAGAATAAATGAATAGATAGAAGAGATGAGTAAATATATGAACCATTGTCATTGTAGTTGGTGTAATCAATATGTGCTAACTTCCTGTAAACTTTCAGTTGCTGCAGATTTTTTAATAGAGAGAGAATGTTAATTATGCAAATCCATTGACTCTTGAAATTTATAAATCACACGCCTTCAAATAAATACATTGACAGTTAGAGAAACAGACAGACAGACAGACATGTTTTAACTTTAACTTTAACGTTTTTGGCTGTGCAAACACCTATAACACATTCTTTCTCTCCTTATCTCGCTCACACATTCATATAAGTACACAAACGTGTGCTGCCTCCTTAACCTGGATATCTGTAGATGCGGGTCAGAGTTCCAACCGTCTTTTCATTATATTTTCATGTTGCAAGCATTTTTCTCTGACTTTTCTCTCGCTATACTTGAAGTGAGGGCACACAGGCGTCAGTAGCTTTCAGCTACTCTCACAATAGAATGCACAATGAGGGAATATTTGGCAAAATGCATTGTCTATTTTCAACTCAGAGAATAGCTTTAACTGGAATAGAAACTTGTGGTCACAAAAATTGTTTTGCACCACTGCACCAACTGTGTCAAAACTGGGAAGCAGCAGCGAGAATTTTAAGTGTCATACGCTGTTCCAATTTTGTGGTTATGATTATTATTATTTTTTAATTTCAAGGAGTGTCATCCATTTTAGAGGCTGCATATCTAATTTTAGAATTACACTATGATTATTACAGAGAAATGTATACCCAGTCCACAAACATACTAACCCACTAAATTACATTTGCTTACATTATTAGTGTTATTTTTAGAAAGCATTGTTCTAGAAGCTGTTACAAAGTAATACCTTCTATGTGGAAGTTTGAAATATTGTGGGTTCAACCCCTCAGAGTAAGAAAGAGATGGAAAAGTTACTCTGCTCCAAAAGTATCCTGTAAATAAAAACCATGCAATCTAAGATAGACAGATAACATATGTGGTGGAATTACAGCTGCCTTCAGACAAATGAAGAACTTCAGCCAGCTTGCCTCCCTAACCATTATTATTTGAAAGCTTATGGAGTTTGTTGCAAAATTAGATGAAACTGTCAAAGGTGTGTGACTTATCCAAACTTCAAAACATGGAAGTGTAAAAAAGTATATCAATTATTGTTTAAAACTAAAAACAACCAACCCTGCTATTTAAACCCACCTTTAACACCTTTTTGGACACCAAGCTTAAACTGCCAAGGTGCCTGGCACTAGTTATGCTGAAAAGACATATACATTCATATAACTGCAGTCTTTTTTCACACATTATACGTTGAAAGCCCTGCAGCCTTTGGGATATGCAACAGCAGGCTTTTGTAAGCGAGCTGGGAAGAGTTGAGGGGCCTGGAAGAAGTACACTGCCACAAATGCCTACTGGATACTGATTTGCATTGCACTGGCAATTTTAAGTTTGTGTGGACAATTCAAGTCGTCCATGTCAATTAAAAATACTCTGTAGGATTGAGAGACAGCAGGGGGATAGGAGCACCAGCACACATTCTGTAGGTCTATGCATGCACACATGAACCCTAGAGAGAGAGAGAGAGAGAGAGAGAGAGAGAGAGAGAGAGAGAGATATGTGAACATAGACCAGCAACTTCAGCTGGCAACTGGATGGTACTCATTTGCATATCCTCATGCATCATTCATCAGCATCACTTTACCACAGAGCGAAACATTACATTTATTTTGCAAATGCTAATTTATGTTAAGCAGCTGATTTGAGAAACTTCAGCGTCGAGTAGCATAAAAGACCCTGCAACATTTATTTTCTTTTGTCTGCATGAGTGTGACAGTATGTGCACTGGTGTCTGTATACATGCACACACCCGTCACACCCCTCTGGCCCTCAACTCTGTGTGTGTGTGTGTGTGTGTTAGTCGAGGATGTGTGTATTTGTATTTGGACAGTTGGTCCTGGCTTTATCTAACGCAGCCACATGGCATCTGTCAGGATTCTTTGTGATTTAAATGATGGTTAACACGTACCTACAGAGTAACTATTTTCATCAACACATTTCTCGCAGTAGAGATAATGAAAAGATGACTGAAGTCAGAAACTACATGAATCTTAATTTTATTCACTTATGACTCTATTGACAGTGTGGTGCCAAAACCAAACATGACATGCAATGCAAATATCAATTTACAGGGCTTTATGCTTCTATTCTAAATGGCAGCGCGTCCTTACCCAGAAAACAACCGCATAGGTCGATTGTGCAAGCAGCTCTTGACGACTCATATTTACGTTGTTGTTAGGTGGCGACATGGTCATAGTATATATCACAAGAGCAAACAAGGAAGTGAGATGACAAAGCATAAGCATAAGAGCGCAAAATTCCACGTGAGAAGGCAGGTTCATGGATGGGTCAAACAAACACAACTCTTTCATTTAGGAAACTGGTTTGTGTCCTGTGTGAAACCAAAAGTCAACTGCCTCTATTTGAAATTTGAAGTTTTATGGACCTTAGTCAATGAAGCAGTAGTCTATATCCTTGACCTTCCACTTCTCGGATTGCTCTGGTTCCCCAGGAAATTCCGCCGGATGCATGCATTTTCCGTTTCCTTCTGCCTACTTTGTGTCGGAATTTTTAATTTGGTGGATTAATGAGGACTATGGTTAACTGCTCCTCAGATCTCTGCAGTTTAAATTGAGACAGCAAGACTATCTGTCCAATCTGAGTTTTCTCTTGCACGACTATTTTGCAGCGGGTCTATGCAGAGTTTAGCACCACCCATGACGATTCTAATTGGTTTAAAGAAATGCCATTAAACCAGAGCACGTTTTCCTCCCATCCACAAATGCTATGTGGAGTAGCCAGACCCCCCGAAGCACGCTGAAGGAGGGTCTGGCAAGCGAGACCAAGAACGCAGTGTCATTGCTTACTCCTTTTTGTAGTTTTACATGACCAGTGGTGGAATGTACCTAAGTAAGTACAGATTTTAGGTAATTATACTTTACTTGAGTCTGTTCTTTTCATATCACTTTCTACTTCACTACATTTCAGAGGAAAATATTGCACTTTTTACTCCACTACATGAATCTGACAGCTTTAGTTACTAATTACTTCAAATTGAGATGTTTGCACACAAAACTCATGTAGTTTATGAATACATTTTATTATACATTAAACTACAAAACAATACATAGGCCTACAAGTACAGCTAAAATGGTGAGACGATTAAACACTGATTTACAGAACTGTTTTGATTGTTACTAGTTTATAAAGTGTGAGGATTTTTTGCATTGAGTACTTTTAATACTTTGAGTACATTTTCTTGACAATACTTACAAACTTTGACTTAAGTAACATTTTCAATGCAGGACTTATAGTTGTGACAGAGCATTTTTACAGTGTAGTATTGGTACTTTTACTTTTTACCACTACACGTGACTTTTTTTTAACTAATCCCAGATGTTTTACCTTCCCTAACTACCTAATTTTTGTTGCCTAAACTTAACTCAATCTGTTTTACAACATTAACTACATATTTCAAAGTGCGACTGTTACCTTACATAGGGCTGTGATAACTGTGAAACGTGATAAAAACTGCCTTTTTTTTCACGACACGTTACAGTCACTTGTGCACCATATGGCCGTATCGCGGCGTTAAATAAAATGCTCATATTTGTCATTTTGCCCAACAGTATTCTGTCCTTTTGGTATAAGGGTGTGTTGAAAAGGGATACAGCATTCAAAGTCTGAATGCATGTGATTTCACTATGACAGGTGTTGGTTAGAATCAGAATCAGCTTTATTTAACCAGGTATGAGGACCCATACAAGGAATTTTGCTTTGGATTATCATTGCTCACAAAGCACTTACACATTCAAAACAAACTACAAAACAAAACAAACAATATATACACACTAATACATACACACTCTAAACAGAGACAATATAGACAGGTTGAGGCAATAGTGCAATGAAGAGTGCAAAGTATGCAGGAGTAAATTATGATAGTTATTATTTTAATTGTGGAGCATAGTGCAAAGGAGCTGGAATAAATAGTATTATGTTATTACATTACAATATAAACAGTATGAACAGTATGAACAACTCTGACATAGAGAATGATAATAAGTGGAACCAGTAAACAGGTGCTGGTTAGAGACAGTGTGACTGGGTTATTGACCAGAATTGAACCTGGCAATGTGAGTCAGAAGTCAGCTGTTCATCAGAGTGATGGCTTGTGGAAAGAAACTGTTCCTGAGTCTGTTGGTTGGCGTACAGTGCTCTCTAGAGTCTACCAGAAGGCAGAAGCTGGAACAGGTTGTGTCCGGGATGAAATGGGTCTACAGTGATGTTTCCTGCCCGTTTCTTGACTCTGGAAGTGTATATGTCATGAATGGAGGGCAGGTTGGCACCAATGATCTTTTCTGCAGTCCTAACTTTCCGTTGAAGTCTGCTCCTGTCCGTTTTGGGGGCAAATCCAAACCAGACAGTGATGGATGTGCAGAGGATAGACTGGATGATGGCTGTGTAGAAGTGGATCAGCAGCTCCTTAAACAGGTTGAGCTTCCTGAGTTGGCGCAGAAAGTACATCCTCTGCTGGGCCTTCTTGATGATGGTGTCGGTGTTGGGCTCCCACTTTAGGTCCTGAGATATAGTGGAAAAGAGCAGTGGGGAGAACACACATCCCTGGGGGGGTGCCAGTGCTAATAGTCCGTGTGCTTGATGTGATGTTCCTCAGGTGGAGGCTGGCACAGTGAGCTGGGAGAGTTTGGTGCTGAGGATGTCCAGTATGATGGTGTTGAACGCCAAGCTGAAGACCACCAACAGAATCCTTGCATATGCCCTTGGAGAGTTGAAGTGTTGCAAGATATAATGCAGTCCCAAGTTGACTGCATCATCCACAGACCTGTTAGCCCTGTAGGTAAACTGCAGGGGGTCCAGCAAAGGGACTGTGATGTCCTTCGGGTGGGCCAACACCAGTCTTTCAAAGGACTTCATGACTACAGATGTCAGGGAGACAGGCCTATAGTCATTTAATCCAGGGATGGAGTGTTTTTTGGGGACTAGGATGATTGTGGAGCTCCAGCGATCTGTTGAAGTTCTGAGTGAAGATGGGGGCCAGCTGGTCTGCAAAGATTTTCATGCATTTGTCTGCTGGCCTCTCCACACTGACCGAGGATCGTTGTTTGTGAAGCTGTTTTCCAGCTTATTAGCATAGCTCCTCTTAGCTGCTTTGATTTCTGTGGTCAGTGTGTTCCTGGCCTCGTTATACAGGAGTCTGTCCCCACTTCTGAGGACCTTCTCTTTGAACTGACAAAGCTGCCTGAGTTTTGCTGTGGGTTGTGGTTGTTGTATGTGCAGAAGGTTTTAGTCGGCACACACATGATGTCACAGTGTCAGGTAGTTCGTCCAGATCAGTGGCTGCAGCCTCAAAAACACTCCAATCAGGACAGTCCAAGCAGGCCTGTAAATCCAGCTTTGACTTGTTGGTCCATCTTTTCACACTCTTTATAACAGGTTTAACAGATTTTAGTTTTTGCCTGTATGTCGGGATAAGATGAACCAGACAGTGATCAGAGAGTCCCAAAGCTGCACATGGGACAGAGCGATAGGCGTCCTTTAATGTAGTATGGCAGTGGTCCAGTGTGTTTGAGTCCCTGGTGGGACACTTAATATGCTGTCTATACTTTGGAAGTTTATGGCTGAGGTTTGCTCTGTTGAAGTCCCCAAGAACAATGAGCAGGGAGTCAGGATGTTAGTTATCTGGTCGGCCAGGTGCAGTAACGCTTCACTAACACAGGCCTGAGGTAGAGTGTACATGGCGACCAGAATAAATGAGGAAAACTCCTGTGGTGAATAAAAGGATTTGCAGTTTATGTATAATGTCTCCAAGTGAGGTTGATGATGATTTCTTCAGCACTGTGACACCTGTACACCAACCTTATACAAGCAACAAAAATATCCTTGTGAAAAATATCCTTGTGATACTTATCTTGTTAATGTTCTGTTATATATGCCTTATTACACTTGGCAGCAATTCTGTGTATCTGAGAAGAAATCCAACATGAACAAATCTTTTCAGCAGTCTGGGGACAAAAGGAGAACTTCCACTTCTATTCACAAGCCATTTGTTGCCACTGCTGCTGGTGGTGCAGAAATAACACAGGTGTTTGAGCCAAAAACAAGACGGCTGTTTATTTGCCGCTTCCTGAGCCGAAGAAATGATACGCACAGCGGAGCGATGCAGCCGTCTGTTTTTCTCAACGCTGTCACTGCTCTCTCTATCTCATTTCCCACTCTCTCCTTCTTCGAGTCCTCACATGCCTTTGTTGTTTTTTTGAGGCAACTTTGGAGTGGTTTCTCTCAGCGTGGCTGCTCATTGTAGGACACTGTATACTTTTGTTTGGCCTATTCAAGTCTAAGGCTTTAGAAGGAGATTAATTGTTGATAAAACAGAATAGGGTTTAGTGATTGAATTCCCATGAAGGGTAGCTGAGTATTTGGCTTTCTCTTACACTTGGCTGATAAGTGGATCTAGCCTATTGTTGTGGGAAGACTTCTCATTACTGTCTGGATAGATTCAATGGGCTTGTGTTTGCCATGGGAGAAAAGGCTTTATGTTAAGCAAGGATAGCAAGGTCAGGCATAGACTATGGCTGCTTACCTTACCTTGTTTACTGTTTCTCTCCTTTCCTTTCTCTGTGATGCACAAACACCTATGATAGCATCATTCATGTCAGAACTACATTGCATCTCTGCAAGTAAGCAGTGTTTCCCAAAGGTTCTATACTTCGTTGCACCGCTCAGGTAGATTGAGACCCATCCAAATCCAAATTATGTTTTTTCCCAGTCAAAAATGTATTTTCTGCGTACATGTTAGCGTCAATGCTTCACTTCAAGCTAATTGGCATGCTGCTGGTGGTCTTGCCATGGGATTAACTGTATTAACAAACCGTACAACATCTGATGAACCATAACATTTGACAAACCAACCAGATTTAGCCTAATTGTCAAAGCACATCATCGCTACACTTCATCTGCATCTGTATAATCTTTTAGTCTGATATGTTTAATATGTAAATAGTTATTTATTTTGAAAATATTATGAGACAAAAAGTAACTATATTGTGACAAAATATTTTATGCTTAGGCTTACTTATATAATAAAGAAGAATACGTTGCATATCTACTTAATGAGACAGGTAAGAAAAGAGGGACAAACAAACTCCCGCACACTGTCTATCTTGCAAAAATACATTTATTTGCTGTGTTTCTGTGCAAGACCTTCATCAAACACTTCATCTGGCATTTTGCAAGATAGACAGTGTGTAGGAGTTTGTTTGATTACTTACACACCCACACAGTTTAAAGTTATTTTTAAATATGTAGATTTTTTTCCCTCAAACATTTTTCTTGTCATATCTGTTTTGATTAAACAAAAATATTATTATAAAAATTACTAATTTACTCTTAGGACCTTCTTTTGCAGAAATGTTGCAATATTATGGCTTTTTGCTCAATATCATGACTTTATGCTCAGAACATTGCATCTTCTTTCTTTTTTATTTTCTGTCAGATTGACTTTTCCCCAGCAGTAGTCTACATACATAAGTAGAAAAATACCTATTAACACAATGTCCTAATTAGGGAATTAGTGTTACAGTGGTTAAAATTTAAGAAAAAACAACATTGTCTTAAGCTAACTTTATTGACAATTTGCAATTTTCCATAATGTTAGTTTGTTCAAATTTGTAAGTTGTGTAGTCTATTTATATCTAGTCTATTTAGGCTATCAGGCAGAAATACCTTCTCAAAGACCTACAGGCTACAATACTAATGCCTTTAACAGTAAGTATCATTATACAGTATCTGAATTTGAAGATTGATATTTATGATGATGATTGTTATTGGATCGTTACATTCACTGCAGTACAAGGCTGTCACAACACACCATATAAAAATGAAGGAGGCACGTACAAAAGCTTTGTAAATACAGCATTAGTTAAGTTGTTGAGCTTTATGAACAGCATTAGTCCTCCTTGGTATGGATTCTACAACACTACTGGAGACATGGACATTATTCCCTGTCTAACACAGCACTCCCATGATCAATTAGGTCAAATTCTTGTGAGGCCATTGCACATTATTCACCCAGTTTGGAAGCCCTCATTACATCTCTCCATTACATTATTTAACTAGCTTTTCCCTGTCACCTATCTGTGCACGGGAGCTGCCCAGTATAGGCACATTATTTCATCCCTGTCTTCTGAGAAGGGCTTCGCAAGGTATGTGAAGATAAGGCAAAATGGAAAGAAGACTATGTGTCTCCATTCTCCTCCCTTGCTCCTATTTCCTTGCCTTGGGCAGGGATTCAAACCAGAAACCTTCAAATCACAAGTTTGCTTCTCGTTTTGGCTACTGCCTCCCAGAAGGACTGTGCAACTCTGAGGATCTCTCCAAAAAGTGCTGAGTTCTACAGTTGTGACGTTAACACAAGCGTGAGCTCCAGTGTTAAGCCAGCCCAGCGGTGACTACACCTAATGAGGCTGGGCAGACATTGGGCAAGCTGTGCTCATGATGTTCTGTGCACCGTGTGACAGCAGACTGATTTCAGAACAGCTGCTGATGATGCTGATTGTAAACAAACAGGGGAACAGTGACAGTCAGCAGATCCGAGACCTGCTGAGAGACGGATGAGCAGCTGTCTTCTTTTGTTCCCCAAATTTAAGTACACACACATGCATGCACCGGTACACACACACACAAACACACAAACACACACACACACACACACACACACACACACACACACACACACACAAACTAGGGCTGCACAATTAATCAAATTATTATCATGATCACGATTTTAGCTTCCCATGATCAAATTTACGTGATCAAGCGATATTTTAAATGCGTCATTCCGTTCATTCAATGCTCCGGGTTTTGTTTTGTTTACATGTGTTACATGACCCATTTCTTCTGTAAAGCTTTGCCTGTGTTTGGATCTCTCCTTTTACTCTCCGTGCAGCCCCGCCCTGCGCCCATTAACTCCCACACGGCTCCCAGCAACATGGAGAGACACAGCAGCGACAGCACTGGTCCGCACTTCTGTATTTTTACCTGTGTTTCAGCTGGTAACTCTCTGCTATCATAAAAATGCAGCACCGTGACATACCATAGACGGTATATTATTAACAATCTATAGACGATAGAGACGTTTCACGTGTTGATCCGCCATTCGACCCGTGCTGGACCCATTCTTAATGAGTCAGCCGTCACTCTGTGAATAGCATACGCTTCAGTCCATCGCACTCATCTTCTCTCCCCATCTCTTTAAATCAATCTGTTATTGTTGTTGAAAAATGTTGTGCTGGTGCACCTAAATAAAAAAGTTAGGCGCACCAGTGCAACCAAGGCAACAAGTTAGTCTGGAGCCCTGGCTCGTAGCTTTAGCGGCAGACTGTATGTCCCACTGTTGGAATCCTCTACAGTGAAATACAGTCACACTACACTTCTTTTTTTTTTAGCATTTTAGACTTGTTCATCTTGTTACTATTGTAGCTAACGTTAATGTTACCTGCTGTGTAATGTGTTATTAGTCTTTACTACCTTGACATGCAGCGATGTGTCAATTGCCGCTAACGTCTGTTTTGGAGCATCAGAGAGCAACGCAGACATTTAAGTGGCACCGTAATGAGGTACTGAAATCCCTGTCGATATTTTGTCCGGTATATAACGGGCATACAACATACAACTTCAACATGAGAGGAATGTAGCATAATATGGATGTGAAAGTGGTTATGAATAGTCTATGTGACAATAAAATTTGTTTTGGTTCAGATCAAAAATAATATTGATTAAAACAATCGTTCGTGATTATCAGTTTGACCATTGTCCAGCCCTACACACACACACACACACATGCACACACAGAGACAATGAGCAGGAGGGTTAACCTGGGTTAGTCTGACAAGGACCTGTCACCACCTTACACTTCACTCCCCTAATCAGCAGTGTTGTCAGCTACTCACTGTCTCACAACCTTGTCACACGATGAAGTGTGTGTGTGTGTGTGTGTGTGTGTGTATTCACCTCCTGCCTAGTCTTCTCACCCACTCCTACTGCATGGGACTTACACTACTGAGGCACCTATGTATCTGCACTCTTACCTGCTCCAACCCCTCCTGAGAGTCAGAGATATGTGTGTGTGCATGTGTGTGTCTGTTGTGTTGTGCTCTCTTGCTCCATGGCTCTCCCAAGACAGCGAGATGAAGTGCAGAAAGGACAATTGAAGTGACTGTCATACTCTGCCGAAGAGATGGGAGGATGATGGAAAGAGGGGGAGACAATGAAAGTGAAAATGAGGGAGAGGAAGACGGAGAGCGACAGCTGAAGATGGATAGACAAAGAGTGGCAGAGAGGAACAGGGAGAGAGCTTTCCAGACAAGGTGACAGTCCTGGGGAGACTTTCCTGAGCCCGGTCTTGGAGATTGGCCGACACACAGCTGAGGCCAGCGTAGGAGGGCTGTCAAGGGCACTCAGCATCAAACCTCTAAAAGGCAGCCCTGCCAAGCACTGTTATAAAAGGGTTATGACTTCAATATTCAGCTGGATCATATAGCATAGGCGCGTGGGCTGCGGTCCAAATAAATTCATTTGGACAGAAGTCTTTGTTGCAATGAAACTGTTGTGTGATAGATTCATAGCTTACCATTTACAGTAAGCTGACACTATTATCCAGAAGACCTTCAGTGTTCAGTGTGTTGCTCAAGGACACAGTGACAGTAATCATGAATGCTGATGGACAGGTAATAGGTGTTGATATTTTGGTTACAGGACACATTTTCAGCAATTTCTCCATTTAGTCGACAGGGTGCAGCAGGCCTGCACGATTCAGGGAAAAATATGAATCTTGACTTTTTAGCTTAGAATTGATGTCACGATTCTCTGCCATGATTTCTTTCTCACAAAGTGTAATGTTTATTACTTGTACATTACTTGAGTCTTTTCTTTTCATGCCACTTTCTACTTCTACTCCGCTACATTTCAGAGACAAATATTGTACTTTTTACTCCACTACATTAATCTGACAGCTTTAGTTACCAGTTACTGGAAACATTAGATTTGAATACAAAACACATGAAGTTTATAAAATACAATGTTTTATTATAAATGAAACTAGCCAACATTAAAATAGGCCCGCTAGCAAAGCTGGATTGATAGCTGGATTGATAAAACGATTAAACACTTTGTTGATTGACAATGATTTGGATGATTGAACATTTTCAATGCAGAACTGTTACTGTAAAAGAGTGTTATAAAAGTGTGGTGTTAGTACTTTTACTGAAGGAACGGAATACTTCTTCCACCACTGAGAGGCGCACATTGTTATTTTTGGAAAAACATGCATATCGTTACATGTTATTTCCTTACTCCTACTGGAGTTATGTGGGTAGGGCGTCGCATTGTGCAAGCTGTCCAAAACACATGTCTGCATTGTTGGACAACGTCGGACCTCTTGCCTTGTATGGCTTCTTCATTTTGCACTTTGTTTGAGGTACTGGTAAAGATTTGTGTTGTTACCTTGCAGTGATGCAACAAGGGCAAAGCATGCCTTGCAAATCATGCCTTGCAAATCACATCAGACTGAACCTTGTCATCTTGCTTGAATCCAAAATACTTCCACACTTCCGAATGCAACTAATTAGTGAAACACGTGACTAAAAGGCGCTTTGTCATTGGCTGAGGGTGAAGCCCTGAACTTTGTGAGAACCTAGAAGTGAGAGCATTGGTGCGCTTAGGAGCGCTTTAAAACCGATTATATACAGTCTATGTTTAAAACTCACAGAGGAAAGTAGTAGCGTAAGTGATGCAGTCGGAAGTCAAGACAATAAAAATTAAATCGCAAACATGGGTGAATTGAGATCGCGATTTTATAACAATATCATGCAGGCCTAGGGTGCAGCATCTTAAATACATCAAGACATCTTTATGACTTGAATCCAAATCATCAGCGTCTTGCTACTTTCGCTGCAAGCCCCTTAGATGTCCAGATGTGTGTGTCTTTGCTTGAGCGGATCCCAGGTCCACTGCAGTTGTCCTCCCTGCCGTTTTAAATGACTGACAAACTCTATTACACCAGAGAGGTGAGAGGATCTCAAATGCATAATTATACATTCATTAACCACTGGAGTTACTATAACTAATGATAAGAATGATTGAACATGCAATGAAACTGGCCATTTGCATACTAAAACACTGTTCTTTTTTCCCCTCTCTCCATCTCCTGCCGTTCTTTCGTCTTTTAAATTCCCTCTTTTCTTCTCTCCATTCCTCGTTCCCTGAGGATAGCATAACATCCATCAATTCCTCCTCTTTTTCAGCTGTGCATGGGTCCTGCTATACTCCCAGAGGGCATGTATTTTTCATACTTGACTGGCCGCTACTATTTCGGTTGGTCTGGGAGGTGTGCAGTGAAGGATTCCTTGCTTGACCACTGGCTCCATTTCCCCCCTCACGACAGGGTGCTGCCATTTTCCTGACCTGCAACCACCCACGAGCTCCAGTCTACCACCTTCAGCAACTAATCTGGGGGAGTTAGATAAAAAACAGGAGTTGTCTCAAGCCGGGAACTGGCAGGCTAAAGAAATCCACACCAACATGCTTGCAGGTCTTAGCACATTCATGTCGCGCAGACACTTGAGGTGTGCGCAGACACTGAAGGTGTGCACATCCACGGTATCACATGTGCATTCACGCTCACACACTGTAATTTTCTCACCCTTCTCTTTCATCTTCTTTCCTTCCCTTCCATCCCACTCAATAAACCCTCACCTCTGCTCTTCTCCTCCTCTCTCTGTGTTCTATTGCTAATTTGCCTCACAAGTCGGAGCAATCAGCTATACAGTCAATATAGCAGAAGCTGAACAAAAAGTGTGTTGATAAAAAGTACAAACTACAAGAAGTGTCCGCCTCAGATCCTCAAAGTCTTCCTTGCTGCCTTCGGCGCATGTGTCAAAGAACCTATTTAATGAGACAGCCGTGTAGTGAGACATATGATGGATGTGCTGGTTTTGTTTGTTCTGGTTTCATGATAAACTTAATGGAGCTGATATCAGTCGATCCTTTTACAAATTCTATGCATACAGTGAAAGTATAAAATGATAGCAACATGTATTTTCTTGATGAATTAAACTGATGAGGGGAATCCAGGTAAAAGCCATTAATGCTTATTGATTAATGGACAAACATCTTCTCATCAGACACAAGGAGATGAGATAGTGGACATTTGGACTTAGATAACACTGAAAAAACTAGCCTTTAAATTAAATTAAAAGATAAATCAGTTGGAACTGCCTTTAAAAGCAGACAAATAAGCACCGACTGGCAGGATGGCATAATTTATCTGTGCCTTCCCAAACCATTACAAAGGTTAGGAAAATCCATCGTGGTAAGGGATAAAAGGACTACTTTGTTAAGGTCAGAGGACCTTTGTCAACATGGTTACAATAATAAACACTTGGTTAAAATAGACTAAAGTTGACTGACGGTTTGAAGTGAGAAACAAACAGCGGTTCCCCGTGTCAAAGTGATTCATTCTACCAACCTCCTCCCTTAACATACTTTGTTGCTCTATAATAATGTCACCTCACTTCCTTAAAAAAAAAAGGAAGATAATGGAAGATAATGCAAGATAACGGCCACTTAATATTTTGTACACTGAGAGGCGAATCCACAAGGAATGGTTTGGAACTGCTGATAGCACCATGAATTGCGCATTGCTTGGAATGGCTATCTGTCCCGTTTTAAGGTCAGATTCACAAAAGATATTGCGCTAATAATATTACAGCTCCCACAAAGTTTTGCAGTTGAGTGCAAATTGCCATTTTGTTGTGCCTGATTGCAAATATCCATCTGGGAAATTGCAAATGTTGCCTTTCTGCCAAGAACACAGTAGGCAGGAAAATGGCATTGAGAAAATATAAGGGTGCAGAGGCATTCCTCAAAACTTAAGGCAAAGAATTTAAAAGTGACAGAGAGAAACTGTGTTTGGGATTTAATATTAGTCTGTCAGTGTTGTTAGTGTTTTCAAAGACACACCTTCAGACGTAAGAAAGAAAGCATGATTTGAAGCAGAGGACACCCCTTTCAAATGTGCTTCATCCCCTCCAACTTTCTTAAGACGCTAATAATTTAACTGTAACTTTGCATTGCTATTAGATCTTTGTGAATTGGACTGTTTTTAGCAGCTGCAAAAGCTGTGCAAGCCTTTTGTGAATTCCCCTGTGAGTGTATGAAAGAAGGAGGTAATAATCACACCCAGTTTCATTCAGGCTATTATTTGTGATTGTTACACTTAGCTTGTTATCTGCTTTTTCAATGTAAGCCAAACAACAAATAAAATCCTTTGGGTGAATCTGTGCATGTACCACTTTAATGAGCACTTTATTTGCTCTACCCAAAGAAGTCCATGTCCCTCATAATGTCATCTTTTATCATCTCAAAGGGTTGTTATACAGTATTTACCCAGCCACAGTATTCTGCATTTCATCTGATGGTTCTCTGCAGTCCAAACAGCAGGTTCAAAAATCTCTGTGTCAGACCTGCTCTATTATTAAATAGTGATTAAATTCAATTCAATTTCATCCTGCAATCCCTTAAATACAAATGTAGCTCAATGACGTGCAAGCAATAATGACAGACTAATTATGAATATATACACATCTCCCCACCACTGAACAGGCTCTTTCTGTTTATCTTTCAATTCATCCAGCATGCTATTTTGCCATTAAGATGCATACCATGTCAGTTATAATCTAATTAGCTTTGTGATAACTGAGTAACGGAGGCAACAATAGCAGAGAAATAAGATTGTGCAGATTTGAGAATGAGCAGTTTCAGCTTGAATGGCCCCGAAGATCCAGATGACGTCTGTAATCAATGTGGACACCCTGAGAAACCATGCTATTAACTATCTAATAAACAAATCCTGGGATGGAATACAAATTTAGACAGTTGGCTGATAACATTTAACTTCAGCATTGGAGGCATCATTTGTCACACAGATTATATGAATTATATGGAATTGCTCCAGGTTTTCACTTAGCCCCTGAGCCTCTGAGAAAATACGTTTTACAGAGAAAACCTTTCAACTGACATATCTAAGAGTTGACTTGTTGCAGTTTGATGACTGTCTGGGTTTTTGTTCTGGAGTTTTACAGTTTTGTCAGTTTTATTTAAAACTTTCTTTGCTTACTCCTTTAACCTCCCCTTTGGCATGTGTGTTTGTGTGTAATTACTTTTTTAGTTTCACATTATTTGAACAGTCTGTGGGACTGGTAACTGGTTATATACGATTGTGCTGCTTGGGCTGCAACAATTATTATTTGTCTGATTTATCAAATCAATAAAAATTGTGAAAATGACCCATCAGAATGTCCGTTAGCCTATCTTTAAAGGACTTGTTTTGTCTGATCAACAGTCCCAAATCCCAAACATATTCACAGTATAAAAGACAAAAGAAGCCAGACAATATTCACATTTGCTGGAAGCAGAGCATTTGGACCTTTTTTCCTAAAACATAACTCAAAACAAATAAACAATCAAATAATTAATTAATCAACATATATTGCCACTCTAAATTTAAGCAACTAAATATTGAAATGGGGAAAATGATCTACCATATTATTATTCAATATGTTATTATTATACCATATTATTGTTCAGCCATATTCACGCTATTGTCCATGCAGAACTCTTAGTTAAAAGCAGAGGAGAGATTCCCACAGTTGGCTTATAGCTGCTCGTGGAATAATACATTTCCCATGGGGTTTTTCTAAATATGTGTGTGTTGAGTCTATGACTGATACTTAAGTCGTAGTCTATTTGCAATGTATTAATGAGCTTGTTAATATTGACAGAAAGGGGAAGCTGGATAGCTCACCTGGTTGAGCGTGCCCATTGCACAGTGCTTCATCGTTTGTTTGCCTGTTGCTAATTTAAGCCAGTTCCTGAAGCAGGTTAGCACAAGTTACTAGCAAAAAGATGCAATTTTGCTACTATTCATTGGGCCGCTTAATGTACTTCAGTTGTTTGTTCATCTGCCGAGATGGATACCTCTGCTGACAAATCTGATTTATTGTATTGTTTTCTGTGACTAAGATGTAAAAAGCTACGTTACTTAAACTTCAAAAGTTCATTCTTCAGCTGCCACTAATATGTATACCCTGTTTGCCTTTTGCAGGCCTAGATGTACTCAGCTACTGCATCCTCTTGATAATGTGTTTACTGTTTCATTTAAAATAAGAGTAAAAAGAGTATTGTGCTTTAAATTAATCACAAAAATAGAAACCCCTATAACTATAACTTAATGGTGACTTGAGCTTGATCACTCTGGCTCTTAGCAAACGACTCAAGTCTTGACTCGGACTGGCGTTTTAGGGCTCAAGAACATCTGTGGTTAGTTGAGAGCCTGGTTAGCTGAGTGAAGCGTCACTACCGCAGAGGCAGGCAAAGGCGTGAAGCAACTACGACCACATGTTGCCAGACGTTATTATCTCTCTCAGCAGTCCTCCACACGCTTGAACTGGCTTATGGATTCTGGGGTGAAAGACACCCGCAAAACAACAAAAAAAATAACAACATTGCCAGTGTTTGCAAATGTATCCCCATCTCTGGAGGCACATGTGCAATGTGTAGAATTACAGAATCCAGTCCTGCCAGGATGTTGACAGGATTTTCCCTCTTTCACACTGTTTTGCCATTCACACTGTTTTAAACAAAGGCATGTAGAAGGTGGTCTTCCCACTATTTTCTCAACAAAATATAGAGAAAGCAAAAAGAATAATGGAAAAAATAACTACTTTATAGAATAAATTGCAGAGATGTGTAGTTCGTAAGCCCCAGTTCATTGCAGTTTGAATAATCTGCTGTTGGAAATTGCTTTTTCCTTCCATCTACAGTATATCCGCATCTCCATCCGTATTCTGAGACAAAGCTATTTAAACCTGCAAATAAGCTTTTAGCTTGCACTACTGTAAAGCAGCCAGTCAAATCCATATGGCTCACATGATTAAGCTAAACAGATTACGCTCCGTTAATGCAAACAGACAGAAGAAGCAAATACACCCATCCAAGTTGCTCGGCTTCCAGGTGCATGAGACAGATGTAGGCTATTTGATGGAACGTGTCTGGAGCGCTGACAAACTGATTCAGTAATTGATAAAGACATACAAATAGAATTGCTTTCAATCGGCACAAGGCTGTTATCAATCTGCGATGTTGTCAAGTCAAGCATCTCCATTCTTCACACTACAAGCTTATCATTGGTGGGAGACATTATTTTTTACTGAAATTGGATCAAATCCCAAAGCAACAGTATCGCCACAGTATTGCCACTGTAAGCACACGTATATGGCGAGATGTCAACAACACCACCTGTACAGTACACCCTTTGATAGCATGTACAAACAGCAACATGGCTATCATACATGAGAACCTATTATATAAGAGACTCAGTCCATATTAGATAAATAATAAAAAATAAACCTGCCCAAGCTAATGTAAAGTTAGTATCTGTAACTGTATAAAACAATATGTTTTATCTGCATTCAGATTTTTCCAGATATGGACAGGTTCTGCTTTTGTGTTATGTACAGACATATCCTCCTCATTCGTATGAGTTTACTGTTCACAAAATAAAAACAAATAAAAAAATAAAGCATGGTTTGAGGAAGACATTTTACCAGGGAAAAGACAAGTTAGAATTGCATTAAGATCCATCCCATTATGTCTCTTAAAAGAGTAGAGGTTGGGTACATAATGGGAGGAGGCCCAGATTAATTTCAAGTTGTGTCTATGAAAACAAATAAGAAACCAATCAGAACATAAAAAAGAAGTAGGTTGTGTGCATGCAGTGGGAGGAGGCTCAGAAGTGTCATTTAAAGTGTCTATAAAAATAATTGAGAAAGCTTTTAATAAAAATCGGACACTCTCTTAACTAATTTGCATTAACTTTTGATATGGCCCCTTACTTCAACTCATCAGTTTCTTACCCACTGTCAATCGACAAACAGTGCCAGGATTCAATATCAGACCAGGAGGTAAAAATAATTAATCCTGCATTAGCCCACAAATCTGGTGAAGACATCATGGAAATTGATGTTGCTTTGGTTGCTAGCAGTTCCTGTTTTCACTGTACAGACAACAATACTCCTTTGATGCTGAAGATAACGTCTGAATCTGATGATTATGATTCAAGATCATATGGTCATTATCAATAGACATTAAATATCCACTGTAAACACTGTTTTTGCAGTGTATGAAAATGGAGTGTGCCATTTGTGGCAAATTGTAAGTAATATTACTGCTAATAATACTGTTTGCATCTGTTCAGAATGCAATATCTGTTCATATCTGAATAATTGTAGTATTTTGCCTCTGTAAGCCTTACGCATAGAAGGCCTCCGCAGCCAGATTCAGTTTCACTTAAAAAATAAAAACAATATGAAAATACAATCTGGTATTTAGATATTTAGATAAAAATCTGTCACAGACATCTGGACTTGACACAAATAATAATGAGCACTGATTGGATGATTCTTACCTGAGGGGTTGAGCAGCCGCCAGTTGATTGCAGGGTCTGGCCTGCCACTGGCCAAACAACTGAGTGTCACGTTACTGCCCTCATTCACTGTGATGTCTTCTGACACCTTGTAGATGTTGGCTGGGACTGGAGAAACAAGATAAATCAAGGTTAATACAATTGCTACTAGTTATGAAACAAAGTTTAAAGAGCAAATTGCGTTTTATCTCACACAGACCAAGATTCAAGAGATTTTACATTTTTGATCTTGTGTTCATAACTTGAAAAGCAATAGTTTTATTCATCTTTCTGTAAAACACCTTTCAACTCAACAACATAAACAGACATTGCCATTACAAAAAAAAGTTCATTATGCCAGGTGCTTTGCTCCCATAAGATCCATTACCATCTCTTCAGAGAAGCTATTGGCTAAAACACAGAGATAAACAGAGAATAAATTCACACACAAGCTGACCTTGATTCTCTCAGTGAAAAGAAGAATTTTGGAAAAGCTTTGGAGAACCTTTACTCCTCCTGCTTTAGCCCTCAGAGGTACTTAGAGTAAACTTTTCAACCCAGGATCCAAATAAGCAATTTAACATCCTGCCGCGGGACTTGAGCTCATGAAAACAGATTGCTTCTCTTGTCATATGGGGACCCACCAGACACTTGGCTCGGATTCAGAGTTCAGACTGATACCTTCAGAAAAGTAGGCTTTAAAGGGGCTCTATGCAGTTTTGGCCATTTCTTTGCTGTTTTCTCGCAGGTTTCTCTATAGAGCTCCCCCTACAGCTTCAGAAAAGATATTTGGCAGCTCCTATGTTTACTTACTCTGTCAGTCCGCTGTTTCCTTTTTCTTTGTTCCTCTGATAATGCTTTCCTAGCTTTCTGCTTCTTTAGCAAAACTTCATAGCTCCCTTGTAAGCTGGTTCCTGAATGGGCGTATGTCTGCATTGCCGTGAAGCAAATCGTTACATTGCGAGACCTGATATCACGCGATCCTTCGTGACGCTGAGGCCGGCGTGCCAACTCGAAAAAAGTCATATAAACACCCCAATGACTCTGAAGCTGTTCAGTTAAGGTAAATTAACCTAAAAAACTGCATAGTTCCCCTTTAATATACAAATCAAATATGTAGAGGTACAATGAGGAATAATTTCATGTGTGCACGTATGTGACACTTATGTTCAAAGTAACATGTAGCTATTTCATCTCAGCGCAGAGGTTTTATTATCCTCCTGCCTCGTGATCTCCATCTACTCCTCACTCCCACACAGACAAACTAGAGAGATGGAGCGGGAGGAAGAAACCTTAACTCTGACAAAAAACAACTCAGATGAATTAAGAAGGTGCAGTCTGTTTTAAAGCGAGTCAGCAGCTAAGATGCAATCAATCATGAAGGATGTAGACGGCATGCATCACAGTTTCCACAAACTGTGGGCAAAGGTATCATATATACAGCTATGAGGCCAGAATATACAAATGATGATCAATGACTTTGGAATATGATAAATGTTGGAGCATGCATAACGCAGACAAATGAAGAGTGAACGTTTTTCTCTAAACTTTGAATAAGCAAATTTACTATTCTAACTTAATGTATGCTTGTATGTGTGTGTATGTGTCAGGTCTGCATTCCTTTGGGTTGCACTGTGTTGCACCAGCTATGTGTAAGTTCTCTGCTGAGTTAAGCTTAATTTATGTTTGCTGTGGTGTTTTGGGTGTGTCCGCCATAAAATGACGTCACAACGTTGTTTCCAGCGCGAAGGCTACACAAGCTGTTGCAGTGTGTGTTCGTGCACCTCTGAAGTTTTGTAACTACACGTCCACTGTGCTTCAATTCAACACGGTCGGCTGGGAAGAGCAGGTTCGTCTGTACAAACATCTGTATGATTCTTCACGTACAAACCACAGTGAGTCAAACAGCCTTTAATATGTGGTCAGAGAGAGACACCACACTGGAAAAACATGAGAGATTGTTTTGTCGAAGCTAAAAAATGGCTTTAAAAGTGTAAAAGGCAGACAGTCATTTCGATTTGGAGATAAACAACAGTCATGTTAATGATTAGAGTAGATAACTGTAATGTTTCACAGCACGTCAGTGTTTAACATGGATGAGTTTACTACTGTTGCCAGGCAGCCTGCTTTTTCTTTTATTCCAGTCTCTTCTTCTTTACTACTTCTTGCTTATTTACAGATTATTTTGACTGTCTGGTGTTTCGGAGAATACAGGACTTTCACTCAGTTGACTGGCAATCGTATCCCGCGTGTCACGATTCCTAAACCCAACCCGTCCGCTGTATACAGCCGTCTTGTTCTTCTTTGCTAAACACAACCTGTTGTCCCGCCCACCCACAACATTTTCCTTAACTTAAGGGGCCGTATTCATTTCACAGAATTATTCTGTGGGCCCATCATTGAATTTTCTGTGATTTTGTGAAACTGCCATAGAGTTTGAGTTAAGGGGACGTGTTCATTTCACGTAATTCTGTGAGATCAGGTTGTGTTTTAAATTAATGAGTATGATTCTGTGATTTACACAACCAGGGACTATTAATTGTTACTTATAATTATGTTGCAACTTATCACTGTGGTGCAACTAATTTCATTTTCAAAATGCATAAATCACAACTTAGTAACAATTTACGTTATAACTAGGCTATATTTAAACATAAACACAGCTGGTGTAACAGGCTGCTGGTTCTTTCAGTGTTTAAATGAGTCTTAAGCCTGCACCCATTAGTGTATCTCTGTGTCAATCAACATATCAATAGCCCTGCACATTATGAACAAAACAAGTAATTAGGTTTAACTGCAACCCATCCTTGCATGTTGTTCTTCCAAAACCAAACAACGTGCAACAAGTTTGGTTGTTTCACTCTCCTGAAATGGGGAAATATGCCGGTAACAGTTTGTTGTGCTATTGTAAATAATTGCCTATGTAATGTATCTGTTATGATGCTTTTGTATATATTCCACTGTAGCTGACCCCCTATAAATTAAGAAAGGATAGTGACATGTTTTAACTGGAGTAAAAGTGGAGCAACTTACTTTAAAGTAAATGTTTATTGTTACACTTTCAATTATCTCCATCGCCATCTACTATTCTGTGATACGTTGTCATTGCAGTCAGAGACACTTACATCAAGAAATTCACTTCTTTGATTTGAGGGAACTCTCAAAGGATACAAGCAGTTCTCCATAATCCACATCCATAAACATTAAATTCTTGTTAAATCAACGATAGCTAAACTATAGCAAATACAGAGGAGGTTGGGATGAAAAAGGGAACTGTGGCAGCACACAGCGTTGGTTTTAGCTGATTAATAGTGAGAAGTTACACAAATTGTGTTTGCATTACCAATCAGGTAATGCAAACACAATTTCAGTACTCCAGTGAAACTAACGTTATGCTCCATATATGACAAATAAATTCATTTTGTAACTAGATGTTTTCTAGGTGAACCCCAAGTCTACATGGATATTATCCACCACATGTTTTTAATGCAACTGTTCACATCAAATGTGTCTTCATTTTCTGATAGCCCTGGTTACCATCAAAATAACAATATGCAAAAAGATGCAAAAAGGTGCAAAGAGGTGATAATCAATATATTCATATTCAAGTCCTTTGAACATTGGATGCTTGAGCCTTTGAAATGTATAGTGCATGTTATCATAAACATGCAGACTTGTGATGCATTCTAGCAAAGTCTAAACATTTTTCAATTATTGACTTCCTAGCCTTGTTTCTTGTTTGTTTCAAGGGCGACTATAGTTCACCCAGTGCAGCTAGTCCTATGAGCCACCCTTAACCTGCATTCATCGCCTGTTGTGTATTGAGCACAATTTATAAATAATGCGCAAGTGCTCCTAGCTTTTGTGCTATTTACTGCACCTTTACCAACACACAATCAATTATTTACTATTTTCAAGGTCAGGAAAAAAAAAGTTTTGTTAAAATGTTAACAAATCACAATTATTCTAGTGAGATGTTGGTCCGAGATTGGAGGATATTAGAAGGAGAAAGCTGCACACTTTTAATTCAATTGTTTTGCTGTTTTGTGTTTGAATGTGTGCATCTTAGCATTTCTCTACCTTGTAATTTTTGTGATTCTCTGTTTAATCCAGTGTTATTAATACACATTAATTATTATTATTAATTATATTTGTAATTGTTGGACATTTTTACCACATAATTTAAATATTGTATTTGGGTGTTCATGTTTGCAATTTAGAGGTCTTTCTTAAAAATTAAAACACATCGAACAACTCCTCTCCAGTACACTATGCTTGATTCACCGATTGTTTTGGGTTCCCTTGCCTTGATCAGGGTGGTGCCCGAGGCTGTTTCCACTGTTTCTTAAAGTAAGAAACAGCCCCTTTTTTAACCATCATATATGTGCCTTTATATTGTATGTTATTAATTCGCAGTGTGGAAATGTGTGTTAAATGTCAATTTTTATAAAATAAAATTGCATCAGTGTGTGGCTTTGACCTGCACATTCCATGGCAGTGCATTAAACCTTAATTGCCACGGTTACACTCTGTGTACATCAGACTCACATTAATTTATCCCATCCAAATCATTTAGGCATAAAAAGCAGGGTTGGGTAGTAAACCATTAAACCTTATGGGTTACCTGCTTAAAAGTGTCACAACAGCACAATCAGTAACATAAAGCTGGTGTTGAGAGTAACATACTCTGCCAGCTCTCAACAACTGTTGTCAATTTGCTCATAAACAGGGCACTTAAACCCCAACTGCTCCATTAAAGTTGCTCAGTGGTCCTACAACAAATGCAAGAAAGTTGTACTCCTGTTGTGGGTGATATCTTTGCCAGCATGGGCTTCTTCTTGCAGTGAGGCGATTTGGGAAGTTTCTTTAAAGACTCAACTTGATTTATTCCACAAAAAACAAACAAAAAATCATGGGAAATGTACAGTGAAAGCATTTAAAGGTGCCCTGCCACACATATTTCATTACTTTGTGGTTATGTCTGAAGTTCTACCGTGGACTTTGTAACATTTTTTGTGGAAAAAAATGCCTTGGTTACCTTGTTTCAAGCCATTCTAGCATGGTATAGAAAGCCTGCAGGAAGACTCAGCTCGATTTGTACCAGTTCTCATTAATATTCAATGAGCTAAGCTGCTTGACTCTGATTGGCTAACAGCTGGCCAATGACAGCCTGGCTACCAGCATCCTTTACCCAGCGCAATGGGTAAGCTCATGAATAGTAATGAACTCTGGCAACATGAGAGACCAGATCAGAGTGACCAGCTTTTGTAATTGCTGTGATTTCTCTGCTTATTTCTTTTCAGTGGCTAGAGCAGACAGAGGAGGTAGCAGTTCATCTTCACATTCACAACATAACACAAACACACATAGACCTACCATATTTCAAAAAATGCAAGTAAAAATGATTTTGTGTGGCAGGGCACCTTTAAGAGGTCCTCAAGTTGTAAACACATTCGTGAGAGTGGCATCATGTGGGAATTAATATGCTATCTAAATCTGATAGAAGTTGCTGTGTTGGATTGAAATAAAGCTGCCACGTTCCTCCATATCGACCCTGTTTTCTAAGAAACAATATTTCAGTGTTTATCTCTTTCAGATTGTTTCTCCAACAAGGTTATTATTGAAGCTTTGTCTCTACAGCATCACTTACAGCCTCCCCCAACTAACATCCCCAAGTAACCCATCTTTCTAATACCAACTGACAAGAGTCCTTTTCACAACTGTAACAAACAGCAGTTTAAATGAAGTCATACAGAGTTATTGCTGTAGTCAAATGACCAAGCCAAAATGAAGATGTGTTTTCCAGATATGGGGAGATGGAACAGGGGGGATGCCGGGGCGAAGGCACACTAGGTTTATTAAGGTGACAAAGAATCCAATTGTATTTTCTTCCTGCTCAAAAACAATCAAAATGGGGTGGGAAAGTTGATTGGCTGAGTGGGATGTGTGACTGGAGAATTAATTCTCGCAAGCATAGATACAAATGGCTCGGGTAAGAAACAACTGCTCATACTCTGATAACCCTGTCACCTCTATAAATGGGAGGGAAGGGAATAGGAACGATGAATGAATGCAATGAAGAAAGGAAGAGAATAGTAAAGGAAAAGAAGTGTGAATGACATTTCAGCTTTAGCTGCCATATAGTGCCTGGTGTCCCACTGTCAGGGAGAAGAAAGAGAAGAAAGTAGTGAATTGTAATCTTAGTCATAGGTCAACCTTCAAGGAACAATGTTGGAAAGGGCATCTATTTGAAAAGCACTTTACCTCTGAAACTACAGGATGGATACATTCCATGGGGATACAATGCACTCTCCGCTAATGTTTCCCTATAGTTGTGGTTTGTGTGAATTATGGTATAGCCACAGGCTTGGGCTAAAAACCATCCACGTTTACTGTCACACCACGTTGTGTGGGGCACACTCACTTTCATATGTCTCAGACTTCTACACCTTGGAGAATGTCTTTTCTAATTTCTTCTTCTTTCTTCTTTTGTTTTGATTTCACTTTTCTGATACACTCCCCGAATAAACATTTATTTTTATTCATAGACAAATATAATCAGCTATAGTATATGGGAGTATGTTTCTGTCTTCAGGTTTGGCAGGTTTCAGCCCCGGTTCCCTAAAAAAAACTCTTCGGCTAATGATCCCCTATTTGGTTTAGTTTTTCCAATTCCTCAAAAATAATGAATCTCTGATGAAAATGTTACAAATACACTGACCATGCGTACTTGAATATTAATGTAAACTTCAAAGAAAGAAAAAAAGAAAGACAGAGAGTGAGAAAGAGCAGAGAGAGTGAGAGTAATTAGGAGGAAATGTGTTTGTGTTTGCAGGTTTGTGCATTAAATCTGCATCTGCCTTGAAAAGAGAGAGAGAGAGAGAGAGAGAGAGAGAGAGAGAGAGAGAGAGAGAGAGAGAGAGAGAGAGAGAGAGCTACAGGCACTTCCTTAGTCAAGAAGTTATTAACCATGGATAGAAATGGAACCTTTGCACAATGAATCACTCACTCTCCATTCATTACTGGTTATATTTGCATGCACCTAATATTGCAACTGTTGCCAAATATTTTAATCAGGTTTGAATGAATAATTCCAAATTAATGGGTTTATGTGGAGCTGCATTTAGGGGCAAACACATGTCAGGACTGACTATTATCAATGCAAGTATTCTGCATGTGTTTTAAGTGGTTGTCAACCAATCAAAAACATTAAGAGACAGTAATGCTATTGTGCGTAATGGTTCTGCACAATACAAATTTTAAATTGGAGCAACAATCCTGTAACCTGCAGGAGAGATTCATTAATTTAAGGTGAGAGGATTTCATGCAGTTTAAAATCAGTGTTAAATGACAGATATAGGCTAAAATCATCCATGTTTTTTTCAAAGAAAAGTACAGAGAGTGTTATTGTCTCTCTTACTATCATCACATTGAACTATTTTTTTCAAAGCCAATAAACATTAATCTGCAATTGTGTGTAATTAATGATCAGAAAATCCAGCCCAGTATCCCTAGGATTTACATCCTAACAATGAATGGTAGTACCAACGCAGTAAGTAATGTGCCCCAGATGTGGAAAGCAAAGGGTATATTTTTAACCATCACAGAGTTATAATTACCATTTGCATTTTAATTTAGCGTAACTGCAATCTTTCCCTAACCTTAACCCAGTGTTACAGTTGCTTCACCCTAACTATTCCCCACCCATTGCATTTACCATAACCACAATCTCTAACCTTAACAATACTAGATGCATCCAAGATGCAGAAAGCAACAATTTTTTTGTTGCATTGAACGTGAAAAAAACTATAACCTAATGTAATCCAGGGTTCTGAAAAAATTAAAGCATGCATAGATACGTACATGTATGAATTTGTGCTGCCAGTAAAAACAGGACAATATTTATTATACATGCATATACATGACTGTCTACCATGAACCATACTAAATTCTACCTGCTCCACATCTGCTCCTGCACAATTGTCCCCATTTGCCACATATGTTAACAATATGCTTATAATCTAGGACTGGAGATACTGTTGGAAAATGGAGAAATTAGGAAAAAGACAATCTTCAAGGACAAAGGGGTTGAGATTCTGATCAATGTGATACAGCAAAAGAAAGATGTTAAATTTGACACCTGTCTTGTCCAATTTTACACATCATAGGGGAATGTTATTAATGCTGTGAACTCAATAAAACAAACTAGAAAACATTGTTTGACCTGAAAGTTACAGCCAAGAAAAATAACAAAGGCATCATGCTAGAATGGCGATACAGAGAGTGCAACTCTGTCAACCACAGAAAAAACTAGACCAACACTTCAAATCAAATCAAATCAAATCAACAAGCTGGTAAACTGCATTTTAAGAGCAGGAAATAAGATTAGATTGGATAGACTTTATTGATCCCAAATTTGGAATTTTCAGTGCCACAGAAGTAAATATAATATATAAGAATAATAAATAGGACAAAATACAAGAACAACTATTCAAAAAATAAACACAGGAAAGAATGTACAAACATGTTAGAGGCGACTAAAAATGTACAACCTACTTAAATAGTATTTATAAAGATGTAAGTAAACCTATGTTTGTGCAGCATTGTAATGTATAAGTCTTATCTTACACTCAGTGTTGAAGTGTGATTTCCTGTAGTGGTCCGTGCGACACCGAAGCTGTCGGAGCCTCTGGGAGGAAGTGCTCCGCTGTCGGCATAACCAATTTGTTGTAGTGCCGCATGCGTATGCCAATAAACCCAAGCCCTACATTACTTTTAGGATATGGTAACTCATTTTCCCCATCCTCTGTCTATCTCCCTCTCTGCATTTCTCCCCCTCTGTTCTCTATTTCTTATAATCACAGGTGGTCCATTCTCTAGTGTATCAAAAATATGCCAACATTTTTGCTTGGTCCATGCCATATTGAGCATGAAATTAGCCTTTGAACAGATGCAGGGAAGGCAGCAGGTAACACATGAAGCGACCTCGCCCACCTGGGCTCTGTCAGATTGCTTTATATTCGAGTTAAACTGTTCATTACAATTCAGGGATTACTGCGCCAAACTCTATTCCACACAAACAGAAAACAATAACCAACTCGACAGCTTTGGGCTTTGACTGCATTCATTCTCTCACCTCGTCCCATCACAGGTTATTGGTTAAAACAACAATATACTGTAATGTGTGACTTTATGGACAGTATGAAGCAGAGTCAAAATAAAAGAATATGTTGGCATTAAAGAAAAGTATAAAAGCAAACACACAGTTACAGTTATGTTATATCAAAGACATTAAAGAAAAGCAATAAATCATCTATACACTCATGGGTTCTGTGTATCCCATTTTATGTGTTTTTTTCCCCTTGGGCTCATTTAGCTCCCTCCTAGATTCACCTCCCGCTGGCTCCCAATGTGACATTCGGAGAAATGATGTGGCAGAGAATGTAGAAGCGGCGTGCGATTACGCTCAGCTAATTTGAAACCATTAGAAGATAATCAGGAGAAAGCACTCAAAGGCCTTTAGCTTTTAGTGCCTGGAAGCTTTGCTGCCAATTACCTGTTTTCTATGACACAAGGTCAGCCCAAAACCGCCCATCCAAAGACCCCCCCAAAAGAAGAAGAACATAACCAGCCTGTGGCCACCAGAGTGACTCTTGTCACAACTCAGAAATTCAACAATAATCTTCTTTGCCTTAATTATGGTGTAAATTGTGTTTGTACTTGTCTGTGTCAGATACTTGCCTTGTTCAGGTATCTCCGCTTTGAAATGAATCAAATATTAATAATAATTTACAGAAATCTAAAGCTATATTCCCACGGCATGGTACAGTTCTGCTCAACTTGACTTACATTTTTGGTGCCAGTACTTCTTCCACTGGCTTCAAGTCTATCGAAAAAAAGGACCCTACTTCTAGTTTGATTTATTACCTCAGAAAACATTTTCCTGATGAGTGTATGTCTCAATCACTAGTTTCAAGTCTTCTTTAAAACATTCTTTCATTCATTTTGTAAATTATGGACCCATTTATTAAAAAAAAGACAATATTGTTATGGGTTGGTTTCTGTTTCCCCGTCCTGCCCGTTTTCCTCTTCCCTTTTGCCCTGTGTTTCTGTCTGTGTGTTTGTCTTCACCTGCTGAGGCGAGAGGCAATCTCTGAAAGATCCAGGTCAAGGTGCTGGCCACTGTTTCATTCTCTGTTCCATTTCAGCAGCAGCACATTCCACTAATCAACTCAGCAGTTTATTTAACCAGGCTGTTCACCTCTTCAGCGCCAGATCGTTACAACCATACATGTGGTAACTTGGCTCTGTGTATCCTACTGCATTTTGTTTTGTACTCTAGCTAAACTTTGTCTCCTCTGTCCAGATCCCGGTCTGAACCTGCTGCCTACCTGCTGCGCTCCTGCTGTGACCTGCTTGCCTGCTGCTAGCTCACCTCGCTACTCATAACTCTCTCAACCGGACCGGACTGGACAGTCACTATCCACCAACAACGAGTCTCAGTTCTGCCCTGGCTTCACTCCTGTCTACCTCCTTCCACTTTGATCCTGACCTGAAGCATCTCTACCCTGACCCTTTCTGCTCTGCACGTTCCAAGACTGTTCAAATAAATATTTAAATTGTTTTTCAGTGTCTGTGTTGTGTGACTCTGTGGTCTGGGTCAAAACGAGAGTGTTACAAATAAAGCAGGGAACCAGCTCCGTGTACTGCTGTACATGCAAATAAATGGCACCAGTACACATTTTTAAATCTTGGTGAATACAAGAACAGTAAGAGAAGTTAGACAAAAAAAGACCAAAAGAAAGAGGAGCTACGAAAGGAGCAAAATGTAATCACCGTGCTTCATCTCCAAACGTCTGCAATGTGCTTGTGTTGATAAAGAATATTTCTTCAGATTAACACTAAGCCTCATGGCTGAGCCATTGATTGTAGTCTTACGACTCATTCACAAACACACACCTGTATGCATACGCAAGTATAGTCACAAACACACCTTTTGTTTTCTGTAGAGTATATCCCGATTCTGTGTGACTCATTGTTAATATTCACCGTCAATCCATTCCATGTTGACATTGTTACTTGATGTAATGACAAGATAGATTTGCATTGCGCATGCATGCACACACGCACACATGAACACACACTTAAACATACACTCTGCCTTTGCTATTATGTCACCACATGCAGAATGTGGAGGAGGACCGATCTGATTTGATCTAAGACCTCGGGGTGTGATTTCTAAAGCAACACACACGCTTGCACGCACGCACGCACGCGCTCCCACGCACCTTTCTGCCTGGCACTGCAAAATTGAAAGGAAAGAGAATGCATAGGTCTGGAAAGCGGGCTGACACTGCTGATACTGCTGAGGGAGTAGAAGCTCAAGTGGCCTGGGAATGCCAGTGCAGTCAAGGTAGATGAGAGAAGGTGATGACAGAGAAAAAGACCTCAACTCCTGCTGATCTCCTCCATAACCGTCAGCAGTGGCAGTGTGTTAAAAACCCAAGAAGCTTGTGAAACTTTCAAAGGAAGTACTGGATATGAGACAGATGCAATAGCCTGCTGGAGGCACAGATGCAAATGAGGGAGAAAAAAAAAAAGGATCAGTTTTTTGGAAAGAGGATTTTCTGCATTTGAGACCCATTCCTGATTAAAAAAAAAAAAGACCTCGCTCAACCAAGATGAGCACTTAAGGAGACGTTTTTCAGTCTGTGTTGAGAGGTGCTCCTCCAATGAGGGTCCCACAAGGGCAACGACTCGTAAATCACATGAGCATTTAATAGGTGTTTACACTGAAAGACTGAAAACAAGGTGTAAGGTAGAAATTTGTAACAGCAGTTTTTATTAACAAGCTCAACACAGGCAGTCAGATACGGTCAAAGAGGACAAAATGCGACCAATATTTTTTTTTTGTAAATTACTTGCCTCCTCAGGAGCAGCAATAGCTTTCTACTTGGCAGCCACAAAGTGTGGAGAGTTTGCCAAAAGAAGGCAAAGCAGATTTTGCATTCAGCCATCAGATAATTTAGAGGGTTACAATATCACACTGCTCATGATAATGAGAAAAAAAAAAACTAAGATGGCCAGACAAGCTAAATCCAAGGTTACAGAATAAGTTACTTTTCCTCAACAGATACGAAATGTTTAATACCTGTCCCTGCCCTTTGCTATTCCACTTCCAAATACAATTCCTCTTCATGTCAGATTGTCCAGACAAGGGTTATTAGAGCTCACAAGCCCTCCCACAACTCAAATACCTATGCAGCTCAGTTTAGATGCCTTTTATGCACCAACAATTCCCAATTTGCTTTACAATGTGAAACCACAATCACCTTTGCTGTTCTTATTCCAGAGCCATTTTCAGTCTCATCGGAAACAGCTGGTTCAGCAAAACCTGGGTTCATAATAGGGAGTCAATGATGTTGCACATGTTTTCTTCTCGTTTCTCTCATTGCTGTTTGAGTCAGAACAATGAAACAGTTATTGTGATTTTTCAATGTATTCACACGTTTTTACCTATCAATAATTAAATCGATGCCAATAAAAATGTAACTTAAGGTCTTGAACTGAATAATAATAAAATTGAATAATAAAGCTTTAGGTGGATTAAATCCAAACATTTTTGTATCTTTTCCACCAAAAAACTATTACTGGAGGGGTGAACAGTTGTCCAACAGAAGTATAGATTTTCTCTATTACAGCACAGTAAACAGTAAACCTAGACAGTATATTATTGATTTATGTAAATTCAAAGTGAAACTGGGAGTTCAAAGCAACAGCATACCATCTCAATGCTCACTCAGGGATTAAAAGATGTCTATCAAATTACAGCTTGATTTATTGTGGCATTCAGATGGCCTTTACGTAATTCCCCTGATCCTTGAAGACCCTCAAGGATGTTCTGTGGAAGTCAAACCAGCAATCAGCAAGGATCAATAGTTCCTGATGTTCCCCCATTTGCTATAATACAGCAGAATATGCACCCTATAATGGGGAGAGTGCAAGGGTGTATTTTAAGTGTGTGTGTGTGTGTGTGTGTGTGTGTGTGTGTGTGTGTGTGTCCATTAACAATTCAGACCCTTCCCCAGACTAGGGGCCTTCAGACTCCTTGGTTAGCAGCCATTAGCCTTTAAACTGAGATTGGGTCCAAAGGTTCTTTATTTCAGTCTGCAGCTTTGTTGATGGACTCTTCTCACTCTAATGCTGATGACAAAAAAAGCAATGGGATCGATACGCACAAGCCACTTGACATGTATTGATAAAATCTGTATATGAGAAAAGATATATATATATATATATATATATATATATATATATATATATATATATATATATATATATATATATATATATATAAGAAATGAACATACTCAAATGCACATATAGACTAGAGACAAAAAAGGTACATGAAGGTTGGTTGACGCTCTCTGAAACACATGAAATGAGTGGCAGCAGATTATATAGTTTCCATATAGTGTACTTAGGTAATAATCATAGGTAAAATGAAGACAATGTTCAGTTAGTACACTTTCAACTTTCAAATAACTCCATAGTTTTTTAGTGAGTACACATCATTTTAACCGAACATAAAAAAATATTTTCTTTTCTATAGATGAGTGCACATTTCAACAAATAAGGATAATTATTATTTGAAGAAATATTTACATGGGTTTAAATAAATCCAGTCCAGTTAATTTCAACAGTTCTTTTAAATACGTTTCTTATTATCAAATCAACAACCTCTTGTAATCTTAAAGAGTAACTTTTGCCAAAATGCAACCTTTTTGTAAATGTGTCAGAGTCAAACTTTAGTTTAAAAAATTATTTAGGATGGAAGCACCACTTGTAAGATTTACCGTATTATTGTTTTTCGGTCAAATGGCCTTTTGAATGGGAGCACTTCTACGATAGCATCAAAATCAACATTTTTAAAACACTAAGAAGGCTTGACACAACATCTCACATCTTGATCGTCCCTGTACGGTAAATGCCCATGTCAGTCACACAAACTTAAATTTTTCCTTGTCCTATGAAATACAACTGCCCCACTATAGCCAATGTGACATCCTCTTCCGGCTTTATTATTCTGTTTCAAATACACAAAATCATGGAAGTAAGATGCTCTCCGTGTTATTTGATTGTGACTAGTTTTAGCTTCCAAACCTGTCACATTACTCTTTCATTAGATCCTGTAATCCACATTGGTCAGCCTCTGGTATTCTCCCAATGAGCTAAATTGGACTTAATCCAACAGTCCACTTTATGGATGTACCTGCTGCTCTATGCATTGTGATACTGCAATAACTAGTTTACAGTCCTCCTTACTCCTGATCCATACAACACAGTAAGCACTTAAACAGTTTAGTGCCTGTGTGAGCACTATACAACTACAGTACATTCACAACACAGCACAAGCCTAACTCTGGCTGTCAAAGGGAGTATCATGAGCTGTTTATTTTTCTTCCTCAGTCAGGCCAAGTGCAAAATGCTTGTTGTCGAGTACCACCCGAGAAAGCATAAGATACAAACCATAGCAAAACTAGTTTAATCCGAATTGATCGGTTCAGGTGTGCTACTGTTCTTATGAAGCACGACAGAGAAAAGCTAAAGGGTTGTGGTTTCTCACGTTTTTAACAAGTTAGAAAATGACAAAAGGTTTCATTCATTGAATTACTTAGCTGTAAATTGTTTGATGTTACTCATCAAAGCTGGGTTAGAGAATTAGTTCATGTATAATTTCTTGGTTAAATCATTAGTAATTTTAATTCCACATATTTAATTTTTAATTTCTCAGATCTGATGATTTTCTTAGTTTTAATAGAATTGCAAATTTCTTATTACTTTGTTGAATACTCTAGTCTCACTGGTCAATCATAGCACTTTTCTGTCAGAATTCGCCACATTACAGAGCCAGACCGGACTTTGCGGACAGCCCGCACATTTTCACTTCTGCTCCAGAGTTTGTGTGACGGCCCATGCATTTTCATGTCAAGATAATTCTTATACCTCACACCGTGTCCGTGAAAACCAGCTTTTCTTGCATACGCAACGTTTATACATGAGGCCCCAGTTCACAGAGGGAGGGAGAGGGTGGAGGCAACGGGCAGCGCAAACAGTGATAGTGATTACAATGCAAACACAAGCTTTAATTACCTTCATGGTTAGGTCAAACTCACCAGGGCGACCTGGCTTTCACGGGAGAGTGGTGTTGACTGGGACAGGGCTCTGGGAAGTTGTGATGGGAATTTTATTTTATGTTGTTTTACAGCTTAAATAACCTATCGATTGAAACAAATAACCATGAGGTTATTTGATAATGAAAATAAACTATGAGTGACTTAAAACTACTGAAAAGAGTAAGAATTAGAAATAATGATTAATATTAATTGAAAGACAAAGTTTACACAACTTTTAGAGTGTCATTGGCTCAGAAACGTGCAAACGAAGTGCTGCCATTAGGTTGCTGACATGTAGGTGCAGATTGGGTTCCAGATCTGTAGATTTTCAACCAGCTTGTTGGTTCTTGCTATGTGAAGAGCTGTGAACAGCTGGTAGAGTGCAGAGCACCTGACACACTCAGCTAGAGACCACCCACAGTTTTTCACACACACACACACACACACACACACACACACACACACACACACACACACACACACACACACACACACACACACACACACACACACACACACACACACCATCATCTAAGTGGGATCACAGCTGGTGCTGCTGCTGTTGCTATACCGGCTGATGGGATGGGTGTGTTTGCCATCGCACGCTCCCTCCCGTGTCTCTGTGGGTATCACTCACTGCCTTTCAACTTCCTCTTTTATCAACTCCTTTTGTCTTTCATGCAAACGTGCACACTTGGATGCAATGGTTGATTTTGTGCACATACTGTATGTTACATACACACAGTCTCCATCATCTGTGTCGCCATCCCATTCTGCCTTGTGTTGCTTTTCTCAGTCTTCTTTGTCTGCCGCAATTCTGTCTCCTCAAATCTTTCCTCATCAATGTCTCCTTTCCTCGCATTGTCGTTCCTTTTCTTGGTTTCTGTGCTGCAGTCTAATGAGAAAGTGGCTGGTGTTGGTGTGTTTTCTAGCTCTGAGGAGAGATAACAAGCCCATATGTTACTTACTACAGTGGCCGCTGCAGCCGCCGACCAGTGCCAACTCTCAAAGACCTTCCCAGGGAAAAATATTTCCCAATAAATCTGTAGCAGCGCCATCAAAGTGCTGGAAATAGGCACATGCTCAACAACACTCAGCTACTGTAGCTGTGAGATGCCTATGCATTAGAGAGCAGCCTATTGCAATGAAGAGTCATAAATATTTCCCCTCCATAAGTGATAAGCATTTTTTTCTCATTAGTGTGATGCATTTTTAGTTTCTCTGAGGGCCTCCATTTTGATTAAAGTGCATGTGTGCTTCGGAAAGTTTAAACTGTGTGGACTAAGGTTATCCAAAGTAATACTAAGATGAAAGTTTAAGTCACTTTCACTTTACAGAAATGAAATCTAGTCTGATATCATATTTATGCTTATTTAACAAAAAAAACACAAAATACAGTTAGATGACAACATTTCCGACATAGCATCCCATGTAATTTGCAATCAAGTACTTGACAGTGACATCCATTGACTAACCACACTATAAAAACCATCAGCATCACTTTTCAATTACCTAAACTATTCCCTACCCCAGCATATTTGAAAAGCAGCTATCCATCAAAAAGACATCCAACAAGACATATGCTCTACCACGAGGAGTGTTTAGCACTCTCCTGCCACAGACGACTTTGTATTTAAAGCACTACATCAGCGCTGTATACCATATGGTCCAACTTAATAACATGCCAGACATCTGGTGGGGCAGTGGGCACTGGGAGAAGGAGCAGCCAAGTACACTCACTTGAAAACACTGAGGATGAGTACACAATCCATGCAAGGCACATGGCAGATGTCAGCCAATGAATTTTTATAAGTCTCTTTGAAACAGTCCTGACATAAACAACGGCTTTAGATAACTCTCCTAGGGCGCCCAGATAGATCAGTTGGTAGGGCGGGCGCCCATATATAGAGTTTTACACCTCGATGCAGGGGACCAGAGTTCGACACTGACCTGCGGCCCTTTGCTGCATATCTTTCCCACTCTCTCTCTCTCTCTCTCCCGTTTCATGTCTTCAGCTGTCCTGTCATTTAAAGGCCTAAAATGTCCCAAAAAATGATCTTAAAAAAAAAAAAGAAGAATTCTCCCCTACATCTTTCTCAGATCAAACTTAACATCAAACATGACTAAGAGTCTATACAGTCATGCTAGCAGCTCTGTAAGGCTGTACTTTGGCACAATGTTTTGCTGTAATATATATATATATATATATATATATATATATATATATATATATATATATATATATATATGCAAAATGTGACTGTCAAGCAGACAAACTGACCAACACATAATAAAAAATCGATACTTGGGGTCTGTGTATCGATACAACATTGCCATGGAAAATAGCATGATACAATGCTGTATCAATTTTTTCCCCCACCCCTAATATATGATATAAGATACTCACCGTGACAATGCTAATATACAGATGTCTAGCAAATTTACCAGGATAATATTAACTTAAATATATATTCAACTTATTTTATAGTTGCTTATTAGCAGTAATCATACCGTAAAGTACAACAGAAGCTGATGAAAATGCCATTTTTTAATTTTAATTTAAGGGACATGATGATGGCAGTAGATCACCAAATGTATTACAATTCATCATGCCGCAAATATTTACAAAAATTCATGGCAATCCATCCAATATTTGTGCAGACATTTTACTCAAAACTATATATGTCAACCTCATTGTGGTACTAGAGGAAAAGTCAAAGGGTCACCAAAGTCATTTGACGTTGTCATGTTAAAAACATCAATGTCTGTAGGCCTGTAGTGATAGTCAATAAATCAATTAATCGCATGAAAAATTAGGTTGATCATTTTAATTAATTTCCATTAGCATGCTTGGTTGTTTTCCTTGTCTCTCTCTCTCTCTCTCTTTCTCTCTCTCTACCAAAGAGACTGGTTGACCCCTCTCCTCTAGTCACTTGTCAGCTACATGATCTCTTTGTGGGGAGGCGGGACTCTTGGAGTAGCCTACCACAGAGTGCAGCAAAGAGCCGGGTGAGGAAAAAACGCTAGATGAGGAAAAAAAAGATGGAATTGTTTTCAAAGCCAAACACAACAGCTGCAGTGTGGGAGCACTTCAGATTCAATCCGAATGACCGTGGTGAACCACTTAACCTGAGCGAGCCGGCACGTTGTATTTGTTGTAAAACAGTAGCAACCAAACATTAATATTTTTTAGCGTTCAATTTTGTTTACATCCATTATATTTATTGTGTGTGTGGTTTTTAATTTCCATTTTATTTATTGTTTTTGGTTGAGTTTGATTTTTATTCCAGTGCATTTTTTGTTAACAGAGACTGAGAGTCCACAACAATATTATCATTTATCCCAATAATTTCTGGGACAATTTATCAGCCAGCAAATGTTGTTATTGTGACAGGCCAAAATGTGTGTACAAATTGTCAAGGCAATCAATCTGGTATATTTCAGTCTGGACCACTGTCTTGCCTCAAGCTACACCACTAGCGCTGCTAAAAAGAGAATGCACAGTTCATACTCCTATTGCAAGAAAGTCTGTTACTGTTTTTGTGTGGATTTCTGACAGTAGAGAGAGGTAAGGTGCAGAAGTAGTTTGAATCCACATGGGCCCAAGCAGTGCTGAGCTTGAAACAAGTGAGCCACCAGGAAGCCCCTGAAATCAGATTCCGCTCAGTGTGTCTCTGAAGTGCAGGATTGTGTCACTGAAGATGACACAAGATGTTTCATCGGCATGCTGGTCTTTCATTCACGTACTAAATGGATCTTATAGGTGACAGCATTCACGGACCACAGACTAACATATTTGGCCTTACAGGTTCACAATTTATGCTAATGATTGGCATGTTTTATTTAGTATTGTTGTCAGGTCTCTGAGTGACACCATTCACTCTCTGCTCTTATCCAGCCCATGGTGATAAAAAGGGGATCAAGGCCTAGCAGTGGGATTGACCTGAACACCAGCCGGGCTGAGTGGTAGAAAGTTGTCACTCACACACTCGCACACACTCTCACACACTTACACATGCTTACACACACAAAACTGAAAACACGCTGAAAAAAATATATTTTACATTTTGAAGCAGATATTTTCTTTTTGATTGAAAATGATTTATTAAATTTATATTTTTTGACATCATTCAAAAATTAATCTTGCCATGCAGGCCCAATGGTAATAATGAAATGCAAATTACCCCCCTCATTTCGCCCCATCCACTGAGTTCTCTCTCTTTTCCGACCAGAAAACCAACCACTCTTCTCACTCCTTAAGACGCATCCCTTTCCTAACATCTCGTACCACCACCCTCCTCCCCTAATTTTCCATTTTACATATGGTATGTGTGCATTTGACAGTTGGAATAAGACAGACAACATAGTCTGTGTAACCTTTTTTCAAAGGTTTATATAATGTAAATAAAGGACATACTGCAGTGTGATTCTGTTAAATCTGTTTAACATACAACTCACAGCAGACACAGTTTTGAATAATCAAAGATAATGCATACATGTCCGATTTATTTAATTTTCATCTTGATTCTCATCAAATGTTTTAAAACACGTTTTGTTCTTTTGCATTGTAGTTTCATTTTGCATATCTCAAATGAAATGTGCAGCCAATTTCAATTACTCGTCTCATCTAAAATCTTTGATCTGCAACCTACAGTCCTTACGTTCTGCATAATGTATGTCAATGATAGAAACTTCACACAAAGACATCCTGTACACATACAAATATACCATTATGTTCACTCACTCACACAGAACCAAGTTGAGGTACAGAAGGTGGGCAGACACAAGCCCATATTTACCTACAGTATACAGGGCCATACAGTCAGGACTACAAGTTGTGACACATCAGACACACACTGACACAACCTCTACGCATACATAACTCACCTTTTCCTCTCAGAGAAAGCAGGTGAGGTCAGCTTTAACTGTGCCACTCAATCTCACTTTAAGAGGAATTCATGAGAACAAGGAACACCGTGCCAAAGGGCTGTCCATCCATCTGACAGGCCCAGGTCACATAGAGGATGAGAAAAGATGGAAGAAAAGCATAGTGTATTTCTATACAAGTGATGGGTCTATGTGCGGGGAGCGGAGGCAATGGGGAAAGAAATAGTGTTCCACTATATCAGAGATAAGACCAGGGAGACCCTGTCCAGAACCGATGGCGACTGGCTTGCCTGGTTAGTCTGTGAAATATAGCCCCAATGGCTCACCTGCAGCCCCTGTCAATACCCCTGCTGTCATGTGTGTCCATGGGATGGCCCCATTTAAATGCATGAAAGAGCATCTCACAGCCAGCATAAAGAAGATTAAAGGAGACTCTTTTTTTTTTTTTTTTTTAGGGACTAAGCAACATAACCTCAGCAGCCCAAGAAGAAAAATGGAATGGTAAATTGTTGCTTTCATTAAAACTTCAAGGAGTCAGTTTCATTATGAAGGTTCAAAGGCAATACAAAATTTGTGCAGCTGCTTTTCCCCCACTCTTTTTCTCTGCCTATCTCTCTTATTTATCCTACATGGAATAATGTGGGATACAACGACTACACGTAACCTTGTCCCTGGAGGGGCTGCTGTATATGGATATATGTCTGGTCGCCGGTCTGCCGCCATGCACACAGCGGGTATAATGAGGCATGGAGGGCTTACTGCTGGCCTTCACACAAGCCAGTGCTTGTTTTGGGTTTACTTTGGGCTTTTCAAATGCTTGAACCTGGGACTTAGATTTTCTCTTTATACAGTGAATGTTTACAGGCTAAAAACAAGGCATTGGGAGTGTTTTCAGAGATGGGTAAATCAACTACTAATGCTTTAAATGTTTAAATGCTTATATTCACAGTGGGTCAAATGACTAGTGCAATGTGAGAGGGCTGATAATCTCTGCAGTTCCCTGGCCCGTACGTTAGTGTTTTGGTTCAGTCTTACTGTTCCCAATAAAGTGCTTTCAGCCACAGCATTCCTGTTAGGAATTACTCTAAATTCATTCGAAAATAATATTTTTCTAGAGTTTGTGCGACACACCCCTCTAGCTAATTACTTTTCCGAATCCACAGTCCTACTTGTACTTGAAACCACCCACTTCCTTAAAAAATATCTCTTGCTTCAAGAAATTTCCAACACTACGGTGTGCTAAATCTTAGAAGCCTGTATGCACAGTCCAACTAAATAAACAGATTTAAATGTACAATATATTTCCTTTGTCTTGATTATTGGCCATGTATCTATCCAAACTGATAAACAACGTTAATAAATGCACATCACTGTCTTGGTGTGGATATATTGCAAATTGCTGTACAGGTGGCATCAAGGGTGGTGTATGCAGTATACACTTGACACAGGACAGAAAGCATAAATTGCATTCAAGGCTTCAAGTGCGATGCTCCATGTGCTCCTTGGATGCTGGGAAGCCCTTGACAAGCAACAGCTTTGACTTCAATTAGAGGCTGCTGCATGGCTGCCGGATGACGAGACAAAAAAAATGTTGATGGTTTGCTTTTTTTCCTTTGGTGTATGGAAGCTTCATTGATCTTGCTTAGAAAAAAAATCAGGTTTTACAGGTAAGGACGGATCATCCAGCAAAATAATGTAGTCTGAACTCCATGGCTGGCGGCGATACAAGCAATAATGTGTAGCCTATGTGGGTGTGATCACTGTGCTGTAGCAGTAGAGCCAGACAGACTGCCGGTATCTAGAATTAATGATCTGCACTTTCCTCTGCATGCCTTTCAATTCCTCTGCCTTTCCCAATCTTTCTATTTCCCCTCCTATCCATATAACCCCATGGTTACTGTCAGAGGAAGTAACACAACACTTCAGCAACAGCACATATAAGGGGTGGTCCAAGATGCAGAAGTGGTGTGCAGAAGAAGAAGAAAGTAGAAAAGAGGTTGTTGATATGGGAAGAGGTGGGGAGGAGCACAGTGGATAGATGACTTCACAGGCACAGCTGAAAGGTTCTGAGTGTCCCATGATAATTGTTAAAAGGTCAGTCCTTCTCCTTGCTCAGACTGTAGAGTAGAAGATATGTGCAAACACACAGACACTGTATGTGGGCACACACACCTGCCCCCCTCCTGCTAGGGTGCTCTTTAGAGTGACACGGCTGCCTTTAGAGAGTTCTGCGGATTAGCTCCTTAAATACCAAAAGCATTGTGATACAAGGATAGAAGAAATGAAAGTTTAAAAAATGGATAAGTGTGGAAGAGGACGTATTTGATGTTTTTTTCTGAAATTCAGTGATGCTGAGAAGAGATAAAGGTTGTTTCCTATGACTGAGTTAGAGTCCATAATGAGGTTAGGGCTCATACTGTTAAAAACAAGCATAAGAGCCCTTGTTAGATACAAAATAAAGGGTAAAACAGTCAAGATCTTGGGGGGGAATGCTTTACAACATACATTTGCACAAGACTATAATTATATAGTTCTGATTGTTTGCCTTGGCCAAAGAGACACACACACAACATTCTGCTGTTGCATTTATTCTGTCAATTCTCCATGCTCCAGAGCAAGTGTCTACAGTACATTAACATGTGTTACTTCTCAATGGACACAACATATTGAAATGGGGTTGCAGAGGCCAGGGAACTGCTTCTTACGAGACTATTCACTTTGTCTGCTACTTTATAGTCACTCTGTTTCTGTGACATTTATGAATGGATAATGCCATCTGTCTTAGAGGCAAAGCTGCTAGCAAGGAAGGTTTAGGTGATAACTTGTAGATTTAAGAGCTAATCCAGATTGCCTAGCCAGAGTGGTTCTTGCCATAAACCAGAAATAGGAATTATGATGTTATACTGAAAAATAAGCAAGAACAAACAATCCAGTGCTGCACCACATTTTAAAACTAAAGCAATGTTAGAGGAAAAATAAAATGTTTGACAGGTTGAGATCAGTTGATTGCAATTGCAATTTTTATATTACTGTAACAAGGCTACTTGAAGCAATACCAAAGCACTTTTCCTCTATGGTCCCCCTACAGATTGGAAGAAGAATTGTCTCAATTAAACTAATTATCTGCTACCCGATCTGGCAAACTTGCATAGTGCGAGAGCTGCAAAGTGAATGCAGAAGTGCTGTTCACCCTGTTACGAGTTGATGAACCAATAAAATGATTTTGGAAACATTATTTTAAGGTACAAGGTTTGGTGTTGCTTTAAATCATTTCATGAAGGCCAATGCATATGAAAGTGCTGACTTTAATTCAATAGCATCAGATCAATGCTGATTTGAATCAGCTGATCAAGCATCAGTGGAGTGACAATGGAACAAGGCACCAGGCAGCAGCCTATTGAAATTGCAAACAAACAAGAGATCAATACTATTGACAGGCTTCACAGAACTTGTGGCAACTGGCAAACACACACACACACACACACACACACACACACACACACACACACACACACACACACACACACAGAGTCAAAAATGTTGAGATCCCAACGCTCCATCCTTCATAACTCAAGGGACAGATGTGCAAACAATGGACTGTTGAGTCATGTAACTACAAGGTACTTTCCAACTGAATAACATAAAAAAAATGTAATAATATAATCTTTATAGTAACCAATAGAAATTATTAAGTACTTTTCAACAGATTATGTAGAGTGCAATATGTGATGTGGTAAAATGTAACAATTATAATGTAATCAACCAAAAGTGTGAATTATTACTATAAGACAGAATGAAGAAGATTATGATTTTTAAATGTGATTATTAAGTGATTATGAGAGCATGTGAGCAGGATGTATATGAGAGGAAAAAAGGGAAGTGAAAGAAACATGTTGAAATATGCCTAGGCCAAGGGGAAGAGATGAGTGTATGCTTCCAGTAAGAGTGTGAGCTTACGGAAAAAGAGGTGTATGTGCTAGAAAAAGGTCAGAGGGAGGTTTTGTGTGTCTAGCTGAATATAAGGTTGAAACAGAAAAAGATAGGGGTTGCTCCTCGGCAGCTCTCGGAGGGCGTTGGACTAGACAGGACATCACCGGACTCAACAACCTTGAACAAGCAAACAGCTAAAGAAATCTTCAGAAATTCTCTTCAGTGGATTTACGAGACAGAAGCCACAGAGAATAACCACTATTACCAACCCAACTCCAGAGTCATCGGAGTCTGGAGTTTCTCTCCTGTTCAACTGCCGCAACAGCTGAGGATCCTAAGGCTGGGCAGCAGAGGGATTCAAAATCCCCCCGGCCAGGGCGACTCACTCTCCTCCCGTCTCTTCAAGAAAGAAGATTTCCAAATTAATCCACTACCACGATCAAATTAATCTAACTATCGCAATCAGGTTTCACCCTTCAACCGTTTCAATCAATTATTAAGTTTTGATCAGTATAGTTTAAATTAGGCTATAATTTAATCATTTTAAGCAGGTTTTGAATTTTAATCAATTTATCATTTTATTAAGGTTTATTCCGTATCATATAATTACTTTTAGGTATTTTAATCGTTTCAATCTAATTATTTTGATTTTAATCATTAAGTTGTATGCTTGCCCGTGCTCAATTCTGCAATAAAGTATATAATTACTACATTTAAAGTACTAGTAGTAGACATTGAATTTATTTCTCTTTTAACGTTGTAATTCATTAGGTAAAGTGTGTTTAACATCTTTAAAGGTTCTTATAGGTTGCTCTAGCCACTGAAATTAAGTTATCCTTGGGGCCTATTTTTCCTGGCCACTAAAAACAATCTTAGCAACCATACCAAGTGCCCTGATCAATAAGTAGAGAGCTGTCATTAATAGGCGTGGCTGGGGTGGTATCTGGGTCTAGGGCTATTAGGTCAGGTGCGTTTCAAAGTAAGCAGGGTAGATGTTTGGAAGAAGACAGTTAGAAGCAAGGCAAATCTCTTCGACACCAGTTTAAATAATCCTTTGTGGTACCTAATAATGTAAGACCCTTAGGTCTAGAGGATTGGACCCTTTAGACAGAGAGCTGGTCCAGTACCTCCTGAACAGGGTTAACCGGGATCTAACAACACCCACCCACCCACACACACACACACACACACACACACACACACACACACACACAAGCACGCACATGCACACATTCATACACATACACTGGTATGATTGGCATCACACTTTTAGAGTAGACAGAGAGAGAGATGCACATACATGTACACACATGCATTCTATGTATAATCACTTGCAGCAGGATACTGCATGTCAAAATCTATCAAGCCGTTATGGTTTACCTGTGCCTAGTGGTTAGGCCGGTGATTCAAGACCCTGCTCACTGAAAAGCTGATACACTCACTGGCTGCGGTTACTAGTATTTTCCTAACTGGTAAAATAATCACATCACATGAATGCTGACTGTGCGATACACTAGTGGAACTCAAAGTTCAACAAGCTGCAGTATTTTGATTGGGGTCAGCAGTTTGCAGGCAGATACAGTAAGGGCTAAATGAAATAAAAGTCCCACTCTTGTGGGATAAGTATTATGAGTGGACCTTGTGAGGTGAATGAATCACTCCCCAGCCACTGCATTTTATAAAACACATTTGCATAGCATGTTGAGATTTGATGAATTTGCTGAAACTGCTGCTGTGAATATATTCGACAAAGAACTGCATGAAACAATGGGGTGGGGATTGGGGCCACATTTGGATTTATGTGTCCTGTTTTTGTTTTAAAGTTTGTTTTTTTTCAAACCAAAAAAAACAAAACAAAACAAGAATGTTTTTCCAGTGTGGTGTCTCTCTCTGACCAATTATTTAAGGTTGTTTGACTCCCTGAGGTCTGTACGTGAAGAATCATACAGATGTTTGTACAGACAAACTTCCGCACAGTGGGCGCGTAGTTTAAAAGATTCAAATGTGCACCACGCGCCAGTTTGCGAAGGCTTCACACTGGAAACTAAAGCCGTGGTGACATCATTTTATGGCACCCGGAACACCGCAGCAACCATAAATTAAGCTTAAGACCTCAAACCCAAAATACAGACAAGGGTGATGGGAATGTCATTAGTTTTGCAGGTAGACTATTTGGTCATAGACCAAAGTACATAGTATTGGACAAATGTTTGACCTGATGATGGCGCTAGGTGTCAGGGGATCATCAAAGGCTTCATTATTCATTCTGTCTGTACAAGGGTTGTAACCATTAGTGTATTCATGCCGAACTGTCACAGTACAGGGGTCATAGCCTGGTGCACGGACCCCCACACAACACACAGTATGTAGATTGATGACGTAATGTGGAACCAGATTTCAAAAGCAGGGGTTCTGCCAGGAAACTTTTAACTGTGATGCCTGCTAGAGGATTAAAATGTGCAGCTACTCTAGTCCACAACCAAAATTGCACTGTATATGTCTTATTCAATGCTCCCTAACAAAGGAAGTAGGAAATTGTCCTAGGGAACAAGAAAAATAAATTGCATTCAGTTTGATTCACCAGGAATGATTTGTATCAGAGGATCTTTGTCACCTTCTTCACCAGAATACAGTATATTATTCACTAATCATATACATGACAGTTCAATTCAATTCAACAGTTCTGAATTTAGTCATGTGTCCTGATGCATTTGTATTAAACCCACTGATTGATGGTGACTATATTAACTATAATAATAGGTTGCACTAACACTGAACAATTTTACAGGACATTCTTACTTCCGCATTAGATTCCTGTTAGCACAAATCATCCCTTTCTATTCTTACATGATTTGTGCTGATTGAATATCCTTTCATAGTGTGTTGTTTCCTGCTCCTCACTTGTCACTCTCTTTCTCCTGTCTCATTTGTTTCACTGCCTACTGTTCTTATTACTGTTGTAATAATGTTTGTTGTTTAACCCTGTAATGTGTTAAGCAATTGCTAGGTCATAAGTGTGAATATGAATTAGTAACTGGCCTGATGGAACAGTAGTTAGTACTGTAGTAGTTATAAAGGAATAAGCTATTTAACTTTTTAATAAGTCAAATAGTCTTCTTTTATAGTCGAAAAAATATAGCCTACTCCTGCGATCTGAACTTTAGGAGTGGAACATAATTAATGACAGCCATGCAGTTTATATGGTCTACAGACAGGATTTAACACAATGGATATCAGCATACAGACTCTTCCCCCTCGCTGGGATGATACTTTTGACAATTTGATCAAATGGTGGAATGTTTGAACGTTTAAAAAACCCCATCAAGTTCAAATTTAAATGGGGTGCTATTTGGTTTGAACGCAAATTGTATAAAGTGCAAATTATTCTAGGACAACCTTTCTATAGGCTATGGGAAAAGTGAAACGGATAGGTTAAGAGAAGAGAAGAACATTTTTTCCTGATATCTAAATTTGACCATAAATCAAACAATGGTCTGAACCTACTATAAATGCCATTAATACAGTACAGAAAAAGCCATTATCACTAATAGATGTGGGCAGGTATGTGTAAAATACATATATACATACACACACACACACACACACACACACACACACACACACACGCATACATACACTTACATTTCATCATGCATAAACATCTCTAGACTAGCTAAACGAACATCAAAGTCAAACCTTCAAATCATCACAGCACTGGGCTCACCCATCGGCTGAACTTCAATGTCTGTTTCATAAAAATCAAAATGGATTATGATGGAAAGCCTGCCTTTATATTGGGATTCTTGTCATGTGCAGTGACCCTTCTACTTGATACCACTCGTCTGAGCCCTGTGAGTTTGCCACTTTTTCATTCACCACAAATTTACTTTGTCTGATCATTTGTTTTCCAATTACGTCCCTGTCCCTGCTAGCAGAAAATTGTCAGCTTTGGTTATGTGAACCCACTCTTGGGTCTGTAACCGGGGGTAATGTTTGATGCTTGGAACATTTTCATACCCATTAAAAGATGAAGGCAGGGTGAATTATTATCCTGCAAAGTTGATTGGGTTTTGCAGGGTTGAATTCGGTGATAGTATAGTGGAGCCACACACAAAGAAAAATTCTTATCTTCCCTTAGTGAAAGACTTGAACCTACATCCAGAGTAAAAAAGTTATTTGATGAAACTAGACCAAGCAGAAGTTAAGTTGAGTTAAGTTGTGGATTTTTATGAAGCAGGAATTTACTTCTTACTCTTGTTATTTAATCAGTATTCTGCATTTAGTAGTTTCCTCCCATCTGTGTCAATCATCAAATCAATCAACCAGTGATGTGTTTGACTATGTGTTTGACCATGGTTTAAAAGTAAATACAAATTCACAGTAATTCATCCATCCATCTTCATCCACTTATCCGGTATCGTGTCGCAGGGGCAGCTGCTCCAGTAGGCGACCCCAAACTTCCCTTTCCCGAGCCACATCAACCAGCTCCGACAGGGGGATCCCGAGGCGTTCCCAGGCCAGGTTGGAGATATATTCTCTCCACCTAGTCCTGGGTCTTACCCGAGGTCTCCTCCCAGCTGGACGTGCCTGGAACACCTCCCTAGGGAGGCACCCAGGAGGCATCCTCACCAGATGCCCGAACCACCTCAACTGGCTCCTTTCAACCTCCTCTCAGATGACTGAGCTTCTCACCCTATCTCTAAGGGAGACGCCATCCATCCTCCTGAGGAAACCCATTTCAGCCGCTTGTACCCTGGATCTCGTTCACAGTAATTATGCACAGTAATACATTCACAGTAATTACCCGAAACCAACAACTTCAGCACTGCACCACAATTTAGATGAAAGATGCTGAACTAAACCTCAAAGATAAGATTACCCACATGGAGCGGGGGAATACAACAGATGACTATAACAATGGCAGCAAAATTTAATAGGACTCTGAGATGCAGAGCATAGGACAAAGTAGCAGGGAAAGAAAACAACACAAACGTTTGGCTTTAGCTGTTTCATTAGAATTGATAAACGAGGCCGCCAACATTAACAAGTGCTGAATAATCGGACACAATGGATTCTGGGAAGGAGAGGCAATTTTCTGCCATGGATCCAAGAAGAGGAACATCAATTCACATATTGGCCTTTAAAATGCTAGTAATGGATGCTATATTCAGTTCATAGCTTTATGGGAAGTTCACTAGTAGGCTATTGTGTGCGGGGAAATGCTTTTGTTCCACTGACAGACTTTAGTATTTATCTGGGGTCAGGTTTCATATTAGAAAGTCAGTAGTTTAAAAATGGAAAGGGAAAATAAAACAAAAACAACCTCTGATAAATGAAACGATAAACTATGGTGAAATATATTGAGATCAACAATAAATTTGTCACTGTACATATATACCATAGCACTTCATGTATCGCGGGATAAACAGATGACAGTTGAATCATCCCCAGCTGAAAGCAAAGCATATAAAGACATGCACTCCTTACACTTGAAAACAAACAAACTAACTAACTAAAATATATCCCATATTTGAGCACTCAGGCATTGCACATGTGTCTTTCAGGCAACCTGTTTCTGACAGGTTAAGAAAAATGTCTGTCAACTAACTGTGACTTTGAAAAACAAGACTACAGAGATGTGGCAATGGCATTTTGATGGATAATGAACGCATTTGTTTGGCCTTGATGCACAGCTCAGTGTTTTTATGGCTTTTATTCGTTCAATGTTCTGATCTTAGCAGCCATTCAAAAATTTGGTTTAAAGAACAAAAAGAGCCAGGTATTCTGACAGTTTCAAAATAAATAAATAAACAGCATTCAGCATTTGCTGAAATATGGAGAATAATATGTTTATGTTTTTTTTAGGTTGCTTCTGTCAAGATTATTTGTTGGCAATTTTTCTCTTCCTAGAGAGTGTATAGTTAATAGACAGGACAGAGTAGGGAAAGTGAAATGACATGCAACAGATTAAAGGATATTCTAAGCCATGAAGTTACAGTAATACATGTTATACACAAAAAGGTTATAGTGTACTCAAAACTATGCTTATGCTTTGCTCAGCTAAGCATAAAGACTGGAAGACTGGAAACAGCCTGGCCAGGTCCAACGCTAACGGAATCCGCCTACCAGCAAATCTAAAGATCTCTCATTGACATGTAATACCTTGTTTGTTTAAATGGTATAAAAACTAAAGTGTAAAAATGTCAGGTTGTGGTTGTGCTAAATTAAGCTAAGCTAACAATCAGCTGGTTTCAGATAGATACTTTCCGTACAGGCATGAGAGTGGTATCAATCTCCTGAACCAACTCTCGGCAAGAATATGAATAAGTGTATTCCAAAGATGTCAAAAAGAGGAAGAGACACACAAGGCAATAAGAAAAGACACATACAAAGAGTGTTTAAAAAGGATACATTAAAAGAACAATAAAAAAATACTTTTTTAAAAGAGTAGAAAACCAAACTTGTTTAACCCGTTCAGATCCCCCGACCATTCATAAATAGGGAAATAATGTTTACATCTATTCTGACTGTTCTAAATTTGACTAGCTCAGGATTTAATGAGCTTATAAGGCACCCTATTTATAATATAAACAACATATTCAATTCCAAACTGACCCCAGGACTGACCATTGTTTTATAATTATCAATAATTCTGTTAGAATAATACCAAATATATACAATATGTAATGTGTATTAAAGCATCACTTTATTTATTCCATTAAGTTAACCATTCATTAAAAATAAACACTCATTTTTTGTTTTTTCTCTTAAGACTATTTACTTCTACTATTGATGGTTTCTGTTTGAATGGACATATACAAATATTTTAATTAGTTTCCATAATTTTCGTCCGGCACCAAAAAAACAATTATTTCTGTTTTCTGTTTCATCTTTGCTTTTATTTTAAAACTTGAGGGTATTTTTGCAGATCCAATCACTGATTTGTTCAGCCCAAGAGTGTGGATACCCGAACCGAGCCCAATGGTACCCAACGGGCCGGGTAAGGCATTTGTTGTGAGTGTGTGTGTGTGTGTGTGTGTGTGTGTAAAGTGGGCAGAAGAGAGATAGAGAAAGAGAAAGCAGACGTGTAGATGCAACCGGAGAAGAGCTGGTGGAATAAGTTTAAGTTTTGTACACAGTGTGTGCGGTGTCCGAAATAAACCCCAGACTGAAAGCCAAGTTCATTAATTTACTCACTAGAAACGTTATTCATTTTAAAACGTCAGCCCTGGAGGTAACGAGTCTCCCCTGGTTTTTTGACCACAGTCGAAAATGAAGCAATCAGGAAAGGTTAACATATTGAACATTTCAAATTAAACAGCTGATTAACACTTGTGTGCACTGATGCGCTCATCTGTTGACATTTCCGAATACCTTCCAACAGTTGCTTAATAAAAGCAGGCTTTCCACACAAACAAATTTACATGTGTCATTAGTATGGGAACAAAATTAGATTTTAACTTTGTCGGGCTTGGACATAAATATCTTAATGCCTGTGGGGCTCGGGTCAGGTTCGGTTAGTGCTCTGTCGAACACAGGCAGGCTCGGACAGATAAATGTGGCCCGATCAGCAATCTATTTAGCACACCATAGCTACATGGTAATACCTCTACGTAAATGTGTGTGTTGTCGACATTATTATGGTATGATACTTTACTTTGTGGTAAGAGAACTACTTTGTGCTTCATCTTCATAGTTGTGGAGTTCTGGGATGACAGTCAGCAGTTTTTACTTCACAGGGAACAAGATGTAGAAGGACGAAAGAAAGGCTCAAAGCATGACTGTGTTGTGTATCTTTGCAGGTACAAAAATGTAATGATGTTATAGCATAGCTTTATCCTCCATCTTAGGAGCTACAACCTTAAAACCCAAAAGATAACTTTTAAAAGGCATTTTGGAAGCAAAAAAAAAAAAACTTTTGCAAAAGAAATAAAAAAGATCCACCTCCAGGCCTTGGATGAAATCCCACTGCACCTTCTCTCTCCCTCTCAACTTTACTGTCTCCATTCATGAGAAATACTTTCCTATTTTTTGAAAGAGAAAGCTACTGCTGAAGGCTTTTCAAGTGCACTTAAGATTCATTTGAACTGGAACAAGAAATTTGGTTGCTGGAGGTGGGTGTTTGTGACATATGGCTTCTTCCCTTCCTGACAATACATATTCATATATTTTCCTTCCAGGCACCGTAGAGGGACATATTTTAACATTCAATAATAGAGCCGTAATGACGCTGATGTAAGTTGCTTGTGTGCTGTTGGACAATGATGCCTTTGACACTTGAAATATAATTTAAAATGTGTTAAAGCTTCTGTTTAGCATATAATGTGATTTATTGACCCAATTTCCAAGTTTATATTTTTCCAGCTGGCATGGATAGGTCATTTGTTATATGATGCTGGTGTTTTTGTCAGTGCCACTTACCTTGTACAATGAGGTAGACCTGTGAGGTCTTGGGCTGCTGCTTAGTTTGTATGGAACAAGTGTATGAACCCTCGTCATACACATCCACCTACACACAATGAAAAATAAATATTGTTATTTCATTAGTTTGAATGTATATTATCACAATGTTACTTGTAAAGCAGTCTGTCTTTCTTCATGTTACTTTGTTGTGCTTTATCATTTACATTTTGGTTAGTATACTTCTCCCAGAAATGACCCAAATACATATTTGTAATTTCTAAATACACATGCAGGAATTTAGTGGAATCAGAAGTCCAGTCTTCTGCATAATACATGGATTAAATAATAATCCATAATACATGAATGGGTTAATAAATATCTAAACAACATTCTGGATCTTAAAAAGTCAAAGTTTATTAAGCTCAATGAATAGGATCCTTAAAACCATCCCATCTCTAAATGCATGTCATTCAACCCTGCTCATGATTAATCACATATTAATAAACAGTCCAGTTTCGTAGTTTCTAGGTCAGAATTACCTTTTGTATACGCAGGCTGTACTCAAGCTGTCCTTTAGTGACCAGGTCTACTCTGGGGTCCAGGGACCACTTGTCCTGGCCAGCAAAGATGATGTTGGATCGATTGAGCCAGGCCACCTTGGACACTTTGTCATCCACATAACACCTGCAGATACAACAAGAACAAGTGAGGTGAAGAGATGGAAATAGAAATAGAAGGCTGGTTTCACATAAGGGGATGCAGTATGAGAAGAAAAGAAGTGTCATGTATCGTCTTCATGATCATTTCATGATATGTAATCTTATCAGGAGAAAGGGAATGTGGATAGATAGGAAACAAATAAGTAACAGTGTAGGTGGGCTGTATGAAACTGAGAGGCGTTTTTAATAAGGGTTTGAAGGTTGAATAATTTCTTCAAAACAAGGGACCAAGCATATTGAAACACAGTTCAGCAGTGTTGTGTTTGATACTGCTGACCAGCAAGGGTAATCCAGAGTTAGTTAAGCTGATCAGAAAACTCAGCACTGATCTTCTCCTGAGGTCTTGAAAGGAAAGCTGGAGTTGAGTGGTGTTTCCCATCCCTAATCTATCCCTCACACACTCTCTTCCACTCATTGTCTCTCTTTACCCTGGTCTCTCCTCCTCTTTTGAATCTGCCCCCCTTCCTCTCTCTGATAAATACATCTCTTTTAACAGTAAGCCTATTCCTGTGGATGAGAAAGGACACCGGTATCCTCTTGTTTACTCCTTGTTGAACGCTGACAGAACATTACGCCAAGTAAGCTTGAGCTAAGACATCTCGCACGGGAGGGACGGGAGCCAAGCGTCTGCCTAATGAATAAATGTAAATGTGAGAAGACGTCGGAATCAATGAGAATGGATATCAGCCGTAATGCATGCCGACAGTGGATGCGCCTCACATGCAAATTCGGGTGACTCCCCAAGCCTTGGTTGTGCACACTGCTTTGGAGTGTGTTGGGCTACAAGAGACTAGATTAGCGAGGCAGTGGAGTGAAGCTGTCTTTGGCAGGTGACCCCGGGTGATGCTCAAAAGTGGTGGTGCAGTCACCCCAGCCTGTTGCCCAGTGGGAGCTGGATGTCAGATTTGTTGAAGGCTTGTACTCGCAGCTTGAATTCCTGTTGATGTTTCTTCCCTTTGTGTGGAGCCCAGATAACTCACTGTATTTATTGACTCGCTTTGACATCTACCCTCTACTTGTCTCTGAAGTGAACAGGTTTATCCCGTTTTGTTTCAAATATTGTCAGTGCTCTTATTATAAGACTTTATGGTCAAAAGAATCCAAAACTAATTAGGACACATTTTTTCAATAGTGATGGAGAGCTATAGGAACCAAACTGAAAAACTATAAAAGCACAGATTCTGTGCAAGGGCAACATCTGGAGCACTGTACTGAAATGGAGCCTTACTCAAATAATTCAAATCAGAGATATATAGATCATTTTATTCTCAACTTTATTCTCTGCAAAAAGTCCATGAAGGACGGCCCCCTGGTTCCTGATTCATGCAGCTTTGTTCAAAACTGGAGACCTTTACTTTATATTCTAGTCAAAACCTTTGTGCTTTCGAAGAACACACAAAACACAATTTAGAAATCAATAGAAATGCATATACATACTATATGCACAAAACATCACAATATTTCACTGAATAGAATTGTGAAATACTCTGCTGTAGCTCCATTGTAATGCTGATTCAGCCAGATGCAGAACAAACTCAATACAGTACGGTCTGTGACAGTGTTGTGCAGTGTGGGAGAAGAGAGGTCGACAGCACATCAGCTACTGAGACATGCAGGCCTGTCTTTGTTCAACATCTGTTCCTCTTTGCAATTGTGTGAAACCATATTTGCACATTTGCTTTATTGTAAAAGCAATCTAATACACACAATGTAATAATGATATTGGATTATTTGTGATTATCAATATATGATACCTTTTTTAAATGAGATTTATTAAAAAAAGTTGTTTTCTACTTTGTGTGTTTGTAAAGGTTGTAATGCTCTGACAGAGTGATAATTCAAAGTGAGAATGCCCTAAGTTAGTGAAACACAGTTGAACAGATTTTAAGTGTTTGCAGTGAAGCAATGCACTGCCCGGGCTAACTGAATGTCTGCATCTTGTTTGTTTTCACAGAGCTTGCTTCCTCTGTCCTCTTATTACCACTTGTCTTCTACCATGAAGTAAATGGTAAAAGGTGAAAAAACAAAAGCAGGGAAGTGAAAGACAGAGGAGACATGAACAGAATCCTGACACCAGTGTCCTTCAGTTTCCTTTAGTCTCTTTTAGTCTCTTTTAAAAACCTGTAGCCTTGTATGTACTGCTCAGACATATCATAGAGTTTAGGATTGAACGTGCAACACATATGTTGAACAAACTAAATCTTTGTAATGTATGTAATTTAATAGTTCAAAGGATTTAGCCTATAATCTACAGATTTGTCATTTTAAGCGTGTGATTCTGGTCACCCTGTCTGTTACTGATCTCAGAGACATATTCCTTCATTAATAATTTTGGTGACAAAGAAGTACCTCTCAATGTCTAGACCAAGTATTTTGATTAATGTGAAGACTGCAAAAATGTATTTATAAGTTTATTTTGAAAAACTAGGCTAATTCAGTTAACTGTTTATTACTTTTTACATAGTGAACAGAGACTATTGTCCAACCAAAGACTGGTGTGGCAAGCGGTTACTTCCTGCTTCTGTATCTGGAGGGCAAATCCAGCCTAACTGATGCTTTGTGATTTCTACAAACACATCCCAGAGACTGCCAAATTGTTACTCAGCGAATTGTAATGAGATTCATCATGCAATTAATATGTTAATTTTACAGACTTTAAACTCCTCAAGTTGATTTGAGATTAAAATCAAATTTGTGTGGATAATTGATAATTAAAAAGAGCAGCCATTGTAATAGAATTCAGTGTAGGGAAATAAACCAAACTTTCTAAAAATATGGCAATAAAGTTGAAAAAGAATATATGTACAAATGACATTTTCCACAACTGGTCATTTACAGTTGCATGCTTTATTTATTTATTTATTCAAGCACATTAAAAACACTGCAGTAATGTCTTCTTGTTGCCAACTTGTCATGTTTTTGCCTGGCTCCGTTCTAAGCAAGACTAAAGGCCAAGTGCAAATTTTTGGTATGCATAGTTTTAATCTGTCATTTGATAAAAAATTCATACACACAGAAACCTTGCACACAGGTTTAATGTGTTATATATAGCGCTATTCTTAAACTGGGGCTAATAAATGAAAAACATTATCAAAACGCTATTGTAACTGGAGCACAATCTTTTGGTTTGATTAAAAAAAAAAACTCCTAAAGTTTATTTTAAAGATAACATCAAAACAGCTTTCTATGATTTCCAACTGTCCTGTGGCAGCTGTCAAGATTTCTGGGCAAGCACCGTATAGTGAAATAAAGGAATAGGAAGCATTCATATTAAAACCTCTGTGCAAGTGAGATAAGCTGTTTTAGTTGTGAATTGCACTCATACTGTGAGTGTGGCTCCTCCAAAGCATCATGCAAACTCTTGGCTAAATACAGGTGACTAGGACTATTAATCATCCAAATGTTCTTAATTGTATTACCTCCTTTCACTTAGCGGTCACCATATGCTACTCCATATGGGTCAAAGAAATAGATAAATAAATACACAACACATGGTGCTGTACATGCCACCACATTCAGACTTCAAGCAGAGACACATTCCGTTGCTCCAAACACTCTCATCTTCCTTTGCCTCATCTCTTTCTATCTCATTTCTTAACACCTTCTCCTTCCTCTTTCTATCCTCGTTTTCTGACCCTGTCAGCTTCTCTTCCTGATTATCCTTGGTCCTTGCTGTAAGTTACATCTCCCGTCTCATCTCATCATCAACACTCTTGGGTAGAAGTGGACATCATGAAATAGAAATCAAAGGAACTAATCATTGATCTGCACTACAGATCATGTTGCTCTGCTACCGCTTGTTCTATGCTTTGTCTGTCTTTCCTCAAACTGCTCAAGCCTCCAGAGGGTCCTGACCACCCTTGTTGAAGAGAGTAGAGCATGCTCAGTCCTAGCTATGTCCTGTTCTCATTAATGAGCAACTGCCTTGGAAGAACTTCCTATCCCATGTCAGAGCAGTTGTCTGCCTGTAGCTGTCACTTCCTTCTAGCAGAGTAGTTGTCAAGGTGTGTCTAGGCAGGGCCGAGGTTCTCGGGCTGTGCTGGGGCTCTGCTGGACCAGAATGACAAATAAGAGCTTGGTTGTCGATGGCTGGCCTTATCTGAGAAATATCCAACAAGTCGCTTGCAGGGAACTCGATTTCATTGGAATAGCGAACTACGGTTGGACGATTTGTAATGAAAATCCATCCCATTAACTGGCTGCAGCCCTCATAATGATGCAGTATCTCAACTGTGTTACTTAGCCATTGAGACTTTATTAATTTGAATATTTGTCGGTTTTTAATCACAAAAGCATCTCCATGTTTGCAATACTCTGCAGAATCCTCTCCCAGCCCATAATCCTCTGCAGAATACATAGTCTCCGCTAACATAAAAAAGCTTGTAAATGCTAGCAAATATTTGCTGATGCTTGTAAACAAAAAGCCTTTTTAAATGCACCTTTTATTACTGGGTTTTACAAAGTGCTGTTGTTGTTTATCAGTCCCTTCAGACACTAGGGGCTTGGTTTACACAGGGTCTGCTTGTGATGGATGCCTCGGTTGCTGTCCTGTGCTGTGTTACCATGAGCTTTGTTGATGGATGCTATCCTGTGCTATATTATACTCTGTTTTTGCCCTGCTGTGCAGTGCCAATATGGACTGGCCAATAGGCTATAGCTGACAGGGGACTGTGTGGGCTGACAGATGCCTGCGCCAGAGCTGCTGAGCTGGGCTTGTGTTGACAGGAGGGCTGGGCTAGATGGATCCCTGCTCCAGGGCTAGCCGTGGGGGAGGACCAAAGAGCAAGCTGAAGCCAGGGAGTGAAACTGTAATGAGAGGAATGTTGTGCCAAGACTGACAGATAGCTCCACCACCCGCTATCCCCATCAATAACCAGTTCTCCTCATTTCACCTCATTTCTTTTCTCCTTTTTTGCCTTCTCTGACACCTCTCACCCCTTAACAAAACATTTTTCCCCTCCATTTCCTCATTGTAGTGCTTCTGTCTTGTTCTGCCCTGCACCCACTACAACCTTTTACCTCCATCTCTTTCCCCACTTTTCCTCCCTCTTCTCCTTATCTTGACTTGGCAACATGTGTCACTACGGCCCTGTTCACACTTGTATGCGTTTTGGTTATCCGAACAGAGGACAGCTGAGACACATCACCATTTAGACCTGCGTCTGTCATGTGTCTCCAGCTGAGCACTTGTATTCAGATTTTGTCACTGCCTACATTACTTCTGCTAGAAGGTCAAAGGCTCTGTGCACAGTTAATACATCCACACTCGCCAGCAGTTATGTCGGTACAAATGGAGATATCGCTGTCAGCAGAACCCAACACATCTCCTTCAACAGGGCAAACGCAACACTTCGTCCAACTTGTATTCTAAAATGGGGAAGTAAAAGCGTATTAGCGTGCTGTCACCAAAACAACCACCATGTCCCCAATAGGTGACTTTTTTTTCTCTTACGTTCTAGTCCGGGAGGCATTAGGTCGCATTAGCGTTTTCACCACAATGTGTGATCAGATCACAATGCCTCTTAGTGGTCATTTACACTTGTATGTAGTGCTGTCCAGTTGTGATGCACTTGCCCAACACCCATTTTTCAGTGTGCTGTGCATGCATGTGTTACTGCATATTTCTGTGCAAATACCATACCCGTCATAAAGAGAGAATCTGAAATGCAAAAAAAAAAAATGTCTTTGCCATCAACAAATATTAACGGCAAGACTGGGACTGGCACACTGGCTGTTTGATCAAAATCTGCCTCCCTTCAACCTGGTGGGCAAGAGTCGCTGAGGCTAGCCAGTAAGTTCTTTGTCTTTGTTGTCTATATAAGACAGGGGGTACAACAGACAGTGGGAGGGAGACGGAGATATTGCCATCAGTCAGACAGCCTGAGGAAGAAACAATGCGCTTTTGAAAAAAACGACACCAAGAAAAGAGAGAGAAGAAATGTAAGCTATAAAAGCAAAGCTAAAGCTGCATACCAAATCAAAGTCAGGTCATTCCTTTATTGCCCTCAAAGCAGTATCTTGCTCTAGATATTCTTTGCGCAGCAGGTTAAATGTATTTCCGGAAGGTTCTAGGTTTATCCCCTAGGACCAGGCTTAGCAGAACAAAGCACTTATTGAAATGTCTGGTGCAATGCTGTCTTGCCATATAATTCACCATCCACCTTTTTTTGTTTTTGACAAGAAAGGAAACTAAAGCTTCTTCAAAATTTCTCTGCCTGCCAAGTAACACTTTTACATGAATGAAGTACATGTTACATTATGTGTAATCACAGAAACATGTTACGCCAAACATGACACTTGAAAGCTGAATCTACTGTATGTGCTAATGAAACCTCATTGTGTTAACAGGTAAAGTCTTTGTTAGTTCTTTGGAAACTGGTGTGGACAAACAGTTCACATTAATTACTGTGATTTTAAAAGGCAGGCGCAAAGTTTTGAAGCTTGCTTGTGAAATGTCCTCTGCAAGTTTAATGAAGCATTTAAAGAGCAGAATGATGAGGGTGATAGGTTGAGGGTGAGAAACTGTCTCCTTTCATTGATAGTGATTTTAAACAAAGCTGTTATCAAGGGGAAGAGCCCATCCCGTGGGCCCTGCATACAACACAGTGGAGCGTAGCTTTAATAGGAATAAAAAAAAAAACTCTGTCCACACACAAAGAAGAAGAAAATAGACAACAATAATGTCTTCAAGACATGCCATCAATCACTACTATCACTTCAGTCTGTGAAAGTCATCACTCCCTCCGTTAAGCTAAACCCTAGAGCCAATCCCTGTAAGGAAATCCCAGATGACGTAATAGCATCAGAGTATACTTGCAGTAACCTTTGTTGTTCACTTGATTTATACTCTCTGCTTCAAAGCCCTCCAGACAACCACAGATCCTCATATAATTCTCTCATCATAAAGCCCTCCATCTTGGTTGGCATGCTTCAGTGCTTAGAGCAAGCCATTAATCAGGGCAGGAATGATTGTTTTGAGACTTGGCCAGCAGGCCAAGCGGGGGGAAATTATTTTTCAAAAAATGGTTAAAAACAACTCAGGAATTTGCAGGACTGCTTGATTGAAATTTGCTTAGCACATGTGTGACTTTACCTCTAAGGCTTTGCGAGTGCAAATGCATTTAACTTTCTGTGTGTATCATGTTTATCAAAGTTTCTAAAGCTGCTCCAATAACATGTTGTGCTGGGCTCTACCGTGAAGTCCAAAACTATAAAATCTCGACTTCAACTGTCATGGGGCAAGTAGAAGAGAGCAAAGGCAAAAGGTGCACCAGTGGAAATGGACATCTACAGTAAATGCTGATCAGAGTTCATACTGTACATGTCAGCAGCACAGGAGCCCTGACACTTCTCCTGACAGTCTAGCTTCACTTCGACCCATCCTTCCTCATTTGAAATTCAATGTGACAACTCTTCCATAGTTTTCCTCCTCTGTGCTGTGTTTTAAAGCAGGGTTGGAGTGTGAAGAGTGGTTGGATGAAACAAGATTGTGACAGATGGTGCCTCATTGAGACGTAGGCAGGGGGATCTATTGCAAGGGCAGGATGCTGCTATTAAATTTCAGGAGATGTACTGTGCTTCCTTTCTATCTTCTGTCTCTTCCCTCTCTTTTTGTGTTTTGTCCTTGCCCTTTCCTCTCTGTCTTCCTCATTCCTTCTTGCTCCCTTCATCCTTATTCTTAACCTCTCCTCCCACATCCCATTCTTTGCTTCTTCTCCTTTTCCTCTCCATCTCATTACTATCCCATACCGCCATGGTCAGACTGTACAGAACAACCATCAGTTTGTGCATGTAGAGGATGGACAACATGGCCACAATGCAAAAAAAAAAAAAATTACTACTGTAGTAGGCTATTATAGGTTTGTTGAAAGGGCAACTGAGAAGTGTTAATTTAACAGCTTGTATTGCAGTGCATCAGGATATCCCTGCATTTGTGTTTAGGTATATTAATCTGTGCTGTCAAAAAGTGCGTAAGTATAGGGGAAAGACATTTTATTGCTAATGTAAGCCATATGCCTCTTACAGCTGCAAAATTATAATTATTACTCCACGATTACCAGCTGCAGATTGTCGACCTCTCCCACCCATAATTCTTTACGCTGCATTCCCTCTCAACATACAACTTGCTCTTATTATTACAGGATGTCACATAAGACTGTGTCTCCAAGTGTGACACAGTGGAACTACTACCACATGCACTCTGCACATTTACCTCTTATGCGATCCATCACTGTGTTCTGCTTTGGTGCATTACGGGCAAAAAGAGGTGAATCAGTTGATGATGCAGTGCCACTGAAGGAGAACGCAGGCAAAAGAAGACAAGTGCTAAAATACCCCAGAACTGGCTGCCTCTATTTAAGCTGCAAAATGAAATGCAGCATCATAAATTCTGTCTGAGGGAAATAGGCTTATTTGAATTTGTTGGCCCAGCACACTATTTACTGTATGTGTTTGGTAAAGCTACTGATAATGTACAAAGTAGAACTACCAAAACTGCACTAAATCTCAACAACATAGATTCCACTTGCATATAGTAGAGATTTAGCAAAGCCCAGAAAATCAGACACATATAAGCCAAGAGCTTTGCTACATTTTTCATACTCACAGTCTTATCTCAAAGGTAACACTTTGAACTGAAGATGTGTATTAAATAATTGTGGTGCGAGTCAAAGCTTGGGTGGAGGCTGTTTTATCATCATTTCCTGTTTGAGAATTGGCTTTTATACCGTCTTGCTACTCTAGTTAGCATTTCCCCCATGTGGGCCAATTTAACAAGTGCAGCGTTATTAAGTGGGGTTATGAGGGATGCTGTTCGACAATGTACAGCATTCATTCTTGCGGGTGGACTTTAAAGGTTAGTCATGCATACCGGGGACGGCATACTGAATGCATGACTGACAGGTGTCATGTCAATTGAGAGGGCCAGAAAGGTCGTCTATGGCTTGTTGCCAGGGATGAAATAGCAACAGAGAGAAGCTGAAAGGTTACCAGCTGTTTCTGATATCAATGTGACATCTTATAGCCAAATTAAATGCTGCCTATTGGAAGGATGTTTTCTTTAGATATTATTTATTAAGAGTTTAACACTCAAAAATAAAATAAAAACAATCCACCAATTTGTTAATAGATTCTTTTTCAATTTGGCTAAATCCTGATTGGTGCAGGGTGACCTTTTCCAAAATTTCCCTGCCTGCTTCAAACCAGCTGAGAAAAAAAGAAACGTGAATAAATATGTGAAATAACTACAACTTTTATAACAGAAATTACCATGTTCATTTAACACCTCATAATATTAAGCTGATACTTTGGTTTAGGAGCTTAAAATGGTATTATTTTTAGTTGATGTATGTATCGTAGAATCTATATTAAATATCTAATAAAAATATACATGTCCATTGACTACCTTAACACACTTCTGAAGACCCTCATGTGTTGCAGGCTCTTGGTTTGCATTTAAATGGTGTCAAGTTAAGGCACTGTCCGAGCCGCAGGGAACAACCCTGGAGCTGCATTCCAAACAGAGATTTGTCAGTACACAAAAACTCTAATGACTCTCCAGTATTCATATTTCAAGCACAACCACATCCACAGATTTGATATGTTTATTTGGTTGTATCTTTAGGACAAAATTGCCTGCATGGAAGGACCAAACTACTGGTGTTCAACAACAAAATCCATTGATGGTGTAGCCATGGCCACAACAGAACATGTTACAATTGCAACATGCGTTAATTTAGTTCTAATGTATCTTCTTTTCATGGGGTATAACCATAATAATTCCTTAACAAAGCCAAGTAAGATGGTGCTGAATGAACTTATGAAACCCACTGCTGTTGCAAAGGACTTTCATAGCACTTAGCACCAAGGATAACTCATTGCTTCAAGTGGCCCCCTGAGCCCGTACAAGGCTTACTAATGTTAAGAACTACTGCATGGCACATGAGGCTTAAGTGTAAAAGGTTCTGACTGCCGTTTGTCCTTAAAATTACCTTTAATTACTCACTCGATGCTGAGTTGGCATCTGTCTACAGATCAAAGGACAAGGAAACCATGAGCCTAATGGACTTTGACACGTAGATGTTGATCTCAGTATCCACAGTCAGTATCCTGATCACAATCTATCATAACAGGGGAGCTTTTACAGAACATTTCAGGCGTTTAGACTGTGATCTCATCCGGATCACAATGCATGATGATAATGTAGTGCAAATATATTGATTGATTCATTCATTTATTCATGCGGCAAGGCCCAGTCCTAGAAGTACTATTAGGTTCTTCCGTAAAACTCATTTCCGCAAAATAATATTTTATTACCATAATTTGGACTCAGTAGGGGGCTCATGAATGAATGCAAATCAATTATTATCTTATCTATGACGGAAATTGCAGTTTGATTGTATAGCAGAGGCCTTCGAGATAAAAAAAAAAACATGAGAAGCTTGTCACTCTGTTGTAAACACACCAATGCAACAGATCCAACAGAGACTCGTAAAATAAATTACTAACCATGATCGAAACAGTTCACTCATGTATTGTGCATACGTCGTTGCATGATTTGTACTTAATAATAAGCTCCATTATGTAATCTGGGTCTTTTACAGGCACAGGGAATAACAGTATATACATTGCTTTTCAACAGTCATAATTAATGAATAATAGTATACCCTTGAGTGCCCATAATTAAAGGCTTTTGTCAACACTTGGCAGTAACACTTTCTAAGAAAAGGAGGGCAGGAAGACAGAAAGAAGGAGAGAAAAGAAGAGAAACAAAAGCAAAGACAGCAACCATTTATAACTCGCTCAAAAACTGAGGTCGAGAAGAAAAGGCCTCATGCTCTCAAGTTCCGTCATGTGTGGCAGCACAAGTGCCACGGCTCAAAAGGCCTCATGTGCACTGCACACTATGAGATAGGCACAAGTAAAACGAAGATCCTGGGTAATGATCCAGCAATGCATTATTATCATAACAGCCTGGCAACCTTCTCTCAGATGGTATAAACAGACAATCTAGCAGATTCCCTTTTAATTGCTTTCTCTTCTGTGCAAGGCAATGAGAAAGGAGGATAGTGGCAGGGATGAAAATGGGGAAGGGAAAGAAGGAGGGGGGAGAGTTTGTTTTGTTCCTCAGAGCAACTGTTCCAGTAGATAATGCCAAGCAACCCTGACAGGGACAAGGGATGAGAGGGAGCGGTAGGAAACAGGAGGCAGAAGAATGTGTTTTTCCATGCTCAAAATCATCCCTAGTTTTTTCCTTTTTCTACCCGTATCTATAAAGAGAGAAAGAGCGATAGAGAGAAGGCTTGAAGCTAATAATCATGCTAAAATACTCACCTGACACAACGAAATAAACAATCAGAGAAATGTCATTTAACCACAGTGGTGGTTTAATAACAAAAGAAACTCTGCCAGTGTTGTTAAACTCCGACTCTGTGCGGGGGGAAATTAGCCTCTGGCACAAACAAGGATTAGATAGGATTTTAGAACATTGAAACAAAATGCCACACACTGTTTGACTTTTCATATAGTACTACTTAATGCAACAGCTCTGCATCGAGAAAAAAACAATACACACAATTAGGTGCTTCTGATAAACAGTTATTGCCCAGGGCATGGTTTACCAAACCTGTAAACAAGGTTAAATAGATTCTTGAAAAGGCTGTACCAATTGTTTCATGTGTCTTAGTTACTGAGAATTGCATTATTGCTGACCATTTCACAAAATTGGATTTGTTATTTCATAGCTCCATTCACTTTAGTGTTGTAGCCTACTTGTTTGATCACATTGAACATTTTATTTGTTGTATGCAGAGTTGGGAGTAACGTGTTACAAAAGTAATGCAATTACAGTAATGTATTCCTTTTTGCTGTAATGCAGTGTAATATAACACATTACTAATTACATTTCTGTAAAATTATACTCGTTACAATCTAAGCAATGCGAGTTACAACAAATTTTAAAGCAACATTTTGTGGTGTTTTTTTTTTTTTTAAGAATTCACAAACACTGCGAAATATTCTTCATAGAAAAAAAAAGCTGTGAGTATCATTTCCTGTTACTGTATTTGATGGTTGAAGTGACTGCAGATACATTTGCGAGATGGATATTATTTTCTGGAGTTTTACGCTGCGTTGAAGCGAGCTGTCCTGTCTCTGTTTCCGTAGTCAGAGCCAGAACCAGAAAGGTAGCCTATGGACAACAGGTGACGGTACGTGTGACAGCAGTGTGTCCAAGCTGCTGACAGATATCAACATGTTGCCAATTAATGTTTCTGCTTCCTTCACATAATATCATTGCAATTTATCCGCTGTGGAGATAACTATATCTGTAGTGGAACAGCTTTGAATGACGACTAAAAATGCTTGTATTTTACTGTTTTGGATCTAGCGTCTCACGTTCATCTCAGTAATCTACCAAAAGTACACAACAAACAACTTCTGTGTAGGCTACTTCAAAATAAAAGCCCTTCCTGTGACGGTTAGCAGTAAAACTAAATTACTGTTAAATAAAGATTTTTTCACATATCAGCTGTAAATCAAGTACTGTAAATAATGTAGCTAGTGAGTTTTAATCACACTATAATTGATATAATTTCTTTTAGACTACCTTTAGTTCTAAACTAAACAACATAAATGACTTCAAGTGCTTTAAACAAACATTTTACAACAATCCGTACATAAATACAACTGTAAGGTAAAGTTAATTCAGTATTTTCATTCTCCTACTCGTCTATTGTACGTTTTACTTATCTACTTTTTTTTATAGCTGTAGTTACATTGCATATTCATATTAATTATACAAAATGTAATGAATAACCTAGGATGTATTATAGTGGATTAAGAGGAGACTTTATTGATCCGGTGGTGAAATTGACAAGCTAGCTGCTAAGTCAAACTTCTGTTGTTATTTTGGTGAAAGTAACTCAAAAGTAATGCAAAAGTAGCGTAACACATTACAATTTAGAGACAGTAATATTGTAATATAACTAATTACTCTCAAATGACAGTAACTAGTAATCTATAATGTATTGCATTTTGGAAGTAACTTGCCCAACACTGGTTGTATGTATATAAGGTACCCTATATGGATGTGAGCAAGGGCCATTCAGAGGCCTGTTGGAAGATGACTTCAGCAACTTTAAAATGGCTATAATATTAAAATATCTTAATAATGACAATGTAAAAACAATGGTGCTGTGCTCCAATTAGTTCACATTGGACACTAAACTACCCCCAAGCTTAAATATTACACATCAGGGCCATTCCGATTCAGTTCCCCAACCATGTATCGCCTATGTATGTACAGCTACATACTTCTGAGACCTTATCCCTGACTCTGACAAAAACAAACTAACACTTAAATATACTGTATAAAAAGTTAAACTAAATGAAAATAAACTAAAACTAGCAAACACAAACACACTGTGATAACTAATGAACTAAATAAAAACTAAACTAAACTAAAATTAAACTTTGAGATTTAAAAACTATAATAACTTTGCTCAGTAGTTGGCAAAGACAAAAGATGATAACATACCAGTGTTATGTTCACAACTTGTTTCCGCTGCCCCCTAAAAGACAATTATTGCAGGTTGAATTGCAAGAAATTCAAATGATCCTAGATGTTTGCTTATGTTCTGTGTTTAAGCTTCCAAACACATATGAATGCAATGGTTGTGTGCTCCCAGGGTTTCTTCATGGTAACAGTCCCCTTTTCAGAGCAATTCCCATTAAAAAAAACTGCATTGCTTTCTGATAATCATATGACATACAGTACACAAGGAGTAAAAATACACAACACATATCTGAAACACGTACAGCCTCTCTAGACTGTAATCTCTATCAGGGTCAAACTGCAGACACACAGTTTGTCAGCCTATAGAATGTAAAAGCTTATCACGGGGAAGGAGGAGATACTGTAATTAACTTATCTTTTCAGGTCTGTAACATCACCTGCATCCGCCGATAGCATCGCTACATACTCCCAACAGTATGTACCACCAAGCCACCAGACCAACATTACTGTTTGAAGCAATAGCCAACTGATTTTGATTCCCCTCCAAGTCACTTTCTTTGCTGCTCTCGCTCACATCAACTGGAAAACCCATTTTGCGGGGCCTCAGCCCGGACAATTTCTATCTGTCACAGGTAGTGGGGAATTGACTGTGCGACATGTAGCATATCACTTTAAAGTGACAGTAAAACAGGAAATCACTTTGTGCCAGCCACATGCTCTTGTCGCCTTCCATAAGAACTTTGTTCAGTCAGAGGGAAAAGTCCTTAAAGCTAAACGGTTTGTGGTGGAAAGATAGCGAATCAGTGCCAAGTCTCCTTGCACCTACTCAGAACACACAGTGCAAGAAGCGAGTTTCAGAATTGTATACTTTAAATTGACGAACATACTCGAGACATGGACCGACATATGCACACGCACGTCCATTTATCATGCGTGCATTAACACAAATGTGTTCCACTTCGAATGCAAAAACACACAAACGCCCATGCATTTACACACAACTGACTCTGAGTGAAGAGGATTTAAGCTCGGATCTGGACCTTAGGCCCTAATTTAGCAATTTAGCCCTTCCTTTGTGTGTTCGTTGATCCTTAACCAGTACACTGAAATGACTCAAGGAGACGAGATTCTTAGTTAATAATTTAATAAACAGTATTGTAAGAAATTACAGCTTATGCATAAGGATCAGAATTCCTTCAAGACTAACTCGCCCTAATGGCAACAGTCTTTCCAGAGTCTGACCCCGGTTCTCTCTCTGCCCCCTTCTCTTATCGCCTTCAGGTTCCTCCTTTTCACAGCTGTCCATTGCAGCACCTTGCACCTTCACCCAGGCCAGACATCCTGTTTTGCACCTCAGCGACGCAGCGTCTTACACCTGCAAGCAGGCCAGACATCCTGTTTCCAATCGCAGCCTGTACAACTTCCCCTTTTTCTACGGTTGCTTGAACTTCCTTTGACCTATTGGCCTTTATGAAGCCTTAACTATGACTTCTAAGTATAAAATACGCATCTAAATTGTATAATATTCCTGCATTAGCTGCATGACCAGATAGATGAGTATAAATTACCTACAATGTGTCACTCGAGCACACACACACACACACACACACACACACACACACACACAAAAAGCATCTAACAAATTGAGCTCTCTGGGCAGACTGAGGAGTTTTTGATTACCTGTTTACTCATTTAAGACAACAGGAGATGAACTTTAAGAACGTTTCTTTAAGCTACACAACCACTGGCATGATGATCAAATTTAATCCTGAGAAAAGAGACAAACAAGACGAAGGCAGTATTTTTTCAGCCTCTGGCATCAACAGTCTCGCTACATTTATGCATGACCAAAAGCTGGCGAGGTGATTTCTTGGATACTTAGCTTGTCATAGTAGATTCGACAGCGAATGAAGCTTGAAATGTGACTGCAAAAAAGTAGAAACTAAACTGTGACCCCTTGAAGTTATTTGCATAACCACAATAATTTTTTTTTTATTGTTATTGTTGCCAGTTTCACCGTTAAAGAATCAAACACTACAAACCATCAAAACATGTTTATTTTCTGTTTTCCTCAGTTGCTATGACTACAAAATGAATAAAGACAAAGACAAATTAAAAAGCATATTATTTTTTTTAACATTTATGTGGCTACAATTTTGTGACATCAATTTTGAACAGACACAAGTTATGACTGCATATGCACGCTGTTTTAACATGAATGGTGATAAGAGTATATATCATATGCATACACTATACATATAGTGGAATATACTAATTAAAAAAGAGTTGAATTTACTGTGTGCTGCTGAATGATTGTAAAGAAGGACAGTTCATTTTGGTGTGTGAAATGTTTATACATCGATGATTCTTTTAAAGTTTATCATGTTGTTATCAACCAGTGACAGAAATGTGTGAGTGAGTGAGTGAGTGAGTGAGTGAGTGAGTGAGTGAGTGAGTGAGTGAGTGAGTGAGTGAGTGAGTGAGTGAGTGAGTGAGTGAGTGAGTGAGTGAGTGCGTGAGTGTGTGAGTGTGTGCTTGCGTATGTGAGGGACAAAAAGACGGAGGAAAAATGGTTCAGGGGAAGAAGACAGATTGCAGAGGCAGTGTAATGGCGGGGCAAGATGAGTGTTTATATTATACAGTATATTTTTAAGTAAGTATGTTTCTGTGGCTCTTATGTACATGTTTATTAGTGAGTATGTGTACAAACTGTGATAACCTTGCAGTGTGAGATGCTTACCTGCATTAAAGTGAGGGGACCTGGCAATTTAAGGGGAACTTTAGCTAACTTAAAATGTAATATATTTGATCATGGGTGAAGCTCTTTCTCTAGCACAAGCAGACTGTGTGTGTGTGTGTGTGTGTGTGAGAGGGAGAGCTTTCAAGTCGTTAATCACTTGGACAGTGCTCTGCTTCAACTTTATTTTAAACTGTCAGAGAGGAGCAAGGACTCACCAGAAAGAATATACTGTTATTTTTTTTTACTACAAACACTTAAAGCTGTCACTTTACAGATTTGCATGCAGTTATTCTGAAAGGACTGAAGCTAGGCGAGAGGGGATCTATCTAAACACAATCAACACTTCGAGGGCTGTAGCTATTGTTTCAAAGAAAATCTCCTCGGTGATGAAGTAGCTCTGTCTGAGATGTGAATAGAACTTCATTTCATGAAACACTTTTGATTTATAGTATGATGCAATAAAAGCTGCACAGGTCATACCATCCTACAAGGTCGGACTAAGACTTGTTGGGACTGAAAACTCATATTTGTTTGCTTTTGTAGCTGGAACAATATGTTGTTTTGTTTATTTTGGTTAGCTTCCTCAAAATTTAACTGTGTAACAGATATATATTTCATTTGGGTACTGCTGATTTAAAAAATAAAAAATCTGATGAATAAGTCTTTGTTTTCTATTTCCTGTTTATTTGCAGTAGCTGGTAACATGTGTTTTGATATGATGTCCTTGTTTAAGCTAACAAACTTAAAAGTCAAATGTGTTTCTAACTTTTGTTACTGTTGTTTGTCGAAGACAATGGCCCTTATTAACATTTAATTTGACAGCGATGTTGC